>OY986438.1:186872387-187472387 GCA_963920525.1 Dichetophora obliterata
TATATTAAATTAAAGCTAGTTATTTACTACGCAAATATAAAAAACCTTTTTAAAAGTTATGCCCCCTCCCTTCCCCAAATATGCATTTACAATCTGGCGTTACGTACGATTTGTACGCAGAAATATTAAAGCAAAAGAATGAAAAACGCTAATTTTTAAAAAGGTTTTTATATTTGCGTAGTTTTTAAGTAGCACTATATTTTGTTAAAACAATGACAATGACATACGGAAGATAAGTCCTTGCTAGTTCTTTTTTGAAAGTCAATATTGATTTATAACTATTAGTCAATAATCAAAAAGGAATAACACAGGTCTGCAAATGTTAACTCTTATTTTCCCCTTTTGGATTTGAATGCTGGTTTGGAGTATTTTGGTGCATAGATTATGAATATGTACTTGAATGTTTCCTATCAGTTTTCAGTTCAGTTTTTTGAAAAATAGCTTTGTGTGAATTAAAAGAAAGGCAACTTTACTAATAATATTGTTGTATTATTATTGTTTTGTTTTGTTGGGTTTCTGAAATGCCATGATGGCTGGTAATAACTCTAATGTCGACACTAATGGAAATCATAAGGTTATGATTGACATTCTTTGCAAGCAACATTCTGGCTTAAAAATAGCTCACTTTAATGCCAGAAGTCTAAATGATTACAAATTGGATTGCACTAGATACATTTTTTCTGAATCCTCTGTAGACATACTCTGTGTCACTGAGACTTGGTTTTCAAATGCAATTAACGACTCTATACTTCGTATAAACAATTATAATCTTTTTCGTCACGATAGGCTGAATAGAAGGGGAGGAGGGATTGCAATATATTGCAAAAAAAACCTAAATGTAAAATTCTTGAGCAAGTCTAATGCAACCGAAGTAGAGTTTTTAAACATTGAAATATATGATAGCAGAATTAAAGTTTTTCTTTCATGTATATATAATCCTAGCTGCAGTTCTAGCCTCAAGCCGTTGCTCTCCTCCATATCTGGTTGTCTTATTGATTATGACCACTTTATATTACGTGGTGACTTCAATATAAATCTGCTCTGCAATGATAACTCAACCACAAAACTTCTAGAAGATCTCTCTGAAGTTGGTCTTTTTATTGTCAATTCGGAGGAATCAACTCGCTTCGGTAGCAATGTAACTCCTAGTCTGCTGGATTTTTTTGTTGTGTCTGATGTATCATCGGTTCTACTATTTGATCAGATATCCTTTATCTCTGATCATGACCTTATTTTTTGCACGTTGAATGTACATCTCACGCCCATTGTTTTGGTCAATACTTTTACGTATCGAGACTATAAATCGATTGACTCTGAATCTTTATTTTCCGATTTATCTCGCGAAAATGGGTTTAACTGTTGGCTTTTCAGTACAGTTGATGATAAATTAAGCTGCTTCATTAACAAAGTAACTAACTTATATGATAGTCACGTGCCTTTACGTTCATCCCGAATTACAAATAGATCCTGCCCGGTTCACAAACTCTATTAAACAGGCTTTGAAAAAACGGCATAAGGCCTATACTATTTGGAAAAGAAAACCTACAGATTCAAACAGGGAGAACTTTAGAAGAGCAAGAAACGAAGCTTCATCGGCAGTGAAACTGTCCAAAAAACGATTCTTTTCATCAAGGCTAAGTTCGTCACAACCTGCAAAGAAACTCTGGAATAACCTAAAGGCGATCGGAATAGGATATGAGAACAAAATTGCAGGGTGACAATTAGATCCAGATGCTCTAAATTCGTTCTTTGCAGCCAGCCCCGATGACCAAATCTCTTATTCGTCTATTAGTCCGAATGCCGCTAATATGTTTCAGAAGTTTGAGTTCACTGCAGTTGATGAATCTGATGTTGTAAGGTGTATCTTAAAGATTAAATCGAATGCTGTCGGTGAAGATGGAATAGATATTAGGTTTATTAAACTCATACTTCCTTACGTTATTAGTTCCCTTGTGTACATTCTTAATCACTGTCTAACAAGTTCTACATTCCCTTCCATCTGGAAAGTCACTACAATAATTCCAATAGGAAAAAAAACTACAGCTGCCATCCCTAGTGATTTTCGACCCATAAGTCTGCTATCCTCAATTTCAAAAGTTCTTGAATCTCTAATGGCGGACCAAATTTGTAAATATCTCCTTGAACAGAATTTACTCTCTCCCTTGCAGTCTGGATTTCGTCCTGGGCATAGCTGTTCTACCGCAGTAGTAAAAATTCTGGATGATATAAGAACTCCGTTTGACAGAGGACAGATCACCTTGGCTTGTTTGTTGGATTTCTCGAAAGCGTTCGATAGTGTCAGTCACCTCTTGCTATGCAGGAAGTTAAAAATGTTCTTCAACTTTTCAGATACTGCTGCAAAACTACTGAAAAGTTACTTAGAAGGGAGGACGCAGAGAGTTAAAATAGGGAATTTATTTTCAGGGATCAGGCGAATTAGTAGTGGAGTACCCCAAGGATCAGTACTTGGGCCGCTATTCTTTACAATGTTCTTAAACGACATTTTTTCGGTCTGCAAAGATGTCTCAATGCACGCGTACGCAGATGACTTGCAACTGTATCTTTCCCGACCTTCAGGTCTCATTGGCACATAAATGCCAGAGTAAACGATGACCTGCTAGAAATCGCCAAATGGGCCAGTGAAAACAACCTCTGCTTAAGCCCCAAAAAAATCTCATGTGTTACCTGTTATGAAATATAGATACCCATTTACTGAACTGCCTCATATCTTCCTTAATGGAACTAAACTTAGCCTTGTTAGCAAAGTAACTAATCTCGGTTTTATTTAGAATTCTTCACTTATGTGCGAAGACCATATCAACAGTGTGGTAAGTAAAGTTTATTATTCCTTACGTAACCTAAGAAAAACTGCAAAATTTATTCTAACAGAAACAAGAAGAAGACTGATAGTACAATTAGTCGTGCCCATAATAACCTACTCTGAAGTTGTATATAGCAAGCTCGATTCGAGGTCATCACATAAGTTATTGGTGGCATATAACAACGCAGCTCGATATGTTTACGGTATCCGAAGGTTTGATCATATATCAACACACAGTAATCGCGTTCTTGGTTGCGGTGTTATAAGCTTTCTCAATGCAAGAAACTGTATTTTCCTTCATCGACTTATATATTCAAAAAGTCCTTACTATGAAAACGTACTTTGAAAAACTTGAATTCTGCAGGTCCGCCAGAAGCCTTTTTTTCCTGGTTCCCCCCCTTCAAATACAGTGAATCTAGTAGACTGTTTTTCATTAGTGCAATTAGACTCTGGAATACCCTTCCGAATAGTATCAAACGCATCAGCAGCAAAACAACCTTTAAGCGCCTTATCTATGACTATTTCTCCTAACTATTTTTTTTCAAACTTTCTCATTATTTATTTGTTACATATACTCTATACTTTAACTTCTCACTTAACCGTCTAACTTTAATTTCTCACAATAAATATACTTAAATCATTTAACTTAAAATGTTATCTAGCACTAAGTTTTCCTATGAATCTGTTGTTATTTATTTAAATTGTTACTCTGAGTTTCTGTTGTAAATTATTGTATTGTTGCATTTAAAAGAATCAATCTTATATGCTAATATTTTTTATCAATAAACTTAAACTTAAACTTAAATACAAACGACATTTACTGAGGTATTTTTTTTATTTCAATTACGAAACAATAACATAACTTTAAAACATTACAAATACATTTGAAGGACAGTAATACATAAGTTAAAGATATTAAATACTATTGTGGTATCTTGCTTTTTTTTCACCGAAGCTCCGATTGTGAGATTTTCGCTTGAAATTCCGAGTTGGATCATCTCGCTTTAACAGCCAAAAATAGTCTGCCACCATTTTTTTATTCCACCTTCCCTGATAGCGACGCACAGTGTCGTGTTTTCATATAAACGGCGGCCAAAAATAGAAGGAGTTATCGTAGAAGAATGAAAATTAGTACACATTACTATTATAAGTAGGAAAGGAAAAAAACGAAGTTTTGAAAAAATCGGCCCAAGGACTCGCCCAACTCCCATATATCCTGAAATGAAAAAAAATTATATTTTCCAAAATTGTTGTTGGAATTGAACTAAATTTGGCTCGATTTGTCTCTGATATATTTCTGATAATTGTGGTGAGTTATATGAAATTATCTCGAAGGACTCGCCCACCTCCCATATATCCTGAAATGAAAAAAACTTATATTTTCCAAAATTGTTGTTGGAATTGAACTAAACTTGGCTCGATTGGTCTCTCATATATTCCGGATAACTTTGATAAATTTTATGAAATTATCTCAAAGGACACGCCCACCACCCTTATATCCTTGATACGTAAAAGATGCAATTTGTCCACGGAAATTGTCAACACCTCTTTCACATTTTTGTAACTTTTTCAATAAGTTTCCTATTTTTATCTGTTCCGATCCGATAAGATTGAAATTTTGCATGTAAATATATTTAGTTATATTGTAGCATATTGCCAGTTTTAAAAAAAAATTCGTAAAAGCCCCACTCCCATACAAATAACATAAATTAAAAAATTATTTTAATTTGTAAATTGTGATCATATAAGAGCAAAATTTTACAAAAATTATTAACTCAGTGAAAAGAAATTTAAAAACATGAATTTTATTTATTTAACATAACATATTCAATATACATACATACATAAAATATATATATATAGTAGGTATTACAGGCAATCAAAATATATTAACAACTATCACTGCCATCACTTTCAGATTCTACCAGATTCGCTGTTTTTATGCTCTGAAATCTTTCTTTTGTAACTAAATACTCTTTCAGATCATTTATATCAGTTTTCCTTAAAAGTATTTTCTGACTATGCATCGAAATTGATGGCTCTGACTGCAGAATAAGATAATTTATTAGGTCTCTCATGGAGGCAATTCTACTTATTTTTCTCGTATGTTTCAATCTTGCATTTCTTATAATTTTATGACTTGTCTCTATTGCTTCTTCTGATAACATTCCAATGGGAATAGTGGAATATTTAATAAAATCTATACCATGAACTAGAATTTTATGCACAGTTGCAGGCATATAATACCAAGGATATAATTTGAAATATAAAAGTGCTGTATCTTTTAAAAGCTTTTCAAAATTTGATGTATGTATATAATGGCCACTTGAAAGTGTTCTTAAAATAATAGAAAAATTTTTTATTAAGCTTACATCTACATTAGTAATCTGAGCTGAAAGTTCGACATTGTAAAAGAAGCGCCTTGCAGTATTGCCATCATTCGTTGTGCCATACCCCGTCTTAACCTTATCAACTATAAGACCCATTTCAGACTTAAATTGTGCTTGAATACTTCTCTTTTGCTCAGCAACCTGATCTTTATCTTCTTTTCCTACCACTCTCCATTTCTTTATAGGCTGTTTGTAAGAAATATGCAAAATGCATTCAAAACATTTGATCCATGCATGTAATGTCGACAATCCGTACTGATAGCACTGCTCATTCACAGGCCTTTCGGAAATCGATAAGCTGTTCATTTCAGATGGCTTAGCTCCACATAAAGCACAAGTTGAACTACTACTGTTTCCACTTAATACATTTAAAACTGCACCATCAATCATTGTCAACTGCATTTTATAGTGAACGTTAAGGTTTTTGTTTTTTTAAATGTAATTATATGTATCTGGACCTTCAATTTCTGTATTTATGCTATCCCTTACTGATTGTATTACACTTGGATTCTCTTTTGTAAAAATAATTTTAAGTGGTCTACATAACCTCCAAGATAAATGTCTATCATTTTCCCAAACTATTTGACCATCTGACCAATCCAACAATCGTAAAGGAACGAAGGAAGTTACAAACATAAATTCATCACTAGCTTCCTCATCTTGAAATTTTTGTTTGTATACACTATGCCCACTACTGCCATCAAATCCCCACTTGCATTCCAGGACTATATCATTGTTGGTATCAATATCATTAACATCTAAAATGCTTTTTACAGTTTTATCCAAAATCTTCTGTAAGGGTACCTCTGCAGAAGATTCTGTTAATTGAATGTCATCAGGCAAAATCTTTTTTTTTAGCCTCTGCAATCATATAGTAAGATGGAAAGCAATCTTTGTGAATAGAATTTACTACTTTCCTCATCATATTGTACTGCCTCATAGATAAATCCATATCAATGTATAATTCTAGAGCATTTTCAACATAAATTTTTTCATTAGTATTTGAACCTGTTAACCTTTCTGCGGCTTTTTTAATAGCTTCAGATGAAGCAGAAGCGACAAGTTCCTCCACTCGCCTCCTTTTTGTTCGCATTGAACCCTCCTCATAAGAAACATTCGGTCGGCCTTTACGACTTGTACTTGCTTCCTAATATAGTATAAAATAATTAAGTTTTCTTGCAATACCAAAACTTTACACGGATACTTACATTACAAATGATTTCACAAAATAGTTCGCTATCTAGCCAGTCACTCAACTCAGTTTCAAATCTGTCTCTAATGCGATGATATTTAGACCAATTGTTAGAGAATTTTAATAGAGTAAGCTTTATTTTCTGTTGTTCACTTTCTAATAATACTCGTTTAAAATGCTTTTCGACAAAATCTTTAACATGATTCATAACATCGCATGGTCTCTTTTGCTTTATCTTTAGCCACAATTGAAAAATAGTGCGCATCCGCAATGAGGTTGACACTGAAAAACAATCATAAAAGAAATTCGTGCAAAATCGAGCAGCTGAATGTTAAATATATTAAAATACATACTTGTAGCTACAAAATACCAAAAAATTGGAAAAGTGTTATCTCTACTTTCTTTTAAATTCTCTATGAAAGTTCGCTGTTGCTGAAAAATCTTGACAATGCCTCACTACTATCTTCTTTCTAACTGTATCTGACATATGATCAATATTTGTAAACAAAAACAGTGTTGTAATTATAACTAGAAGCATCACTTACCACCCTGTTAAAAATTTTGGTAGCCGTTACACTCAAATACTTAAATTCTTAGTATTATAAATGAACATGAAATTTGGGATTTTCCCATAAATTTCGTATGCTGTACACAAACTTTGACTTTGAACCACTATAACTTTAAAATTTGTAAACATTTTAAGAAGATATTTTAGATATCATCTAACCAGAGTGTTAAAAAAAATAATATAATAAAAAAACGTTCAAATTCTAACATTGACCTTAACCATTTTTGGCCAGCCTCGTGACACAGTGCGACGTTCCATCTCTTTCTTATTCTGGTGAAATCTTTCGCTTTACTCTTCACTTACAGCTCCCAAGTTATCAGGAAAGTAGCTCAAATGCAAATAAGGGAAATGCATTTTATTGCTCATCGAGCATCCCATTTTGCCGAAATTTTCAATAATTTTCTCTACAATTTCCACATAATAAGGACTTTTGTGGTTTTCTAGAAAATGTCTCACTACTTCCTTAAAAGGTTTCCAGGCTTCTAACTCAACTTCCCTCAATTTTTCATCGAAGCTGTATCTTTCATCAATTTTCTTATATCCGGACCAACGAAAATACCTTCTTTCAGTTTGGTGTAGATACTTAAAAAAATTTGGTGTAAAAAAAATTTGGTGTAGATACTTAAAAAGTTCTCCTTCTTTGTTCAGCGCATTCACAAATTGTTCCATCATCCCCAGTTTTATGTATCTCCCAAGGGAGAAGATTTGTTTTCGCTTCTACAGCGTACTAAGCTTAAGCGTTACAAATTGCACGGAAGTACTGATTTTGTCAAAACAATGATAATGCTATTTATACAAAAATAAATCATCTACCTTCATTAACCCTTTTCTAACGATTTAAGTTAATTTCTACAATAAAAACATAAGGTTTGCTAGAAATGAGGTCTTAAGCAAATGAATCAAAAATCTAAATTTTTTTTGATAATAATGGTATGTCACCTAGTTAATTAGTTATATTAAACTAATTATTTATGAGAACTTATTTATTAGTCTCTAATGCAACCATTCAGTGCATTCTTGGTTTAATAAGAAACGATTCAAATAAAATATGATTTAATAACTGGAAGGCCTAGATAATTTTTGCAAAAATAAATAACGATGCTTCGTAACTTTAAAACCTGACGCGATGGAATTTTTTAACTATTTTTCTTGTAATCAGCACCTTATTAGCTATCTAAATCAATCATCAAAACTGAAAGGGGAAAACCATTGCTGACCTGTGTAATTCATAAAAAGTATTCGTATTTGAGATGATTCTAAAAAAAACACTACCATTAAAAATATATTAAAGAATTTCAAAATTGTAATTTGTTTTTGACCCAAATGGGATAACATTTATTAATTTATACAAAAACTAACTCTTATATTTTTATTTTAAAACGCACAAGTTAATGCGAAAAACAACAAGATACAGATTACTGATATCAGTTATCACAAGGTACTGATTCAATCAATAAATATTATAAACAATCCTAAATAGTACCTCACCACAAGAGTTCAGTGAACTATACTCAAGTCCAAACAATCGTAAATATGTACTTGTATGTCCGTATGTACATTTATCCAATGACATAATACACACTTTAAGTGCACACAACAAATATTGACTTTAAGCAAATTTAAGCGGAAAGCTAAAATATTTGTCTGCACATAAAATATATTCTTTTAATATGAAATTTTTGGCATATAAAAACATTTTCAAGCACAGTATCCACAGTATCGGTGGATGGATGGATCTTTTCATATTACAAGTAGATGGAACAAAATAAGAACTGTGTCTTCCTGAAAATTGAAAATAAACACTAATTTGTGTGTCAAAATTTTCGGCATTTTGCAAAACACCAATCAGAACAACAGCCACAACTTGTTGAAAAGAGAAAAAGCAAAATTCATTACCGATACACTCGAGAATTCCAAACATAAATATTTAGTCATTAACAGAATATAACAATAATAGAATTAAAAAAATAGTGAAATCTTTAAGTCATTCACAGCATAAAAATATAAAACAAAAGTACAAAACAATTTTTACTTCGAGAGATAAAGAAAATCTGCTGCTTGCTGCGAAAATTTTATTCAAAATTTATTAATGTTTTTCACACTTGAATACGTTTTTATTGGGCATAATATTGATTAAGTATGGCTGTTTATGTGCTTTAATGAAGCTATTGCTTTGAGCTATTGAGTGTGCTTTTTTTTGTGAAATAATTAATTAACTACAGTATTCAAGTAAATATTTTAATAAGAAAAAAAATCTAGCAGATAGCAACATCATCATAATATTTTTACATGACTCAAAATTGACGAAGTATTTCTTCCAAAAACTTATGAATATTAATCATATTTTGTGATAAATTGTTGATTCAGTATAGTTTTAATTGAAAGTATACACGAGCAATGTAAAAAAATGTTTTAAACATGCTAGATGAAAGTATTTTAAAACACTATAAACAGAATCGTTACAAATAATAATAAAGTTTCTGTTTTGATATCCCTTAGGTAAAATTTTGTGAGAAATATTTTTATAGGGTAGTGATACCCTTAATCACTTTTTCCTATTGAGGGTTTCTTTACCCTTTTTAAGACAAGTTTGAAAAATTACCCTGAAAATTAGACGAACATTGTTATTTACGTATATGCTACAAAAAAGAACGTTTTAAGATTTACCTATAAAAAGGGATCGGATTTTTATGACCTGCTCTTATTTTTAATTATATTTATGTACTTTCATATCAGTTCGAATCATCCTAATTTTGTAAAATGTTGTGAAAATGTAATCGCTATGGCTTAGTAATAATAATAAATAATAATACCTAATCATAATAATCCATTATCAAAAACAAATTACAATGTTATCTTGTCATAGTCGTTTGAGCTAAGCTTTTACCTTTGAATTTCAAATGAACATGTCCTTATTCGAAATTTTTATATTCATTTGCATTTAAGTTTTTATTTCTATGTTAGTTTTAATTTACTATTAACTCATATCTTATTTGTGCAACCTTGATAATACTCTTTTTGTAGTACTAAAAAAGATTTAGTCTTATTGTAAACCTCAGTTTTAATATAAATAAATAAATAAAATAAATAAAAATAAAATATGCAAGAAATGACCTAAAAAAATTGCAAAAATGACCTAAATATTGCAGAAACGGACTGAAAAACTAACAAAAATTACCCAAAAAAACGCAAACGATTACTTAAAAATCAAATAAAAAAATAAGCTTTAAAAATAATACTTTACTAAATTTAAAACTAATTTTATATAATTTTGATAGCGTTACCGTATATTACAAAGTACATTATTATTAAAATATAAGAACGTCGATTGTCTGTCAAAATGTTTTTGTAAACAGAAAAACTTCTTTCGACTTCTGCACTGACGATTGGAGTGCATTTAAAAGACGATATGTTATCGGATGTAAGTTCCTGTTCTATTTGAATAGTATTGAAATTTTTACCCCCTAATATTTTAGCATTAGAACATAAAAATAGAGTTAATATAAACTAGCATATCCTGAGTCTTTATCTAACACTTATTTAATTTTTCATACCCTTTCGTCAGTTTCACCACGAGCAGAGCTTTTTTTCATCGAGGTCTATAAACAAAGCTACTCCTTTTTCGAGAGGTAATGTTTTTGATTGAAGGAATATAGGAATAGGAAAAATAGGAAAAAAAAAAACGAAACAACCCAGTAGCGGTTGGAATATATTCCGAATATATGAAGCATCAATTACCTTGTAATCCACTACTTCCGACTATATTACCTCACTATGCATAAAAGGCCTTACATTTAACATTGAATGAGACAGGAGGTAAGTGATCGCCTCCCTTCAGCATTACCTAGAAGTTATGGAGTAACATACTACTTGTATTAAGTTATTCGGATATTTGCAAAATCACTGCATTCATTTTCCTTGTATGCTACATTACAGGTAATGAGGTATGAGTTAATTACTTCTGCTATATGCAGACGCATTACTTTTTGAAAAAAGTAATGCTTCCTTACCTGGTAATTTATTCTGTATTAGTTCTATGGTAGCCACTGGCAAATCCGCTGCTGGGAAATTATTTTAAAATTACTCCAAAATGACCTAAGAACCCGAAAAATGCTCAAAAAAATTAAAAATGCCCAAAAATGAAAATAAAATAACTTAAAAATCGCTAAAAATTACCAAAAAATGCCCAAATCTAGGAAAAGTAACCTGAAAACTAAAAACGATAAAAAACGATGAAAAGTTTACCTAAAAAACTTTTATATTTGGAATTTAGGAAACATAAATAGACGTTTAACTACCCAGGAAATATCTTAAAAGCAGCAGAAAAAAGATGACATTCCTCAATTATCGAAACCATAGCCCTGGTTATCAGTAACGAAAAAAATTCGAAATTTATTTATAGTTTTTATCACAGAGACAAATAATTTTCTGTTGAAAATAACAATTACTTACTTATAGATGAAAGCTTTTTTGCTTGCAATATAACAATTAAGGCTCAATTTTTAGAAATATTTGTTACAACAGTTGTCTCTGAAATAAATAATAAAAATTTTATTTTTGGGTGCTTACGTCAATTCTGCTGTTAGGGATCAATATTTTTTATACAAGAACTAAAACCGCAATATTTTGTTTTCTTTTTATTTAAATACTGAAGTACCATGTTTATGTTTATTTTTTAACAATAAAACACATTTTTCATATTGAATCATTTGCTTTTTAACTGCCCAACAAAAGCGGTACAAAAGAAATTTAAAAAAAGTCGAAAAAAGTTGAAAAGTTGACTTCTAAATGTTCAAAAAGTCAATGAGTCGACTTTTACATTTTCAACGGTTGCAAATTCGAAGTCGACTTTTACTGGCAGTTGCACATCCCTAGCATAGGCTTTATCTTCGGAATAAACGAAGATAACACTGGCTTACAGCCGGAACGTACAATGAATGCCACTATCGTTTTTTAATGTTAAATGGGTCGGTGCTTCCATAAATGTCATTCTTTTTTTCTGTAACTCCGTATTCGAGATATTGCCTACTGTAGTTTTTTTACAAAAAAAAAAAGGTTGGTCCCACTTATTAGCATATATATCCAGACCCAACTACAATAATCGAACAAATAGTATATCAGGTTAAAGCTAATAAAATTTCCTACAAGCAATGTCTTTTTAATTTTTTGATTTAACCGTTAATTTTAGCGAAATAAATTAAGTTTTTTAGAATTTTTCGTGTTTTTTCGAAAACTGTAAAAAATAACAAAACTAATTGCAAATTTTGTAAAGAAATCAATATATTTTGTTAGTTTTGATATTTTTTGCTTAAAGCCTGTATTTTTCCGAAAAAAATAAGATATTGCTGAAGAAAATCTATTGAGAAATGGAAAACTTGTGTTTAATTGATCGAAGGCACCCAAATTGAGTGATTGTAAAGGGTCCGCCAAATAACTTTTTTTTTTTTGAAAATTCTATAAAAAAAACTACTGCATATTTTTTCAAATTTCTTTTTTTATTTGAAAGTACAATCCTTCCGGTTAATAATGGAAAATAATTTTATTCAAATGGCTGCCTCGTCTGGCCATGCAGTAGCCTACACGATCGGTCTAACTTTTAAGCACATTATCGATTGTGTGCAGCTGTATTTCACCAATGGCTTCACGAATATTGTCCTTTAAAGCGTCAATTGTCTCTGGCTTGTCGGCGTAACACTAATCTTTGAGGGCAACCCACAAATAATAGTCCAACGGTGTCAAATTGCAGCTCCGAGGTGGCCAAACGGCATCAGCTCTGCGGCTGATAATGCGATCTTCAAAAACAGGGCGCAAAACATCGAGTGTAGCTTCGGCTGTGTGGCACGTAGCGCCTTCCTGATGAAACCAAATGTTGCCAATATCCTCCTCTTCAATTTTTATGAACAAAAATTCGTTCAACATGGCCCGATAACGATCGCCATTGACTGTAACGTCCACTCCTTGCTCATTTTCGAAGAAAAATGGCCCAATTATGCCTCTGGACCAAAATCCGCACCAAACAGTGCCTCGTTTTGGGTGCAGCGGCTTTTCAATGTATGCGTGCGGGTTTTCTGTGCCCCAAATGCGACAATTTTGCTTGTTTACGTACCCGCCAATATCAAAATGAGCTTCATGTGAAAAGATGATTTTTTAGGCAAAATCGGCATCTTCTGGATCAAAGTAATGTCGCAATATTTCCCAGTGTTGTTCAGGCGTATACACAACCATATTCGTTTAGCGGAAGAATAAAACTAATTATCTGTCAAATCAGACATGAGCTAAGTGCTACCATTCACGAAATAAGCACTAGTTGAAAAAAAAACGTTATATGGCGGACCCTGTATATATATGCATTTCGCCTTATTTTATTATCATAAAACGTGAAATAAAATAAGTTTTTTAAAAATGTGAGTATATTTAGGTGCTTTTAAAGAAAAATACTTGACAAATCAAGTCCAAAGTTAAAAAAAAAAAATGTGAAAGTTATTATCGTTTCCACTTGTAACTTTTCCAATTCCTTAGACACAAGAAAATTATGCATGTAAAGAACATAAGTAACAATAATAGTAACGAGGAAATGCCTCGCTACAAATGCTCTTTGTTAAGTCAACCATTGTTCAAAATGTTCAAAAATATCATGTTTTAGAGAAGATAAACAGTTGTTATTATAATTATATTGAATGTATTTATGTTGTGCTATAAAAGAGCTTAGTTTCTACTCAGATGCTTTTTGTTAATAATAAACAAATAAAATAAATAATTAATTTGTGGCATTTTCAATAAAATGCAGCCTTATTATTTTGTCTTAATTTTCTTTTCACTCACCAAATACGAAGGATCAATCGTTTTTTTGAAATCGGCGACCAAAATTGCAGTTGGGTTTGTAAGGCCTCATAACTGTTAAGCCAAACCAGATATGAGATAAATTGGTAGAGTAATTTTGTGTTGGGAATCATTCCCATTGCAAAAATTATAATAACCTATCAAGCGCGTCGGAAGCGAATTTCATCTGGGGGGGGCAGTACAAATGGGGGGCAGTACAAATGGTGGTGCAAAAAATGTTCACCAAAATTTCTCCACATGAAACATGAAGAAGAGATAAAGAAGAGGAAAATATATAATACAAAAATATTATCGTTGTAAAAAAACTGATATTTTGAATAACTTTTCCTTTTAAATTGTTTATCTAGCTACAAAAGTGGGGGGCAACTGCCCCCCTAGCCCCCCGCTTCCGACACCAATGTAACCTATTTCCGTTACTATAAATAAGTAGTCATTACCATCGCACATAGAGGTATTTGCTCGTTCTGGGCGGCCAAAAGCTCAAAAGTCAAAGTAGGAATAATATTGAAAAAAAAGTAGTCACTGCATTAAAAGAGATTCCAAAGAACATTAGACAAATACCGAAATTTTTTTCCGCGCACCACGCACACGTACGAGCAGTCGAAAGTTGAGTGTTTCACAGAGTTCTCGTAATAGTACTCGGTTCCCTTACAAAACAACCGTTTTTCATAGTAAATATTAGCAAAACAAGTTAATCGCACAAGGAAAAAATGATGGGTCCTAGTACTTCAGATAATGGACTTATGAAAAATCATTTTGCAACATATAATTAGTCATATCAATGCTGATTTTTTATTGATTGAAAGTAACCTTCTTTTTGTAGTACATTTTTGTTGAATTTATTTTTCAAGAAGCTTTTTGATATGTTATCAAGGTAGATCAAGCAATATTTTTTTTGTTTAGCATTATTCAATCTTTCCTTTAATAAAGTACCAAAAAATTTTTCCCGGATAGTCCCGGATAAGCACTTTTTTGATACTTTAAACATTTTGGATTTCAAAAGCTTTTTTATAATAAGTGGTAACTCTTAAACATCATTATAATAAGTGTAGTGAAATTCGAGTGCATAGCAAAAGCAACATTGATCTATGTATATTGAAATTGAAGAGAGACAGCTAATGTATAATTGTTAGTTTTTTTATAGTTGTTGTTTTTTTTTTTGCAGTGCACATGCTTCTGTGCAGTTTTTTTATGTATACTACTTCACTTGTTCTAGAAAGTTAACCGCGACAAGTTGCGCCTTGTCGCGTAACTTTGCTCACTTTAAAAGCCAATTTAAACAAAGGTGGATGAAATCTCACAGCAAAGAGGAAACATTTTTGAAGTACAATGACAAATGGCTTCAAGGAACCATTGAAATTCCTGTGGAATCGTCTCAAAATAAACCTGGCCGACCTCAAAAATCTTTCGGGGAGTCAAGCGACAGAAGCAAAAGGAGGAAAAATGAAAAAATGCGGTCCTGTTATGAAAAAGATTTGATCATCCATGCTGCAGGTGTTGAACTAGAAAAAAGAGGAAAAAAAGATGCATCTTTTATTCTCAAAGATATTTTAAGCTCTCCTAAACGAGCATCTAAATTTAAAAAGGCGTATAACCGTAAAAAAGTAGACATTCGCCCTTAACACCAATGAAAGCTTTGCAAATGTTTATTGATGCAGATTTGACCAAAGATCAATATCAAATAATTAGAAAAAGTGATATGAAGTTTTTTCCCTGCTACAGTATTTTGCAAAAGGCAAAGAAACAATGCTATCCACCTCCAGAAGCCTGTCGAGTAACAAGTCATGGTGCCGAAGCTGATTTACAGTCACTGATGGATATTACAACTAGACATTTATCAGATTACTTAGAAGATGTTTTAATAACCATTAAAGAACAGGAGCGAAAATCCCTGAAGCTGATCTGTAAATGGGGTTGCGATGGGTCCAAGCAAGATTTGTATAAGCAGAAACAAGATAATGTTGAAAAGTTGGATTCAAACATATTTCAGAGTTGTTTTGTTCCTGTTAGATTAGTTTGTGGAGAGAAAAAATAGAGAATTATTTGGGAAAACCCAACACCATCTTCGTCCCGATTTTGTAGGCCGATCAGATTCCGCTTCATCAAAGAAAGTGCTGCAGTAACTGAACAGGAAACAAAATATGTTAAAAACAACATAAACAATTTAGTTGCAACAGAAGTTGACTTAGACGGGGACAAGTATTTGGTCAAACATATATTAATAATGACTATGGTTGATGGCAAAATTTGCAACGCAGCCACAGGTACAACATCTACAAGCAAGTACTACATTTGTGGAGCTACCTCTAAAGACTTCAACAAGTTGGAATTCACTAGAGATATTAATTTTGAAGCTATTGAGTTCGGCCTTTCTGTTCTGCATGCCAGAATACGACTATTTGAAAGTATACTTAATTTGGCATACAAACTACCTGTTCAGAACTACAGAGAAGGAAAACAGAAGCAGTAAAAGAAGTAGAGAAAGCTAGGAAAAAAGAAATCCAAGACAGGTTTCGTGAAGAAACTGGTTTAATAATCGACAAGCCAAAAGCAAATTTTGGCAATACAAATGATGGTAATACTAGCCGAAGATTTTTTGACAATCCATCTTTAGCAGCCGAAATAACGAGCATAAATTACGACTTAATACATAGACTAAAAGTAATCCTTGAAGTGATTTCAAGTGGTTACAAAACAAACATTGAAAATTTTGAAAATTATACCACAGAAACGGCTCGATTATATGTTGACCTGTACCCATGGCATCCTATGACTCCAACGTTGCACAAAATTTTGGTTCATGGGGCAGTTGTAATTGAAAAATCTCTGTTACCTATAGGACAACTTTCGGAGGAGGCGGCAGAAGTTTGTAATAAGCATTTCAGAAGTTATCGGCAAGACTTCGGAAGAAAATTTTCTAGAGAAAACTGCAATGAAGATATATTTCATCGCCTTCTACTTAGTTCGGATCCTTTGTTAAGCTATATAAGAGCAATAAAGAATAGAAATACTAACGCGTTCTTGCCAGAAGCAATATCAATGTTCATATCTGACGAGCCATATAATAATTCTTCAGAGAGCGATGCAATATGCAATTAAATGTTTTCTTAATCTTTTATCTTGTTTTGGTTTTTTTTTTCAATAAAAAATGTTCATTATATATTTACATCATTTACATACCATTTGTTATTTTTTTTTATTTATTACTTTTGTGTAGGCAATTATTTCAAAAATTTTGGTTTTATTAAAAGTTTATTAACTCAGTCGATTTTTAGCGGATGTTTTAAACCAAAGCTGCATTTTACTCATAAACAAACATACTTTTATATCGATGGCTTCATTCCAGATTATGCTAAGTCTAAAAAGTGAATTTTGCAGGAGACGCGTTCAAAGTTTATTTGAAATTTCTCAAATGCCTTATAAGATAGAAACTCAATTTTCTCGGTGTTAAAATCATATTTATTGTAGAATTTTTTTTGCGTCTACAAATTTAAAATGCTGGTAGCAGAACATGGTTTAAAATGACTTAGACCACTTAAGAATGAACAAAAATTTTTGCGTTGTTCATCCAAGGGGACTTAGCATCCTTTTCTCGGAAGTTTTTTCAAGCATTGGTCGTCTAAGTACACATAGCTTATTTTGGTTTGGAGAATGAAAACGTAACACCTTACTTAGCATATTTTTAAATTTTTTATTGAAACCATTTAAATAAAATGTTATAAATTTCATTTTAACGTAAAACAAAAATTGAAAGTTTAAGTAATTGTTATTCAAAATAAAAGTTATAATATAAATTATTCAGCATCTGATGTGACCGCATAAGTGCATCCTTCTGTTCCCTTTAGCTGCATGTAGAAGTTTTTGTAAGTGTTTGGAATTAAATTTTTATCACATAAATCTATGAGATCTTTACGTTTTTCCTCAGCTATTGGAAATGGTGATGAGTATGCTTTTGGAATGAATTGTGGGAGCAATTTTTCCTTTCTTCGGCGCTTTGATTCGTCGAAGAGCAATATTTCTTTCAAATCTTCGTCAAATTCATATTTGTAATAGAGTTTATACTTATGTTCCTTGTATACTCTAATTTCTCTAATTTTATTGAAATTAACCTTTTCATTTTTTGTATTTTTTGTCCAATTTGTAACTGAAGAAAATTTTTTGAAATCTAAAAAGTCGTCTGTTTCCATTTCTATTACATTATACATAGGTTCTGTTTTCTTAGCATTTCTAATTACTGAGAACCACTCCATTGGCGTGTATATACGTTTGTGTTTTTTGGTCTTCTCAATTAACGCATGTACGCTATCGCCCTCATTCTGGGTATGCCTCTTTTCAAGAAACTTGTGACTTATATCAATTCCAAGGTTTTGTGAAATCCACACATAAAATGAGAACACAATTTTATTCTTGTTTTGCCCACCACAATTATCGGACCAAAAATTGTATTTGCTTATGTCGCTCTTTTCAGTTTTGGTTGATATAAATCTGAACAGACAACTTGCAACTTCTATTGCTCCTTTCTTTGCAGTTGTTTCATCCCATACAAAACAAGAGGCTTGTTGGGTATTAAGTTCAAAGGTCGTGAAATTATAAGCATGTAGTTTTCTTTTATAATAAAATGTGCTTACTTCAGCGCAAGGCGACGAAAGGATTTTCTGAAAATCGAAGCATATAGTGGAAACAGTTGGGTTGTTAAGACTTTCATTTTTGTCAATATCTTTTAGCTCTCTAGATTTTTGTTTGCAAAATAAATGATGATTAAAGTCAGATTGAATGATTTTCTTTTCATGTTCATTCGAGTTTTTATACTTTTCGCATATTTCACACTGGTCTTTTTTTGGAATATAAAATGATAAATTAAATGACTCGTGGAAAGTATCGCGATATTGCCTTAAAGTTGCCTTATGATCTGACTCATAAGCATTTTCGTAAAACCATTGTTCGTACAAGCGGTGCATGTGTGCTACTGAAGATATATCACCATCTATGTACATCTTTCTTGAATGTTGACGACAATAGTGAGAGTCCACCAGGGGAAATGAGTTGACATGCTCATTTATGATTTCTTGTATTCTAGCCACTTTTTCTGTTTTTTTATTAACCGTTCCTCTTCTGTCAGGTGAAATGGATACTCCATTCGAATGCATTTTGCGTACAACTGTATCTACTGTTTGATGGGATACTGAAAGCGTGTTGAGGAACATAGGTTTGCATACAGCTTCCCTCATCTCCTTCTCGTCTTTCAAAAAGGTAAGAAAGTACAGTCGTGATTCTGTTCTGCGTGAATTTACAATATTTTTCACAACTTTTTTCTCGCGTATTGTTATTAAATTTGAAATGTTTGCCCATTGCAGATCCTGATTACTAATATTATAAAAGTAATTAAATGCACGATTCTCCACAACTTTTTTTTAACTCTTTTGCATTTTTAACATCGCCAAATTGATTAACATATTCCTTACCTTGAGTTTTAAGGGATTTTGCTTTGTTTTTGCGCCATTCAGATGGTTGAGGTCTTTTCCTACGCATGATTTTTTCGGGTGAAATATCTAAGCCCTTGCTCAACTTTCTGTGCGACACTTTTGGTGTGATAGGGATATATGCTGGAGCTGAGTCCGAAGATGAGTCGGACGAACTATCATTTGGTTCATATTCGGTCGAACTGCCGGGGAATGGTTCTGAAATCGAACAAAAAAAAAACACTTGCACAATGTTTTATTAAAAAAAAAAACCATTTTACATACTGAAAGAACTATGGTCACTTTCGTCATAATCTACATTGCTTGATGTTCCAGGTAAAATATTAATTAAAACTCCAGGCGACACAGTTGAAACAAATTCGTCCATGTCGGCTTCTATAAAAATATTTCCATGGTATTACAATACTTTGCATTTACGCCAATTTAATTACACTTTATAGCATTAGATATGAGAAGACAATACCTTTAGATTTATTTAAAGTCAATTTCACAAATGTTGCAGAACTCTAAATCACTAGATTTATAAAAATTCACAACAAAGAACACTTCATACACTCACGAATTTCTCCAAACTAAACTGTTCTATGTTTACTTACACGTGCAAACAGGTTTTGTTTATTCGGGGAATAACATGCCAAGTACACATAGCGACACTCAAAAATGTATGATGTTTATGCTAAGTAGACTTAGAAAGCAAAACAAAAATAAATTCCCCTTCTGAAGAATGCTATGTTCACTTAGATTTCAACAAAATTTTGCAATTCCCTTCTAAACAATGCTAACTGTACTTAGCCCTTTTTGGAATGGGAGTTTTTTAAAATTTTAGTCGTAGGCTAAGTGCAATTTTGAGCATAACTTTTAATGGACTTGTCCGATAAATTCGAGATTTTGACAGGACTCAAGTTACATCAATCCGAATTCAAAAAAACAATCTCCTTGAAAACATGCTAAGTCGACTTAGCATACTTTGGAATTAAGCCATCGATATTACAATCTTAAATTATACGGTCCCTAAATGAAATAATGTGTAAAAACATCTCCAAAGTTGAAAAATAGCCAATTTTTTTTGGAAAAGTTAGTTTGCTGGAGGAATACACACAGATGTTTCAATATTACTTAAATATTATTTTCATATCTTTGAAATGGCTTAGTTTTTTCTTTCTAAATCCACTGAGAAATTCAAAATCAGTTCATATTCAACAAAGTTACTAGCTTATATCTGCAAAAGAGCAGAAAACCCGGTTTTTTACCCGTAACTCAAGATTTTAGAGGGTTTCGCAAATTTCAAGTCTGGTTGTACTCGACAAGATATCTGCATTTAAGCACAAAAATATTTTTGGCCGCCCATATCGTTGAAATACCTGTATGTGCATCGCTAAACTTGTTTAATCAAAAATTTATGATTTACAAAATTTAACACTGCCATAAATGATATTAAAGAGTCATAGCTTAAAAACCACTTCTCTGTTAGTTTTCAGTTATTCGGGCAACTATAATATTTTCTTAAAGTGAACATTTCTTAGAAAACCTTTTTCATTAGTTTCTGACTTCTTTATTAAAAAAACAGACTTTTAACGCAATTTAATCTACTCGCAGATAAAAGTATTCAGATAGGAATCCCCAATCTAAAAGGATCTGATAGCATATGTAATAAAATTTTTAAAAAAGAAGTTTTTACTTATATTTAGATCCTATTACATTTTTATTGGTAGTGTCAAGCCCATTACATTACACTGAGTGTTTTTTTTTACCCTTTTTTCTCTGTATTGGATAGCTTTAACGTTTTTCACTTAACTTTGGTATTAGGAGTCTCGTGGTGACATTCGTTTCACCAGTTTACTGAACACTTTAGAGCAAAATCACGGAAATTTAAAAAGGTTCTATTGAAAAATTGTGAAGGATTTTGCACCTCAGTGGGAATGTTCAGTTTTAAAAGAATATCTCCTGTAAGCATCTTACCAAATAGGTAAAATCAAATACCAATGTAAGATTTATCCAAAAGCTGCGTTATTTTGTATAGGAGACATAAAGATATTCTGGACTCGCCACTTAATTTTATGCTATTTTATTGCTTTGAGTGTTGATTACAAATTTTGCAAACATGATAGGCAAAAAATAAAAAATTAAATCAATGTCACGGATCAACTGAGTGATTCATATCGATGATGATTTCAATGTGCAATGGAGTGATTTTTTTTATTTCTGCTGCTTCTTCCGTTTCTTTGACTTTATTCCTTGCTATGATCACTATAATAACTAATACCACAAAGTCTGGGCTACCACAAGAACGTATGCAATGATATTCTAGCTCTGTCTGTCTGGCTTTATTTTTATTTTTTTTTTCTTTTTTGTTGCAAGAGTCTCACGTATTTAAATAAATTTATTGATGTTCATGGTCGATTTATTCTAGCTTGACTCATTTTGTTCTTGACTGATTTTTGTGCGCTCCAAGCAAGGCGATGATGTAGAGTTGTCGCTAACTTGTTGTTGTTGTCGTTGTTATTGTGTTTAATATTATTGTTGTTAAACTTGCAATTAATATTAATTGAAACAAGCGAGTCAATGCAATTTATATGCGTTTTTAGGGATATAAGTCTCATTAATTTTGTTATTGTTGTCGTATTTTGAAAACGCATATCAACATATTGTTCTTATGTTGATTAAATGCTTCAGTTGTGCGTTTAATTTATTAAGAGCACAATACGAAAAAAAACTTGCTCAAGAGTTGTTAAAAAACTTACTGCAACTTCCCACAATCCAAAGTTCAACAGTCCGAATTCTCGCTTGCACGCAACTCTTCATTCCATTGTAAATAATTTCCGGGTTTAATTGTCTCTCAGCTGTTGCGGTAAACAAACAATTTGTTTCAGTTAAAGTAACCAACAACACCATTTCCCCCACCACCCACATGTAAACATTTGCCATTTGCTCATTTACACAGCCTGACACGATCTTTATTTGCCCTGCTAGCCATCAATCCATCCATCTGCGCTGTCAAAAATCGTATTTGTTTTAATTTTCAATGTTAAAAATATCTTTAATGTTTCTGACACTTCGTTACTCTTTAAATGCAATTAATATAATTTACATACTCGCACATCGAAAAAACATAGTTTCATTCCGGGAATCCGTTTGACTCAAATGAAAAATGCTGCTATTCTGAAGTAGTTGCTGCTATTTTTAAGCTTACACATCAGCGTTTTCTTCTTTGGGGACTTCATTCTAATTTATTTAATGTTTTCTCTAACAGCAGCATATCTAGAATAATTGTCAACATATGTCGAATTAATTTAGACATTTGGATACTTTTGCCATTACTTTGTTTTCATGTAACAGAAATGGTACCATGATATCATATTATTCTCGGAGGCCCCATTTCGAGTAAAGCATTTGCTTAATTTATGGCATTGCAATCTTTATAAAAGAGTATTGTTTTAGCTGTCTAACAAAATTGATAGCATAACATTTTCATAGTTAAAGAATTTCGTATACAAAAAAAAAAAAATACACAAAAAAAAACAAGAATAATTAACACATAAAATTAATCTATGCTTGACCCAGTGATTTGAGAGTAAATGTTGTATGCTGATTCTACACAGAAAATTGTGTTGTGCCTGCTTGAACATAAAAAATGTTTTTAACAAAAATTAAATAAATATTTTAGAAAAGATTATTAATAATTAAGAATAGAAATTAGAAATGTCATGTGAAATTCAGAAAACATCAATTGAAAACCAGAAAACATGAATTGAGATTTAGAATAGATCAATTGAAAACCAGCAAAATCATTCAAAATTCGGAATAGATTAATTGAAATTCATAAATTCCGTATGCAATTCAGAAAAAGATTAATTGAAATTATAAAATTAGATTTAAAATTCGAAAAAGATCCATTAAAAGCCAGAAATCCTATTTGAAATTTAGAAAAGATTTGTTGAATTCCATTAGAAACTATGTAAAGGTAAATTAATATTAAAACAAAATAAATTGCGACTTAAGAATATCTCTTTTTTGAAATTGAGAAAAGTTCAATTGGAATTCAGAAAAAATGAAATTACAGAAAAGGTGAATGAAATTCGAAGAACAAAATTAATCGTTATACACTCCCTTCCACTTGGTTAGACGCACTTGCTTTAATAACAAAACATGCTCTGCTCTCAATATCGGTTAAAAAGATAACAACAACAACTGCTTGGAGTAAATTCTCATTGAGTGTACTTACCAACAACAACCAAAAATCTCAAATCTCTTTAACATAACATACCTACTAATAAGTTCTCAAACAGATATCAAAAACATGCAATTAAAACTGGTTCATTAGATTAGACGCAGTACGAAATTTAAAGTCTTCTTTAACACAAGTTAACTTTGAATGTTAAAACTTTTTCAATCAGGTGTTTTTGAGGTTATATTCACAAAAATGGGAAAAGAAAAAATTTTAACTTTGTTTCAACAGGAAAAAATCAATTTCTACCGTTGTGAAGGGCTTTCAAACCGTGCCATTGCAAAAATAATTTGTCGAAGTTCCAGAAGAGTTGACCGTAATTTGAAGAATCCTGATTGCTATGGAAAAAAATTACAAAGGTAGAACTTCTGAAGTATTGACACCAAGAGACAAGCGGAAAATCATCGCCATAGCATCGAACTCTACACTTACCTTACCCAAAATAACGCTTCAAGCTAATGTACAAGCTATTGTTTCAACAGTCCGTCGGGTGATTCGTCGTCCCAAACATCCCAACGTTTTAAAATTAAAAAAAGTCGCCATTAAATGCAGTCCGTAAACAGCAACGACTCCAATTTGCGAGAGATTTTATGAGTTGGGATGTGCAAAAAGATACGAGAGTAAATGATTGGCGCCTCGTTGTTTTTACTGACAAAAGAAATTTAATTTAGATGGCCCGGATGGGTATCAATACTATTTCCACGATATCAGGAAAAAAATAAATTTATTTTAGCCGGCAGCATAGCAGAGAGGGTGGCGTCATGGTTTGGGGAGCAATTACTTATTATGGCGCCATTGAATTGGTGTTTGTCGACATAAAAATGACAGTTAACTCCTACAAATCTATCCTTGAATCAGCATTTCCCAAGCTTTCTGACATTTTTGGACCTTTATCATGGATTCTGCAGCAGGATAACGCACCTTTATCACACTGTACTTAACATACTGTAAAAATTGTTAAAGCATTCATTGCAAGCCAAAATATCCTATCATTAGGTTGGCCGCCGGATTCGCCAGATCGCAATGTTGTTGGAAACGTTTGGGGCTGACTTTCAAGAAAAGTGTATAAAGGTGGAAGGCAATATAATGACAAGCAGTCATTTGCGAGCCATGATTTGTGGGTCAACAGTTGTGCTTGTATTTAGGTTTTTTTTATCTTTTTAAAGACGTTTTTGCATACGTCTCCCCAGTGGTTGTTTTGCAACTCATCTCTGAGAGTGATAAACGCTTGCTTTTTGCTTTCGGAAATGGCATTTCATAGCTACTTCCTTTTTTCTTAGAAGTTTGCTTGCAGTTCGTCCTTCGTTCTTCATCTTGCTCGCATATGCCTTCGTCTTAACTGGTGGCATTCTCCTCTAAGTTGAGTGATATCTTCGTTGCACCAGCATAATGACTTTCGCTCATTGCTATTTCGTTTGCGTAGCATAGTTGCAATACATACCTCGGTGAGTGACTGCATGATGTTTTTTTCCCATGAGACTCGCGTTACCGTCTGTTAGTTACATACTATCAAGCAAAGAGTACAGCATTCCCTGGTCGAGTTCTTTTATTTTCCAGCCCATTCTCTGCGCTTTTGGTATCCTATCCTTATTCTGCTTCTGTTCCGTTGGTTGTGTTGGGTCTCTAATATGATAGCGAAGTTATCGCTGTGGGTGTACACGTCAGATACTCTCCAGTTAATAGTGTCCGAGATTGCTCGACTAGCAAATGTAACATCGATTACAGATCCAGCTCAATTTTTTCTGTAGGTATGCTTGTTTCCTGGCAAAAATCCTCTACCTAACCCTCCATGTGGGTGCCGGCTGGTAATAACCGCTACAGTGTTCTTAATCCTAAGACGGCGGTTAGCAGAGGAGGGGGTTCTTCCTACCGTATTCTGACTCTTCAATAGTCTCGTATGGCATGGTAAGAATCCTGCCCATCGGTAGGGGTGTGGGCTGAATCAAGGTGTAATGCGACCCGTGCTGAGGATTTGCTAGGCTGGAAGCCCATGTAATAAAGTCCAGTCTTTAACGGAGCCTCTCTGATACCTGGCCGTCTCAGAGTGTAACTGTGGCCTTACCGCGGCATTGGGGTTAGGGCGCGGTCGACATCTTTTTCCCCTCTCTATTTTTTGATCACACTACTGACAGACTCTGAGCCAAATCTCGGATTGAATCGGGGCTGCACACGGGGATCTTTCATTCCCTGAATGCGGACCCGATCCCGTTCGAGGAATGGTCACAGGGCCTGTCGGTTTAACTCTCTTTATCTTGGTGGGGAGGGGGTGGTCGCACGACCAAGATGAATACAATTAACAAAAAGAAACAGACAGATGGGCAATCTTTAAATGCCAACCAAGTGGAGCCTACAGCTACACTAGACACGCGGTCTTTAAACGCTCCTTTTGGCCAACAGCCTGCAGACGCGCAGTCTCTAAATGCTTCTCCTGCGGACGCTAGTGCAGCAGTGGTTACCAAACCTGGCACATGTGCAAGTAGCAACAAGGGCCCGGCTACAAAGACGCCATCCACCAAAACGACAGGCCGTGATTCTCGGAAATCAGCGCTAAGGGTAAGGGATCGCATTGCGAAAATTCCCGAGAACCAGCGTACCGAGGCTCAGTGGAAGTCCTGGAAGTGGGCGGTAGGCACCTTGGAGAAGTCACAAGCTTCTCCACAACTCAAACCGGTGCCTACTAAGCGTCAGCGATCTCTAGAGGAGGTCCCTATGCCGGGCGCCAAGAAAATTTGTGGTAACACAGCCACTCCTAAACTATTTAGTGAAATCGCGGCTGGACAAATTACCATTGCGGTGATTGACAGAAGCGACCCAGACGGCAGCATCTCGCCTGAAAAATGGAGGAAGGTAGTGGGAAAACTGGCCACTATCTTCATTCCGATTATGAAGGAGTTTCCCGGCAGAGGCCCTTCTTGTCGCGACAGTGGATGGCATCAAAGCCATGTGAAACTGATCGCATGTGCTGACCAAAGGTCTCTAGATCTGTATAAGATCGCCATCTCAAGGATTGGTGAGGTTTGGCCGGGCGCGAATCTCGCGGTCATTGATAGGGATCTGATCCCTAACAGACCAAGGGCGCGTTCCCGGGTCCCAGCCGAACACTCTGACCCTCAAATAATCCTTGAGACAATAAGGTTGGGAAATCATGGCCTACCAACAGCAAACTGGAAGGTGACACGGGTTGATGAGCCGAAGGGGGACTTTAGGTCGGTAACATTTGTTATCAACCAGGAGTCCCTGGCTTTCTTGTCATCGAAAGGTTTCGTGGTAGACTATGGTTTCTCATCCATAGAACTGAGGGTATATAAAAAAGATGAGGCGGTATTGGAGGAAGAGCAGGCTTCCAAAGCAATTAAAAACGCACCATCCTCTCAAACCTGCCCCCCTGTGCTAGAACCGGAGGGCGTAAGCTCCGTGATGGAATTGGCACGCACATTTTGGCTATCCTCATTGGAGGATAGCCTTCTTAAATCAGACACTGACTCTGACACAACTGTGGTGGAGGTTGATTTAGCTACTAGAAGCTCAAATGCTGAAGGTAGTACAAATTAACCTACACCACTCCAAGGCTGCGTCCGCCAGCCTGATAATCCGTCTCAGCAAAGATGGAGATGACATCGTCCTGATCCAGGAGCCATGGGTAGTCTGTGGCCTGGTATGCGGACTCAGGACTCCAGCATATACGCTTGTGTATACTAAATCACAAGGTAAACCAAGAGCGTGTATTTTAATTAAGAAAAACCTGAGTGTATTTACTCTCTCTAATTTCAGTAACAAAGACACCGTGGCTATAAGCGTCGAGATGGGCCAGAACAGCTTGTGGCTCGTCTCAGCATACCTCGCGCACGACCACGAAGTCCTCCCTGAAGACAACGTTAAAAATTTGGTCTCCACAGCAGCATCAAAAGCAAAGGGCCTAATTATCGGGTGCGATGCAAACGCTCATCATGTGATCTGGGGTAGCTCAGACACCAACAAACGGGGTGAGTTTCTATTTGACTTCGTCCTCACAACTAATCTTAATATATGCAATATAGGTAATAAACCCACCTTTCTTATAAGTAATAGACAGGAAGTTCTAGATATTACCCTTGCCTCTGACCATATATCTAATAGGGTAAAAAACTGGAGAGTTTCTAATGAACACTCCTTCTCAGACCATAGATATATTCTCTTTGATGTTGATAACTTTGACTCGAGATCATGCGAATTTCGCAATCTTAAACAAATCAATTGGGATCTTTATATAAATTCCTTAAATACAGATCTCTCAATTGGACCAACTAATCGTCCTTCCAATAAACAATCTTTAGACAACTTAGTTAATAGTCTCACTAAATCGCTAAATAAAGCTCTAGATACTGCTTGTCCGCTAAAAACATTGAGGGGAAAGCAAAAGCCTCCTTGGTGGAATAAGGGACTAGAAGATCTCCGGAAAAATACCAGAAAACTTTTCAACAGGGCAAAGACCACAAGATCTACAGATACGTGGTCATTTTATAAAATAGCCCTCAAGGAATATAAAAATGAACTACGAAAAGCACAAAGACAGTTCTGGAGGACCTTCTGTGAAAATATGTCACAGACCTCTGAGGCGTCAAGGCTCAGGAAAATTCTAGCTAAGGCTCCCTCCAATCCAAGCTTCATGAAAAAAGAAGATGGTACTTGGACCACAAGCAGTGAAGAATCTCTGAACGTTTTAGTAGAAACCCACTTTCCGGGATGTTCAGAGATATACAACGATCCAATCCAGGAATATCAGTTACCACCTGTGAACAGATCTCTAGAAATACTCTCGCAAACAAAGCTCCAATAGGCAATCAGTAGCTTCAAACCATTTAAGTCACCAGGACCAGATGGTATAGCCCCCATTGAAATCCAAAAGTCGTATGGCATCATTAAGGAGCGGCATTTGCTGATCTACCAAAGCTGCCTTGACCTAAACCACATTCCCCAGCGATGGCGTAATGTGAAGGTTATCTTTATACCTAAGGCAGGAAAAAGCTCACACGTAAACCCAAAAGACCTTCGACCAATTAGTCTCTCATATTTTCTTCTAAAAATCCTCGAGAGATTAATTGATATTCACTTGAGATCCATGATAGAAAAGAAGCCATTATCTCTATCTCAACATGCTTACACCAAAGGCAAATCAGTGGAAACAGCTCTCCACTCCATAATCTCCATCATTGAAAAATCCCTCTGTCTGAAGGAATATACAATGATAGCTTTTATTGATATAGAAGGAGCCTTTAATAATGTCGAGGCAGGGGCCATCACCAGTGCGCTGACGGAGCTTGGGGTGGATGCCGCGCTGATAGCACTCATAAACCAAATGCTAGTTGGCAGGATTATAAGTGCAAAATTTGGAGCGGCATCCACGCTAAGATCTGTACCAAGAGGAACCCCTCAGGGAGGGGTGCTATCGCCTCTACTCTGGAATTTAGCAGTGAATGAACTGCTAGGCAAACTAAAACTAGAGGGGTGCAGGGTGATAGCTTATCCCGATGACGTTGCTATTGTTACCTCTGGAAAATATATATCTACTCTCCGAGACATTATGCAAAACTGCCTAAATACTCTTGTCAACTTGACTATCAGCTGTGGGCTCAGCGTTAATCCTAATAAAACTGAGTTAGTAGTTTTCACAAGAAAACACAATGTACCTCAAATTAGCCCTCCTAAACTGGGAAATATAAGTCTTATCTTCTCAGATCAAGCAAAATACCTGGGCCTTATACTGGATAGGAAACTAAACTGGAAGCCCAATCTGCTCGAAAGAGCCAAAAAAGCGAACATTGCCCTTTGCAAAAGGGCGGTGGGTAGCAAATGGGGTTTACAGCCAAGTGTTACTCACTGGCTTTATACAGCAGTTGTAAGGCCAATATTGCTATATGGTGCTATTGTCTGGTGGCATGCACTCGAAAAACAGACTCACCATAACCTTCTCCGTAAAGTTCAAAGATCAGCTGAACTGTGCATTAGCGGAACCCTAAGAACCACTCCGACAGACGCATTAGACACAATGCTCCATCTTACACCACTTGATATCCTAGCTAAACAGATGGCCGCTAATACAGCCATCCGCCTAGTAGCCACCTCCCAGTGGAAAGAAGGTACCCTAGGACATTCTTGTATCAGAAAATTTCTCCCTCCTTTACCTAGGTCCATTGACTACATCACACAAAAACTACTCTTTGAGAGGAATTTCGATGTATCTCTCGAGAAGAGTGGGAACAAGAAAACCATTCACCTCACAATGTCATTGAGATCTTTACGGATGGATCAAAACTAGATGGCAAAGTAGGTGGAGGAGTCTACTCAGAAGCATTAAGCATCAATATAGCCTTCAGGCTCCCTGACCATTGCAGTGTATTTCAAGCTGAAATCGCTGCTTTACATGAAGCGCTAACTTGGCTTCAGAAAAATGATATATCTTCCATGGATATATGCATACTTTCTGACAGTCAGGCCGCTCTGAAAGCCCTAGGAACTGTTGAAATAACATCTGAAACAGTTTTCAACTGCCGCAGATCTCTAAACGAGATGGCAGAGCAGCTCAAAATTATCCTATGCTGGATTCCTGGACATAGGGATTTTCTAGGTAACTGCAGAGCAGATGAACTCGCTCGCACAGGTACTACCAAACAACTATCTTCAGACAAGACAAACCTTGGTATTCCTCTCACCACATGTAAACTCCTTACACATGAGTTATCCTGTATTAACACCAACAAAAGATGGTCAGCAGGTAACACTTGTAATATAGCACGGCAAATCTGGCCCAAACTCAATCTGAAGCGTTCAAAAGATCTCATATCTCTTAGTAGAGATCACATTGGCACCATGATAGGGATCCTGACAGGGCACTGCCTTATTGGCAGGCACGCTCTAAGATTAAACATACCCCACAACGACTTCTGCAGAAGCTATAGAGATGAGGAGGAGGTGGAATCTACAGAACACCTTCTCTGCACCTGCCCAGCGCTGGCTCAAAAACGTTTTCTTCACCTAAACAACTGGTTTCTCAGAGACCTCGAAGAACTCTCGGAAATATCGATATACCGAATCCTAAGCTTTGTGAACAGCTCAAGCTGGTTTGAATAGAGAAGGGAGATCAACCCCTGTGGTACCACAACGGGCCTTATTGGCCTAAGTGCGTCTCAATTTGAGGCAGCCACTTTAACCTAACCTAACCTAACCTATGCTTGTTTCCTTGGTTAATAAGTACCAGGTCTGTGGTGGCAAATGATTCGTGGAGTGAGGGTCCTATTTTCGTGTTTTCCTGACTACCCCCATTTAATCGCCCATGCATTCAAGTCGCAAGTTATTACTAACGGTGATTTCCCAAACGTATAAGTTAACACACGCATCCGCTCTAATTGTAATTCGAGTACGGTACGTGACGTTTTCGCGATTCTGTCGCGCATAACGTTCCCACACTGACAAACGCTGAGTTAGCACCAAACAACAACATCAACAGCGGAGTCAAAGCAATAGCAGCAATAACAACAACAACAACAACAATAGCACACAGTGCAGCGACTACAATAATGGCAATCACAACAACAATAATAGCGACGACAATAACAATAGCATAGCGACGATGTCAGCAACAGCGGGAAGAGCAAAGCAATAGTAAAAATAAGCTAAAATAACAAGCAGTAGTTTTTGGGTATTTTAAGTTCAATTTATTTCTTGTATTAGTTAGTCTTACTCGACGTTATAAAAGAGAAACACCGGCACATAGTGCCGATAATAAAGAATTTGTTTTTAAAAAATCAAAATCATTACATTCATTTTAACTGGCGCCCAACGTGGGGCCACAAAAAAGTTCTTTATTTTAAAAGAAAAATAAAAGTGGCCGTGAGTTCGGACTCACCTGTGAAAAGTTTCACATAGTGAAAACATATGAAACAAAACCAGAGTGAACTATGACCAAATTTAAAAATTTGTTAAACTGAAAAAATCCATAGTGATCAAATAGGAAAATCAAAAACTAAATGAACAAATAAGAAAATAACATTTTTTCTATATCGAAAAAACTGAGCTAAATAAAAGCTAAAGAAATGCAGGAAATTTCTTCATAGAAGAAAAAACAAGTGTAAAAAATTCTCCATAGAAGAAAAAGACATGTAAAAAACATCAAATAAAAGATTCTTCATAAAAAAAAACAAACAAGTCTAAAAAATAGATAAAAAAGTTCTTAATAGAAGAAGAAGACAAGTTAAATATTTGTGAAAGACTTATCTGAGATTAAAAAGGATTATCGGTAGTAAAAAATTTCACATAGTGAAAACATATGAGACAAAATATGTGAACAAGCTTGAATTTTTTAAAACTGAACATATCATACACTGAAAGTGCTAGAAATAATTTAAAAAAAAACAAGCGTAAAGGTGAATAACTAAAAATTATAAAAACTTACCGTATCTGTTGTAAACTCATCTGGAAAATTACATTGGATTACAAGGAAAACTTTAACGTTGCTGCACCGAATTTTAAAATGGAAGCTGCCAGATTATTGTAAGCGTTCAGCTATTGGACAAAGTATCTACATAAGATTTTTAATTTGGTTAAAAGATTTAGCATTAGATATTATACATGATAAGATCCATTGTAAATTTAATCAGACATTAATTTCTTAAATCGAAGGATTCAATAAAAATTCCGAACAAAAAACTATTAATTGTAATTAAAGTAAAAATAGTAGTCTCAAGTTAATTAAAAATATTCAAGATTTAAGCATTATCTTATTCACTTAAAAAAAAAAAATCCTTATTAAATTTTTTTTTATATTAAAGCCCAATTAATATCTGTAATAAAAAATTTTTTCTCTTGGCACCCAACTTATTAACCAATCTATAATGGACGCACAGACACTGCAGGCGCTGTTAAACACCGCAATTGCAGCTGCCACTAGGCAGGTGAAACAGGACTTTCAAACAACAGTTGACGAACTGACATCCAGACTTGAACGAATAGAATCTCCTACGCAGGTTGAGGAATATAAGGAAATAACTATAGACCCAGAGGTGACGCCTTGTGAGGAATCATTAGATTTAATAAAATCTTTGCCCGAATTTAACGGCGAGCAGATACGATACATCTCATGGCGACAAGCCGCGTTTACAGCATACAAGCTGTTTGAGTCATTTGAGGGTACGTCAAAGCACTACCAAGCCGTGGCTATAATCCGTAATAAAATTACCGGATCTGCCGATTCGGTTCTTTCTTCGTTTAATACGGTACTCAATTTTAGGGCTATTATTGCTCGGTAAGATTTCACCTATGCTGACAAAAAACCAGTTCACATTTTGGAACAGGAAATGTCCACTTTACGGCAGGGTGGACAAAATATTTGTCAGTTTTATGATGAAGTTGAGCGCAAGCTCACACTTATCATCAACAAAGTGATTATGGCACATGACGGCGACAAATGCTTAATTAATTCTCTGTGCACAAAATACAGACAAGATGCGCTTAGAACATTTATATCTGGATTACGCAAACCAATGTGTGATATTTTGTTTTCATCTAAGCCAATAGATATGCCTTCAGCACTAGCGTTGGCCCAAGAGCTCGAGTCCAACCAAGCTCGATACGTGTTTGCAATATCGTTTAATAGAAATAGGGATCAACAAACGGAACACTACGGGTTCTCGAATTCTCCGCACTACCGCCGCTCCCAACCACAACCATTTCAGGCCCGTCACCCAATTCTTCCTAAACCTATTCCAATGGAGGTGGACTCCTCCTCTCGTTTCCGTCACAATAGGCCCAATAATCAAATTAACTCCCACCAACAGAACAATAGATTTGCACCACCTGTAAACATTAATAACCGCATCCAAAACCGAGCACCTTTATTAACAAACAATCCCCCGAATTTTACTCCAGCTCACAAGAGGCCGTATGAATCCGACCAACAACATACGGCAAAGCAGCAACGAATTAATAACCTTTACCAACAAACAAATTTATCACAGGAACCGAACCGGGATGAATCCCCGGAATACTTTGACTATGGCTCTCAGTATGAGAACGACACCACAAATGACACTTTCGAGGATCCTAATGAACAAAATCCAACAGACGAAGTAAATTTTTTAGGAGTATGTCCCTCCTCCCTTACGTGGAAAGAACCTTAGGAGGAAAGACATTAAAATTTTTAGTGGACACTGGTGCTGCTAAAAATTATATTAGGTACTTAGATGATCTGATAGCAGTAAAACCGGTAAACGAACCGTTTACCGTAAAATCCATACATGGAGCCAATAAAATTACTCACAAATGCCTTTTAAACCTTTTTAATAGGAATTCAATATTTTATTTGCTTCCCGACTTACAAACATTCGACGGTATAATTGGATTTGATTTCTTAAAGGAGACTAATGCCACCCTAGATCTCAAAAAAGGGGTAATAAGTTACGACGGTAACCACGAACTATTGTTATACCTTTATTGCAAGAACGTTAATAATATCTCACAACAACCTGAACCAGGAGTAATAGATATTTCCGCATTTATAAGTCAACATTCAGGGGTTTTCGCAGACCCTAACGATTTGCTTCCCTTTAATACAAATGTCGTTGCGACCATCAGAACAATTAATAACGAACCAGTCTATGCAAAGTCATATCCCTATCCTATGGCTGCCTCTGAGTTCGTGAATAACGAATTAGCAGAACTGCTCGGAAAAGGAATAATAAGACCCTCACGATCCCCCTATAACAACCCTATATGGATCGTAGACAAAAAGGGTACAGACGAATCAGGCAGACGAAAAATGCGTTTAGTTATTGATTTCCGCAAACTGAATGAAAAAACAATTTGCGACAAATACCCCATCCCGGACACTTCAATTATTTTGTCTAACCTAGGGAACTCAGTATTTTTCACAACCCTCGATTTAAAATCGGGATTCCACCAGATAAAACTGGCAGAGCATGACAGGGAAAAAACAGCTTTTGCCGTGAATAACGGTAAATACGAATTTTGTCGCCTCCCTTTCGGTCTAAAGAATGCACCGAGCATTTTTCAGAGGACCATCGACGACATTCTTAGAGAGGATATAGGGAAATGCTGTCATGTCTACATCGATGATGTGATAATTTTTTCCCGTACGAAAGAACAGCATGCTCTAGATATCAAAAAAATCTTAACAAAGCTATATAATGCAAATATGAGGGTCTCTCGGGAGAAGTCAACATTTTTTAAAACGGAAGTAGAATTCCTAGGATTCACGGTATCCTCCCAAGGAATACGAACTTGTGCCGAGAAAGTAAAGGACATAGTTAACTACGAAACACCTAAGACACTTCGTGCGTTAAGATCTTTCCTTGGATTATCCGGGTACTACAGACGCTTCGTCAAGGATTACGCCCAAATTGCTAAGCCAATGACAAAGTATCTTCGTGGTGATAACGGCCACATACGTGCAAATCAGTCAAAAAATATTATAATTCAACTAGACGATGAAGCACTTCAAGCTTTCGACAAACTTAAAAGGATTTTAGCCTCAGAAGACGTTTTGCTCCTATACCCCGACTTTCAACAACCTTTCGATCTTACAACCGACGCCTCATCATTTGCCATAGGAGCCGTTCTTTCCCAGAATGGCAGACCTATTACTATGGTTTCGCGAACGCTATCTACAACCGAAGAACACTACGCTACCAACGAGCGTGAGCTTCTGGCGATAGTTTGGGCAATTAAAAAATTACGAAATTACCTATATGGAGCTCGGAAGTTGAATATTTACACAGACCACCAGCCCTTGACATTCGCCATATCGGACAGAAACCCTAATGCGAAAATTAAAAGATGGCGAGCTTTCATAGAGGAATTCTCGCCTACCTTTTTTTACAAACCGGGTAAAGAAAATCTTGTTGCCGACGCTTTGTCCAGACAACATATTAATGCTCTTGACCAAACCTCTAACACCTCCACCGCAACCGAACATAGTGAAGAATCACTTTCATATGTGGTACAAACCATTAAAAACCCGATCAACTGTTTTAAAAACCAAATAATCATAAACGAAGGCGTTGAAAACAAAAAAACGACAAAAATTATCTTCAGAAATCAAATAAGACATACAATCACGTTCTTACGAACTCCTCATGAAGCCATTAATCCCGACGTTGTCAATGCTATTTACTGCGAGCTACCTGTCTTAGCTCGGATACAGAATAACATTATTAAGTTATTCCCATCCGTTAAATTTCGGCACACAAATCAAATGGTAATAGACGTTTTTAACCTAGATGACCAAATAGAAATAATTACAACCGAACATAATCGAGCACATAGATGTGCACGCGAGAACACGCAACAGATCTTAAAAGACTATTACTTTCCCACACTGAGGCACAAAATCAAGGAAGTAATTTCAAATTGTAAAATATGCCGTGAGGGGAAATATCAAAGACATCCCATCAGGCCAAAAATAGGAAAAACACCCATCCCATCCCACCCTGGCCAACTTCTTCACGTGGACATTTATTCCACTGATAAAAAATATTTTCTCACATGCCTTGATAAATTCTCTAAATTTGCAATAGTAATTCCAATAGATTCCAGAGCAATAACTGACATAAAAGAACCTCTTTTGCAAATGCTTAATTTTTTCAAAGAAACTAAAACAATAACGTGTGATAACGAAAAATCCCTTAATTCAGAAACAATAAAGTCAATACTAAAAAATCACTTTAATGTTGATATCTTTACAACACCACCGTTCCATAGCACAACAAACGAACAGGTGGAAAGATTTCAAAGCACCTTGTCGGAAATAGCAAGGTGTACGAAACTGGAACAAAATATTATTGACACTTCAGAGCTGATTCTGCTAGCAACAACGAAATATAATAAAACAGTTCACTCGGTTACAGGTCATAGGCCTATTGATATAATCCATGCAATACCTCCCTCACTAAAAAACGAGATAATAGGAAAAATTACTCAAGCTCAACTCCTAGAAATCAAGAGGCACAATAGAAACAAATACACTAGAACCTTTTACCCTGGGGATAAGGTTTACGTTAAAACCAATAAAAGGATAGGGAACAAATTTACAAAGCTCTATATAGAAAAAGTTGTAGAAAAGGACCTGGGAACTACCCTTTTAATTAATGGTAAAAAAATTCACAAGAATAATATAAGGTAATTTTTTTTTGTAATTTCAGCCTCTTTGTACTGACAGTAGCTCAAACGACGCGTGCCAAACTTCTTAATTACACAGATTCGTACTACATCCCAATAACGGATGGAACAGTTGCCACCTATGATCGCTACGACTTTATACTACATAGCACAAATATGACTAGTTACGAAAACATAGCCCTTGACACCGAAGACTTACTCCATCACTTTACACAGTCTCACATGAGGGATCTACTAAAGACTGATGTCGACCAGATTTTTAATCTTCTAAATGCACTCAAAATTCACCATCGACAGTCACGGGGCATAAATATTTTGGGAACCGCGTTGAAGTACATTGCTGGTACCCCTGATTTCGACGACTTCAACGAAGTAGCCACTAAAGAAGAAGCCTTGATAGAAGCTAATGAGAGACAAGTAGTGATAAACACCAAAATGCAAATTAGAATCAATCAACTAACAGAAACGGTGACCGAACTGCTAAAAGTGACCAAGAGAAAAGAAATTAATACTGCAAATTTATTCGAACTGATTAATGCAAGAAACAAAGCGATTATAATAAGTATTGAGGATATTATCTACTCAGTGACTTTAGGAAAATTAAATGTAATAAACCCTATAATTCTTGATAGCAGTGAAATACAGAATTTATTAGTTGCGGAGCACTTCGCAAATATAAGCGTTACTGATATTTTAAATGTTTCAAAATTAAAAATTCTTCAAGATAGTAATAGTATCCATTTTGTTATTAAATACCCAAAAATCAAAAAGATATGTAGTAGACTTAAGATCTTACCAGTAGTACGTAATCATAAAATTCTGCTGCTAGAAACAAACACTGTAGCAGAAGTGCGAGAAGGAAATGGTTCATTAATTTCAGTGCGCGGGACATTCGTTGTAACATTTGAAGAAAAAATAACCATCAATGAAACCACCTACACCAATTGGAGAAAACTCAGTCAATTACACCCCGAACCTGCATCAGCCCAATTCGTCAATATAACAGAACATAGGACACTGCTATCACTTCCATATCTGCATGAGTTAAACATAAAAAACATTGACCACATCGCTAACCTGAAACAACTTATTCATAATAAATCTACGCAATGGCTCGTCATTTTCATCTTCTCTATGGGAACGGTAATAGTAATTTTAATAGGCCTGCTAGTCGCAAGACGGCGTCAGGAAGCTAATAATGCCATAGCCTTAGAAAGAGTTCTTACGGGAACCGAGGACGGCTCCTCTTAAAGGGGGGAGCAGTTAACACACGCATCCGCTCTAATTGTAATTCGAGTACGGTACGTGACGTTTTCGCGATTCTGTCGCGCATAACGTTCCCACACTGACAAACGCTGAGTTAGCACCAAACAACAACATCAACAGCGGAGTCAAAGCAATAGCAGCAATAACAACAACAACAACAACAATAGCACACAGTGCAGCGACTACACTAATGGCAATCACAACAACAATAATAGCGACGACAATAACAATAGCATAGCGACGATGTCAGCAACAGCGGGAAGAGCAAAGCAATAGTAAAAATAAGCTAAAATAACAAGCAGTAGTTTTTGGGTATTTTAAGTTCAATTTATTTCTTGTATTAGTTAGTCTTACTCGACGTTATAAAAGAGAAACACCGGCACATAGTGCCGATAATAAAGAATTTGTTTTTAAAAAATCAAAATCATTACATTCATTTTAACTTATACGTTGTTAGGCGGTCTTCTTCGGTATGTCTTCAAATTCGGTAACTGATAAGCTGGGAGGAGCATAACAACTGTAAAAGTGTACTCCGTTTATTTTGGCATAACAAATACTTCGTGCTGTCTATGAGCACTCTGTTCAATTGGAAGCGTTCCACAGGCCCTTTCCCTATTTTTTCCGCCGTCAAGTTTCCATTTCTTTCCGGGTTTTTGAGCTGCTCGCTGATTACAACTACATCTGCTTTGCGTTCTCAAGCAGTCTGTTAAATAAGATCCTGAGCAGCCTCGCAGTGGTTATAGTTTATTGTATACACTTAAACATTTTTCTGAGCCATTGGGACAAATTAATAAATCGAGTTGAGTGGAGTGAACCTAGCTTTTGAAAAAATTGCAGTAAGTTTACCCAATCTTAATTTTAAAGTTTAATACCATATTTAAATCCGCATTTTGATAAATGTTCCATCATGTGTTGAACGTCTTCTTTCTTTTGAGTTTTGGCAGCCGGTGGTTGTGATTTGTTAAACAAAATCTTGTGGTACTTTTGCAACAATTTCACAAAAACAACGTCTTAATTTTCATTTGAAGAACCTTCAGGATCTTCATTAAACATTTCCTTATCTTGAACTTCACCAAGTTCTAGCGCTGTGTTTTCATCAAGTACTACATTGAAACCAAAAAACACACATGAACAAAAATGTTGTATACTTTATAGCGTATTTATTACTTACTTGGAATGTCTTCAATAATGACATCCATTTTAATATAAACAAAAATTTTTAAAAATGTAACGTATTTTGTCGAATGACACAAAAGAATTGTTTACTGAAAAACCAATTTGGCTGCTGACATAAGTGAGCACTCAAATGATGTGTTTTCTTACCTCAGAGTGGAGTTTATTTAATATGGATTCCTCACTCCACTTAACTAACATCGCAAACTCAAATGCACACTGAAGCACTTCACTCCTCTCGTTCACTCAGTTTTTATTAATACGTCCCATTTTCATCGATTTTTTTATATTCCATTCCTATTTAAACCATATTTAAACTAAACCAATTTTTATGAAATTTTCAGGGAAACCGAAGCAAAGTCTTGAGAGTGTTCCTGTGAAGTCTAGTGATGATTTTAAAATGGAGCCTGCCACCTAAAATAGACCATAAATTTTCGATATCGAATAGATTTGGAATTATAGGTAGCACAGCATCGGATTTTGGTATTCGACCTCAATTAACTCATACAATTTCACTTATAGTATTTTATAAGCGATGAAAAAGGGGGCGTGGCACCTATCATACAACCCAAATTTGCGATATCGAAAGCTTTGGAGTTATAGGTCCCACAGTCTCAAAATTCAGTATTCGACCTTAATTTACACATGCAATCTCAGTGATAACATTTTATGGTCGTTGGACAAGGGGCTTGGCAGCAAAGTACCCTGTTTAAGCTAATTAATATATAAAATTTTAAATCTACTATTAAAATAATCATTGCCACTAGCGTAATAATTCAGATTTCCATTGCCACTGTCATTGCATTGCCCTTATCATTATCACTATTACTACTAAAGGGTGTTTTTTATAAAGTGATACATCTTTGAGTTGGCATCACTGCTTTATTTGATCACCCATTTAATAGCTGATAGTTGCTTTTTGTTTACTTTGCTTTGACATTTAATTATAAATTGACTTTTACCAGAGCAACGCTTGCAAGTTGTGGACATTTTTAATCAAAAAAATGGTTCTGTTCGTCAAACTTATCTTGCACTTCGTCCATTTAATGAAATACATAATCGTCCTTCAGAGCTGCTAATTCGAAGAACAATATTTCGTTTTCGGACCACATTTACTGTTACTGATAATGTGAATCCCGTAAGATGCCGAACAGTGCGCACTGAAGAATCTGTAGCCGCTGTTGTGTCCTTCCACTTTATGGAAGATTTTACGAAAAGATCTTGGCTTAGAATCTTTCAAGATTCAACTTGTGCAGGAATTAAAGCCAAACGACCATCGTATGCGCCGCCAATTCGGCGAATGGGCTGAAGCACAAATTGATATTGATTTTGAATTTCCCAGTTTGAAGCCCATTTTTGGTTGAATGGGTACGTAAATAAATAGATAGAATTGTCGTATTTGGAGTGAGGAAAAACCACAAGCTTTTGTCGAAACACCATTACATCCACAGAAAATTACTGTTTGGTGCGCTTAATGGGCTGGCGGAGTCATTGGCCCATATGTCTTCAAAAACGATGATGGTCAGAATGTTACTGTCAATGGTGAACGGTATAGGAACATGATTCGAAGTTTTTTCGTACCTCAATTAGCTGGTATTAATCTTGCTGATATGCGGTTCCAACAGGACGGAGCCACATGCCACACAGCGGGCGCTACAATTGATTTACTCAAGGAAACTTTTGATGCAAAAATAATTTCACGAAATGGCCCAATTAATTAGCCCCCAAGATTGTGTGATTTAACCCCATTGGATTTTTTTCTTTGGGGTTATGTAAAATAATTTGTCTACGTCGATAAACCACAAACACCTGGACATACACAAACAATTGAACACCTGGAAATCAACATTCGAAGAGTTTTCGGCGAGATACGGCCGCAAATGCTGCAAAAAGTTTGTGAAAATTGGTGTTCCAGATTGCGCCTTGTACGCGCCAGCCGTGGCAACCACATGAACGAAATCATATTTAATGATTTCAAAACATTAATGTCATAAAATTTTCTATCCAATAAAGCTCATTTTATTGATATTAAAAATACATTACTATGTTTTATTATGATTTAAACTTGTATCACTCTATAAAAAACACCCCCTCTACCAATACCCATACCATTAACATTCCCATGAATAGAATGATAAGATGTAGTATCAAAATCAATAATTTATACGGTAAATAGAACTTCTTAAACATTAATTATTTTCTGAATTTTAATTTATATTTTCTGAATTTCAGTAAATCTTTTTTTAATTTCAATTGATCTTCTCTGAATTTTAAATGGATTCATTGAAATTCAATTGATCTTTTCTGAGTTTAAAATATAATTTTTGATTTTCAATGCATCATTTTTAAATTTTTATTCATCTTTTCTGAATTTCAATTGACCTTTTCTGAATTTCAATTGATCTCTTCTACAATTTATTTAATATTTTCGGAATATCAATTGGTTTTTTCCGAATTTCATTAAAAATTTCTGATGTTCAATTGATTTTAACAGCCCTATTCTGGAAAATTGATAATAGTCAACCAGTATTTTTATTATTTGTTTGTGTTTGTTGTAATTTTTTATTTCAAAACAAAATCTTAAGCTCAAAAAACAACATTTTTTAATGAAATTGTCAATATCTGAAAAGTAGTTGATAATTTTTATCAACATTTATTATTTTTGAGCTTCAAATTTTGTTTTGAAATAAAAAAATTACAACAAACACAAACAAACAATAAAAATACTGGTTGACTATTATCAAGTTTCCAGAATAGGGCTGTAAATTTCAAATGTAATTTCTACAATTGAATTTATCTAACCTGAGTTGAAATTTTGTTTATTTTTAAATTCAATTGATATTTTTTGAGTATCAATTGGTTTTTCCTCAATTTAATAAGGAACTTGCGATGCTTTAATTCATCTTATCTGAATTTCAAATGAAAGTTGTGAGTTTTAGTTGACCTTTCTTAAATTTAAAATGGAGTTTCAGAATATTAATGAGTATGCTCCGAGTTTTTTTTTATATATTCTGAAATTAAAATAAATTTTAGTATTTCAAGAAATTTTTTCAAAATTTCAATTGGAAATGGTGCTGTAATGTCATATTTAAGATAAAAATATTTGTACATACGTTTCCTTAATGTTTACAGAATCTCATAATTGTGGTCTTTGACGAAACAGAACTTTATTTTTATTTGTAAATCTTAAATACATGCTCGCTCAAATTGTAATTGTTTCCATGTGTTTTATTATTTGAAAAAAATTCTAAAATTCTGATAATAATGAAAGATTAGAAATTAATTAAATTTAAGGTCATAGAGGTCATTCAAAGAGATTACAGAAAGTTTTATTTAAATTGTAAAGTAGTCTATAATGACTAGTGTCGGATCTAAAAACTGTTCGTTTTGAGTGGGATTCACACAAGAACATTGACATTTTTTGCATGATTTATGGTATTCAATTAAGATGAATATCGGTTGCTCGAGTTAAGAAGTTATATGCAAAGTTCTAAAAAAAACGGATCTTTTTAAAATTTTAAATATTTTTGTTATACATATTCTTATTATTTGATTACATTTTTCTAACGCAAAAACTGATTTCAATCGTCGTATAACATTTACTTTTAAAAATGTAAGTATTTAACTTCTTCACATTTAGTAGATTCACTTTTTTGTAATTCTGTTCCAAAAATTAAAAACTATAGGCCACAGTAATAAACATTTTAAAATCGACTCTAAATTTAGTGTGAGCTTTTCTGACATTGTTTCTAAAATTTAGAGTTTATTACATTAGTAAGTTTTACTAATGTCTCTAAATTATATTGGTTAAAAATGTATAAATCTGATATTGATATATCTGAAATTTGGTGGTTCTGTTATATTATATTCCAGAGATTCGAAATATTACAAAAAGAGGATTAAGTTTAAAAATTTTAAAATATGCGTGGCGCTAGACTCAAGAGAGCGATGTTAAAAAAATTCCACACTGGCTGTAAACGAACATTTTTTCAATACATTTTATACGTATTAATAAGAAAATCAGGCTTGCGTCTTGTACAACATTTCCGCTCGCCGCTTATGACAACAACAAAAAAATTGTTTACATAACAGTGACAGTGGCAGATACACTCAACCACTCCCGAGTTGATGGCTCTGCGTGGACGGACGGGTTATTTTTTAAATATTTATAGAATGCTGAAAACAGTAGCAGTAAAATGAATTATTTACAAGTAAATACTGTAGATATCTTAGTTAAAAAAGAGATATAAGCTAAAACAAATTCTATATGAAATGCCATCTTGAAAATTCGAAGTATTGCAAACTTTCAACAAATACAAAATTTTATGTTTGTGTCTAATGCAAATGTATCTGCTACAGGCAAATACGTATATCTAGATGCAGCTAGACGAAGATATGCGTAGCTGTAAAAAAAGTTAGGGCAACTACGTGACTGTAAGAACTTGCAAATGTGCAGAGATAAGCAGATTTGTTTCGTCTATCTAGAATGTGAATATTGCGTAGCTGCTGCATATTGTATCTTGTATCTATCTTTGCGATAGGCTGCCAGAGTGAAACTGCATAAGAATAACAGAGTCGTGTAATGCAAATAAATTGTATTTCATTCACTGTAGCTAGTTAAATTGTAAGAGTTGTGGCATTTAAAACTGTTACTCTTGTGTTGCTGCAGTTTATTTTTATACGGTAACCTATATGGAAATAGTGCAGGGTGAACATTTTGTTGAAACTGTAAATATTTATAGAGTAATAAATTTTTCACATAATATTACTAAGCTACAGTCAAGCTCATAAAACTCATAGCAAGCCTTTTCATTGCAAGCCTTTCAAATGGCTAGTAAAAATAAACATAAAAATATTTCAATAAACACGATATTTCAACTAGAGTACTAAAATTTGTAATATTTCAAAGCCAATGAATGATACCTTCTAAACCGCGAGCGAAGGTACAGCAAAAAAGTAAGAGTTTCACAAACATTTTTAGTTTTCGAACTTGAAGATCTTATCTTCTTCTTGGGTTGTGTCAAAAAAAAAAAAAAATATTGCAAGTTAATTATATAACACAGTGCAACACGAAAAAAAAATAACCATATACGGACACCACTACGTGATAAAAGATAAAAAAAAAGACCCCTGTCTCCCAGTTTTGCCCAAAGTCATCCAGGTTTTTTTTATGGGCCCCCAAAGATGTGGGGCCTCGGTGTCATTTTTGCAAAAAAATTATCATTTTCTCAAGCTCATATCTTGCAAACCGTTCGGAATTTTGATTTACTCTCTGAGGCAAAGTTGTAGCTCTTGTCATAAAGAACAAAAATTGTGAAGATATAAAATAAAAAACTTCATCTTCAAGGTCAAAATCGCAAAAAACTTTCAGAAATGAGCTAAAAATGGCCCAAAAAGCGTTTTTTTTATTTTCCGCTTTTACGAACAAATTTACTTTATGAAAAATGCACCAATTTTCTTAGGCCTGGTAGGGCTTACAGCGCTGATTAAGACCCCAAAGTTTTTTTAAGGAGGCCGATCCAACTTCTTGAGATATAGGCCTTTATAGCTTGAGTATATAATCGCTTATATCTCACCCATTTCTTATCCGATCTGGTTGAGATGGGTATCGTTGAGAAGACCTTTGAAAACGCTTTAAATCTGTATATAAATATGTTAATGTTTATTAACTCATTGGGGCAAATTAAAAAAAAAATTTTTTAAATTTACTTTTTTAATAAAAATCTGGTTTTCACAAAAAACAGCCCTAGTAAAAAAAAAACAATTGAATTGTAAGAAAATAAGCGATTTCTTAAAAAAAAGTTGATTTCAAAACTTTGAACGTAAATAATTGTCAGTCAGGAGGCCGAGTGTGTGAGTGCACTGTACCTTCACTGATAGTAAGTGCATTTTAATAAAAATTCTCAAGCTGGTTGGTAAGTTCCCGTGCCCAAACTGTCAAACAACTACCTGGAAGCAAACATCTGCATTGAATTCACATAAAAACAACCCAAAATATAAAAAAAATACCTGGAAACACATTTTAGCTCTTGTCATAAAGATGAAATTGTGAACATATAAAATCAAAAAAACTTCTATCAAAAAACTACCTGGAAGCAAACATCAGCATTGAATTCACATTGTAGCTCTTGTCATGTTTAATGTCTTGTATGTTTAATTAACGCTCAAAAATTAAATATGCCTGGCCAGAACCATGTGTTTGTCCAAGGGTTAACACCGTTTAATTAGCGCTTAGGTATCACGCGATCACGCACCGACCGCAGCAGCACAGGCAATGCAGTAAGCTCAGCACACGCTACAAGGGACGCAGCACACAATATAAAAGCGACACGACGCTCACATCGAGGCATTACACAGCGCGACGTCAACGAGAGCTCAGCGGTGAAAGTTATAAAGTGAAAGTAAAAAAAGTGAAAGTGCTACAGCATAATTCGCACACAACATTGGCAACTGACAATTTCAATATGCAGTGTGAAAATATTGATTTATTTTGCTACGTTTGCGGTCATCAAATCAGAAAAAAGTTCTACAACATTGCAAAAGGCAAAGAATCTTTTAACTAGTCAATTCAAGAAAGCATATAAGTTGTTTTTTGACGAAGTAGACTTGACCGGTGAAAATTACACACCTAATACAGTGTGTCGCCAATGTTATAACAATCTCATGGCATGGTTGAGTGGAGGCAAACATAGTATGAAGTATTGTAAGCCGGTAAACTGGATTAATCTCCCAGGTGATCATGATGAAACCAGTTGCTATGCATGCGTAAATTACACATGGTCTAAATCGATATGCTGAGAGGAACAAAAGTTATAAAGCAACTGTAACAGCCACACTACCAGTGCTTGCACCTGAAAATTTTGTATCACCAAGGCCGCCAACGAATAAGTTCTGAATCAGAGTCAGATTCGGACGACGATTTGGATCCACAACTTAAGAGAGTGCGATTTGCAAGTCCAGGGCCATCAACATTATAAACATAATACGAATATATTTTTTTTATAATATTTGTAATAGATAGCATAGTATTGTAATGCCATCCCTGCTGAGACTACTAATCCCTACAACACTGAATCATTATTACTAAATATCTATGCTACTACTCTTTGTTACAACCCAAACTCTAAATGTCAACCCATACCACCTAAGAACTAAAATTAATAAAATCAGTAATAGTATAACAATGAAACCTGCAACATGCCTTTTCACTTACGGCAGAAGGCTTTATAGTAAGTATCTCAATGTTGAAGTAAAGAAAAAACAAATGAAATTAAAAAATTTTCGGTCAATTTTTCACTTTTGCGGCTACCTAAGCGCTACCTAAACGGTGTTAAGAATCATTCCTAGGAAGTTCATATGTTCTAAAAAGTTGCTTATTGAGATCTTAGGTTCATTTTTGTTCTTGATTATTTCCTTGAATTTTGAACGGTTTGCTACCTATGGACCTGAACAGGGGAAAAAAGGTAAAAAAATTGAATTTTTTAAAGTTTTTTGCGATTTTAACCTTGAAGATGACGTTTTTTATTTTATATGTTCACAATTTTTGTTCTTTATGACCAGAGCTACAACTTTGCCTCAGAGAGTAAATAAAAATTCCAAACGGTTTGCTAGATATGAGCTTGAGAAAATGATCATTTTTTTGCAAAAATGACACCGAGGCCCCACATTTTTGGGGGCCATAAAAAAAAACCTGTAGAACTTTGGGCAAAACTGGGAGACAGGGGTCTTTTTTTTGGTCTTTTATCACGTAGTGATGTCTGTATATGGTTATTTTGCCATGACTTAAAAAATTACACACTGTATAACTCAAGAAACGTGGTTTTGCAGAAAACGAATTTAAAGTTTTCAATTGACTCGCTGTTTGTATGAAAAAAAAGGAGGCGTATTCTCTTCTCACGCAGAGAGTATTCAAAACAATAACATGAAATTTTTACACAATATGAAGCATGATATAAAAAACAACTTTTCGTCATTAACCCAAACAAAATGAGCGATATATTACATGATTTTTTTCTATACATTAACATTTGTAAAGTGAAGTTATTCATGTTTTTACCATTAATGAAGCATTACCATTCTGAAATGAGACATAAATAATATTTTCCAAAAATGGTTTTAAGAAGGTTACCCTTTTTTGTGCTAAATGAAATCTGTAATATATGCAAAATTATGACTTTTTTGTATTTTTTTTTTAAATTTCGAGATGAACTGATTATGTTTAAATGTTACATATTTCACGTTACATTCGCGTGTTTTTTTTATAAATTTCGTAAATTTTATTAATAGTTTTTCAATTAAAATGTATCTGGTTAAATAGGTCTTTCCAACAAAATGTTTCGTAGGAACACTGCTTGCAGACAGGGGCGTACCGAGGCCATTTTGATTGGGGGCTATCAATGTATTTCGGCCGATTGGATACCCTTACGCCTCGATTTTTTTTAAATACAACATAGTTGAATTACATAAAGTTACTCATCCGTTCGATCAATTTAAATAAATCTTAAGGGGTCTTTTTCCTTTGAACGGCTAAGAAAAACACTTTGTAATTATTTTTACTAAAAACTTTTTTAATGATGGAAAAAAAACTTGTCTACATCAAAATACATATAATTAGGTACGTTTTGAATTTTTTTTTGTTCGGCCTTTTATCTGCTCTCTTAAGCTTGTCGCAATTCGGACATCATTTTTCGAATCCAAAAAGGTGGCAACGATTTCTCAGCTCTTACTTAAATTTTTTTAGTTCATCTAAGAGATAATACTTGAAACTATAAGATTACGTATAATCAGCCAACTAAATTTCATACCTATTTTTGGCGCCATTTTCAAAACAAAAATTGAAAAAATACCCTATTTTTACATTTTTAACGCTCTAAGAATTCGAATTTTAGGTTTTAATGGATGATTGTAGGTAATAATCTCAGAGATTTTACAATAATAAATATAATGCAAAACAGTTTCAGCTCAAACGGACTTTTTCGTTAATCTTTGGTACCGTTTTAAGAAATCCTGAAATTTTTAACCCACATATAGTAACATTTTTCAATCTTGCGATCTTTTTCAAGTGAAGAAGATCCCTTAAAGGCAGTTTTCATATCGTTCCCTCTATCAAAGAAAATAAAATAAACGTATATCAACATTATAGAATCAGCATTTAAAAATTTATTTTCGTTTTTTGTTTCAAAAATTCATAGTTTATATGTGTTAAAAAATAAGACCCTGAGCTCTGTCCCTGAGCCCAACCCATATTATGGTGGGTAAATTTTTTCTTCCTTTTTGTGATTTTTAGACCACTTTTATTGATATCTTTGAGATATTTCAATGATATTTGGGTTGGTTCTTAAAATGATCTATTTTGCGGAGAAAGCTGTAGTAGCTGAAGTCTATTGTTATTGCATGTAACAGGGCTTTCAATTTCTTTTACAGTTTTTCTTTTGATTTTTTAAATTAATAAAAAAAATAGTGTTTTAAATAAAAACTACAAACTTAATTTTTAAGTTTAACATTTAAATATTAATTCTTTTTTTTTTAAGGTAGCCCATTGCTGCGCAATATTACCTAAGTTAATGAGATCAACTATGTCTTTTTCCGATGAAAGTATTAATAAGTCATTAAGATGTGAGTCACTTTACGTGGTTCTTTAATAATTTTTAACTTATTTTAACTTGCTGAACATTCTCTCATTTCCTAAAACAGTAACAGGCACTGTGCACAGCAAACGCGTCATTTTGTTAACTGCAGGAAGAGAATTTTTATTGCATTCTGAAACATTAGCTGTATCCGATAGAGTTTCTACGCCTTCGCATAGATCATAGAATACTTCAAATTCCGCTTTCATTTGAAGTGAATCCAACAAACAATTTTTTGGTAACAATTTTATTGATTCTAGAATTCGCTTCTGGGTAAAGTTAGCTGAAGATAGAATTGGATTAAAGAGTTCATACAGAGGCTTTATTGTTTCTAAGCAACTGCTTAATTTATCTCGCATCAGTGAGGTTCTCTTAGCGAACGGCGATAGCGAATTGAGAATTCCTTTTTAGCATCAACATTAAAAGATTTTAACAATGCAACAGCACTACTAATTAGGTTATCCGTTCCTTCAGAGTCCGAATTTATTTTTTCTAATGATTTAAGGGTACGAGAAATAAATTTCATAGCATTTAAAATATTCTTTTCAAAATCCGTACCTTCAGAGTCTGAACTTATTTTTTCTAATGATTTAAGGGTACGAGAAATAAATTTCATAGCATTTAAAATATTCAGTTCAACGACTTAAAGAGATTCAGTCAGGAGTTTCATATTCACTTGCACATTTTTCATAAAAACAAGACTTATAATAAAGTCCACAGAAATGAGTTAGTTTGATAGCGAATATGCAGCATTTTGAGTCCACTTGTCAATTTTCTTGGAGCTTTAGGAAATTTCGTTTAAAACATCAACAATGACTTAAAGCTGCTTTTATATCAAATGAATTTTGAATGCAGATTTAAAAATGGTGTTCTTTTTGCCATCATCTCGAGTTTAAAAGTGAAAACGGACCTTTTTTCAATAATTTGACTAAATCCTTTAAATTAATTGTTTATTTATTTATTATAATTGTATTTAAATTAAAATGTTAAGTCTATGAAATTAAAGATTTTAAATCAGAGTTCTTGAGCTAAGAAAATTTCTTTGAATGTGACCTTCTCCGAGAAAAGGGACCTAGTGTGTCAAAAAACGGGTTTGACTGAAGAGTGGATTCTGGTACCTAAAAGGGTGTAGAATAAGATGAAATGAGTTAGATTTCTGATAAAAATTTATTTGCCCCATAAAAACGTACAAAACGAACTTGGGAAAATCGATCAAAATGCGTTATGAAACTTTAAATGCGTTTTTCTCAAAACTTCATGTTCACACACTAGGTCCCTTTTCTCGGAGAAGGTCACAAATATGTTGGCCGTTTTTGATCACTAAAGTTTTTATTACAAATGTTGGGTATTTTTGGATAAAAATTTAAATCTCAGAAAGTTCTACAAAAATGTATTAATTACATTTTAAAAAGGGGAATATGTGTGGCGACTGGGTAAGCCTTTGTTCGTTTGGGCTTGTTTTATTCCACTTATTTTTTCAACTTTTTGGCAAGGTATTTGTATTTGACTGTTATCATCAAGCTATATCCAAAAACTTAAGCATTTTTTGCTCAGATATAAAAATAGTAATCTGATTTTATCTTTTAAATCTTAAGTAAAAATCATTAATATTTTTTTGGTAAAACAAAAATTTCATTTTCGGTTTATATTTTTGGTCAAGGACAGGGTTGCACAATTGGACTAAAAATAGTACATTTTTCCATTTGGTCCGCTGCTCTCTTTTACATTACTATGTATTACTTTTCCGTACTTTTTAACAAAATTTATACTACTTTTCTGAACTTTTTCTGCATTTTGTCACAAAGGAACAATGGATTCGTTTACAATAATTCAACGCTGATACGACTTAAAATGAGTTGGCCGACTGAAGTTTGTTTAAGGTACGACTAAATGTGAATTGGCCGACTGAAGATAGTTTTGGGTATGAATTAGATTGAAATAGCCGACTAAAGTTGGTTTTTGCTATGAAAATGGCAATAAAAGGTACGACTGGCTTTGATACGTTCATAATTATTGTTTATAAAAATCAATATTAAAGTTTTTTCCTAAATGACCTCTATGTTTATTATGTTGACTTTATATGATTTAAATACAAATTCTAAATGTTTGATAGTTTTAAATCATACTTGATTTTAAATACAAATTCTAGTTGTTTGACAGTTTAAAATCGTTTATCGAGCTTAAGGTCAAAGTTAGAAACATGTTGTTTCTAACTTTGACCTTAAGCTCGATAAACGATTTTAAACTGTCAAACAACTAGAATTTGTATTTAAAATCAAGTATGATTTAAAACTATCAAACATTTAGAATTTGTATTTAAATCATATAAAGTCAAAAATCAATATTTTAAAAAATTTGAGTATAAAATAACAATTGGGTAGACTCTAGAAAAAGTAAGGGGTGTTCTACCCCCTTACCCCTTGCTAGTTACGCCCATGATTTCAGAAGACATTCTATAGATAAAAATATGCTTCTTCTTAGTCTTATCGAGAAGCGCTTTCAAGAGGCATTCTCATAACTTACTTCAAATAGCATTTAAATTCAATTAGAATAAAAAACATAAAAATAATATTATATATTTAAGATATTTTCCGCATGATTATTTAAACTCCCAACTACACCCAACCCTTTCCTACTAGCAACACCAAAATGCCGTGAAAATCGGAGAAAGGGAAATTTTGCGTAGGATTTTTAAACTCCCACCCCCATAACCCTAAAAACCATTCCATTTCATGGAATGCCTTCTTAAAGTTCTGCTGAAAAACTCCTACTAGAATCCTTTCATTGAAAGGCTCAAAGAAATCTTGCATTGGAAAAATTCTGGAAGGATATTTAGAGAAGATTAAGGAAAGCATTCCTCCCAATGACATGCATATGTTAAAAGAATGCCTTCTGGGTACGAAAGTGGAAGGGATGGAATTCAAGGCTTCCATTTTACCTTGAAAGCACTTTTTTTGTTGGGTTCATGAGCATAATTTATAATAATTATAACATCCTGCATCTTACCGCAGTTTACCTAAAATTTGTTATTCCTTTTGTGCTTTCGGACTTCACTAAAAATGGAAGTTCTTGTGAGACTAATATTCAAACTTAGAATATTTCTGCGAATTTTTAAAGCCACAGTAAAAAATTTTATTTGTTCGGACGTTATGTGTTGGACGTCACACCTTTTTCCATTATACTATTATTGGGTAATTAAGTAAATACTTTTATTGGGAAATGAAGTAAATAGGTAGTTAAGTAATCGTGAAAATAAGTCATTCAAAACCAAATGAAATATATTGTCCTTTTCTTGCCTCAACCATTTCTTCATTATCTTTAGCCAAGGTCTTAAATTTTTACTAAAAACAAAATAATTTACAAAACATTTATTAAAAATTTGCGAAAAAAACTACATATGTGAAACAGTGCAGTCGACTGGATCATCATGATAAATGAATTTATGTTAAAAATTGCGTAAATTAATGAAATTAAAATCTTGCTCTTAGATACTATCATAAAATGATACGTTTTTAATAAGTTTTAATTTGTTGGTCACGGTTGACTTTTCTGTTGCTTTGCCATATATTTATCTTATTCTGTAATGTGTACAATTTGTGAAGGAATGACACATTGTTTCCGACAAAAAAAATCTGCAATATTCTTCAGCTTTCTGTTATAAAATAATAATTTAAAAGCAATGCAGTTGATTTGAATTCTCATTTACATACATGAATTTCCAGAGATAAGATAAATGAGTTCAACGAATAATTCAAAGAGGGTTCATATCCGGGTGCCGAAATCGAACATTTCTATGGTTCTTTCCTTAACTTATTGCCGAACGAAAAACTTTAGTTTTTAGGAATCAATTTAGTCCGAAGAAAAGGGTTGATTTTTGGGAGGCGATAACGTACTTTTCTAACCGAAAGTTTGAGATAGCCTCGGTAGTATAGTGGTACGGCTTTGTACTGTCACCAAGTAGTTCTGGGGTTAAATTTTGCTCAGATCAAGTTTCTACGCTTTAAAAACTCTCTCTACGTATTTCTAATCAAAGTGACTTTAAAACACATTAATTTACAACGAAAAGTTGTAAGTCGTGATGATAGGAAAGTTTGTGAAGAAGATCGCCTTGTGACAGTATAACTGCCTCAGATGAAATATCACAGGTGTCCACAGCTTTCCGTCACATTGGGAACATCCTAAACAAAATTTATACTTCATTACTTCTGTGGTATCATGACGGAGCAATAATATCTTCTGAGTGGGCCGATCCACTGTGAATCGTGTAGAACATGTTAGCCGCACAATTGATTTTCTCATTTTAAGAAAATAACTGTACAAGTTGATGAGTAAAGATCTAAAAGAGATGATATTAAGAATTTTGTTTTTGTCATTGGAAGATAAGTTTTGAGTAATTAGCAGTGTAAAACAGGTATTTAGTTGTAATAATTTTATTTTGATTATCAGTTGAAAATAGTGCAGTTTTTAAGACGCAAGTTTTTCCACAATATTTTTTTTAAATGTTTGCATTGGAAATTCAAGTGGAAGGTATGATATGAGCTGTTCAGAGCACAAGTGGCGTAAGTCCATTTTTGGTAGTTTTGAGAAAATTGAACATTTAGAAAAATTCTTATAATAAATTCCAAGTATAAAGAACTCAGTTTTGCTTATAAGCTAGGTCAAGAGCATAAATGTAGCTATTCATATCGTACAAAATAAACTAAATAGTACACAAAAATGATGCAGAATATTGCATATTAGTAGAAACATGTGGACTTGCGCCACTGAAAATTTTTTAAATTTCTCGTTTCCGCTGTAGAAATCTAATAGAAGATATTTTTCAAAAATTTTTTGATAAGGAATGGCCGCATTTTTACCTAGAAGTTGGACAAAACCACCCCTTAGCGATTATCTCCATTATTAAGGGAGATATAAAATGAATGGACTTACGCCACTTGTCCTCTGAAAATTTCTTAAAATTCCTCCTTTCTGCTGTAAAAATGTAATGGACAATATTTTTAAGAATTTTTTGATGAGGAATAACAGCATTTTTACATAGAAGTTGGACAAAACTACCCATTAGCGATTATCTTCATTATTAAGGGAGATATAAAATGAATGGACTTACGCTACTTGTCCTCTGAAAATTCTTTCAAATTTCTCCTTTCCGCTGTAAAAATGTAATGGACAATATTTTTAAGAATTTTTTGATATGAAGTGGCAGCATTTTTACCTACAAGTTGGACAAAACCACCCCTTAGCGATTATCTCCATTATTAAGGGAGATATAAAATGAATGGACTTACGCCACTTGTCCTCTGAAAATTTCTTAAAATTCCTCCTTTCTGCTGTAAAAATGTAATGGACAATATTTTTAAGAATTTTTTGATGAGGAATAACAGCATTTTTACATAGAAGTTGGACAAAACTACCCATTAGCGATTATCTTCATTATTAAGGGAGATATAAAATGAATGGACTTACGCTACTTGTCCTCTGAAAATTCTTTCAAATTTCTCCTTTCCGCTGTAAAAATGTAATGGACAATATTTTTAAGAATTTTTTGATATGAAGTGGCAGCATTTTTACCTACAAGTCGGACAAAACCACCCCTTAGCGATTATCTCCATTATTAAGGGAGATATAAAATGAATGGACTTACGCCACTTGTCCTCTGAAAATTTCTTAAAATTCCTCCTTTCTGCTGTAAAAATGTAATGGACAATATTTTTAAGAATTTTTTGATGAGGAATAACAGCATTTTTACATAGAAGTTGGACAAAACTACCCATTAGCGATTATCTTCATTATTAAGGGAGATATAAAATGAATGGACTTACGCTACTTGTCCTCTGAAAATTCTTTCAAATTTCTCCTTTCCGCTGTAAAAATGTAATGGACAATATTTTTAAGAATTTTTTGATATGAAGTAGCAGCATTTTTACCTACAAGTCGGACAAAACCACCCCTTAGCGATTATCTCCATTATTAAGGGAGATGGGGGCGATGGATCAATGTAACATGTCTGACTGTCTCAACCTGGCGAGGCCAGCATAATCTTTGTGAAATCGCCTCAAGTCGACTCAAACCTCCACGTGGTGTTTCCTGGGCAACGTCAAAACTGACAACCGTTAGTTTGGCGGCTAATCTGAGCGGCGGGCCTCCCTAGGCTTAAAATAGGTTGTGCGTCGGGTTTGAAGCCCACCCGTAAAAACCAATTTCAATGAAAACATATAAGAATAGAAGAAAAATGATCCCCAAATCTGATGACGACTACCGCAAACGAAAAACTGATAATGATTTACGGATATGCACCTGGAATGTCCGAACCCTTAATTGGGAAGGTGCATCTATCCAACTGACTGATGTCTTGGAAAGATACAAAGCTGATATCACTGCTATCCAAGAAATGCGATGGAAGGGACAGGGTTGCATTCGGCATGCACCCTGTGATATCTACTACAGCGGCCATGCGGAGAAGCACGAGTTTGGATGCGGATTTGTAGTTGGCAAGAGACTACGGCCCCACGTCCTGCGATTCACACCTGTGAACGAACGACTTGCCATAATCCGCATCAAGGTTAGATTCTTCAATATAAGCCTAATATGTGCGCACGCTCCGACAGAAGACAAGGACGATGAGATCAAGGAAATTTTCTATGAGCGCCTTGAAAATGCTTACGAGCGCTGCCCCCGCCACGACGTAAAAATCGTGCTTGGTGACTTCAACGCTAAGGTGGGCAAGGAAAATATTTTTGGTCCAACAGTCGGAAAGTTCAGCCTCCACGACAACACCTCCGATAACGGAATGAGGCTGATTGACTTCGCCGCAGCACGAAACATGGTCGTAAGTAGTACTAGATTCAAGCATCTCAATATTCATAAAGCCACCTGGATGTCCCCTGATCAAAAAACAAAAAATCAAATTGATCACGTTTTGATCGACGGAAGGCACTCTTCCAGTGTATTGGATGTACGCACGATCCGTGGTGCAAACATTGACTCGGATCACTATCTTGTTGCAGCCAAGATCCGTACACGTCTGTGCGCAGCTAAAAATACACGCAACCCTACACAGAGAAAGCTAGACGTCGACAAGCTGCAATCGAAACAGACAGCCGATGCTTTCGCCACTCGACTCTCACTCCTGCTTCAAAGCACTCCTCCAATCGATGATATATGCGCGCAGTGGACACACATTTCCAACTCCATGCGTGCGGCTGCTGAAGAGGTGATTGGCTACCAACGCCCTCGCCGAAACCAGTGGTACGACCAGGAGTGTCGCGACGCCACTGCAGAGAAAGACGCCGCCTACAAAGCCACCCTGCAGTCGGTTGTAACGCGCGCTGCTAAGGAGCGATACAAAGAAAAGAGGAGGGAAGAGAGACATATTTTCAGGCGGAAAAAAAGAGAGGCAGAAAAGCGCGAGCAGGAGAAGATTGAGATGTATGGTGACAGGAATGAGGCCCTAAAATTTTTCGAAAAAATAAGACGCCTTGCCGATGGTTTTAAAACCGGGGCCTCTTCCTGCAAGGATGAAAACGGGAATCTAGTGACAGATGTCCAGAGTACACTGACGTTATGGAGGGAACACTTCTCTAAGCTTCTAAATGGCGACGCTGACAACAATCCCGCCAATAGAGATGATATTCCGGAAACCCCAATTGCGGATGACAGCGTCGAGGTTTCGCTGCCCGACTATGATGAAGTTCTGACAGCTATAGCTCGGCTTAAAAATAACAAAGCCGCGGGAGCTGATGGCTTACCTGCTGAGCTGTTTAAGAACGGAGGCGAAGCTCTACTTAAATGCATTCACGAGCTTCTATGCAGAATATGGTCGGAAGAATGCATTCCGAACGATTGGAATCTCAGTGTGCTCTGCCCAATCCACAAGAAAGGCGATCCCACTATCTGTGCCAATTACCGTGGGATAAGCCTTCTTAATATCGCATATAAGGTCCTGTCGAGCGTTTTATGTGAAAGATTGAAGCCCATTGTAAACGAACTGATCGGACCTTATCAGTGTGGCTTCAGACCTGGAAAGTCCACCATCGACCAGATTTTCACGCTACGACAAATCTTGGAGAAGACTCAAGAAAAACAAGTCGACACCCACCATCTTTTTGTTGACTACAAAGCCGCCTTCGACAGCCCAATAAGGAAGCACCTGTACTCCACCATGTCTGAATTTGGTATTCCTGCAAAACTAATACGACTTTGCAGGATGACACTGAGCAACACCAGCAGCGCAGTTAAAGTCGGGAAGGACCTCTCCCCACCATTTATTACCAAACGAGGTTTCAGACAAGGTGATTCCTTATCGTGCGACTTTTTCAACCTAATGATGGAAAAGATCATCCGAGCTGCTGATCTGAGACGTAGTGGCACAATATTCTACAAGAGTGTTATGCTGCTTGCGTATGCTGATGACATAGATATCATTGGCCATAATACGCGCGAAGTCAGTGCAGCATTTTCCAGATTAGAAAGAGAGTCAAGTCGAATGGGTCTGTCAGTGAATGCAGATAAGACGAAATACTTAGTGTCAACAAACAAACAGTCCCAGCGTCTTGGAACCCACGTTACCGTTGACAATACCTCCTTCGAGGTTGTGAAGAACTTCGTCTATCTAGGATCCAGCATTAATTCAACCAACGACATCAGCATTGAGATCAAACGAAGAATAACTCTTGCCAACAGGTGTTACTTTGGGCTCAGTAGGCAATTGAGAAGCAGAGCCCTCTCTCGACGAACGAAAATCACGCTCTATAAATCGCTCATCATGCCCGTCCTACTTTACGCATCACAAACCTGGACGCTGAGCAGTTTAGATGAAAAGACTTTAGGAGCATTCGAGAGAAAGATTCTTCGTAAGATCTACGGACCAATCTGCGTCAATGGCGAGTACCGAATACGGTGGAATGATGAACTGTATGAGCTGTACGCTGACATCGACATAGTCAAGCGCATTAAAATCGAGCGGCTTCGCTGGCTTGGTCATGTTCAGCGCATGAAAGACGATGCTCCAGTGAAGAAAACATTCGATTCGGTACCCAGCGGCGGTCAACGCAGAAGAGGACGACCGCATCTTCGTTGGAAAGACCAAGTAGAGGACAACCTGACGAAGCTTGGAATTTCCAACTGGCGCCAGCAAGCAAAAGACAGAAATGGCTGGCGCAAATTCTTAGATGAGGCCAAGACCGACATACGGTTGTAGCGCCAACTAAGTAAGTAAGTAATAAAATGAATGGACTTACGCCACTTGTCCTCTGAAAAATTTTTAAAAATTTCTCCTTTTCGCTGTAAAAATGTAATGGACAATATTTTTAAGAATTTTTTGATGAGGAATAACAGCATTTTTACATAGAAATTGGACAAAACTACCTATTAGCGATTATCTTTATTATTAAGGGAGATATAAAATGAATGGACTTACGCCACTTGTCCTCTGAAAATTCCTTAAAATTCCTCCTTTCTGCTGTAAAAATGTAATGGACAATATTTTTAAGAATTTTTTGATGAGGAATAGCAGCATTTTTACATCGAAGTTGGACAAAACTACCCATTAGCGATTATCTTAATTATTAAGGGAGATATAAAATGAATGGACTTACGCTACTTGTCCTCTGAAAATTCTTTCAAATGTCTCCTTTCCGCTGTAAAAATGTAATGGACAATATTTTTAAGAATTTTTTGATATGAAGTGGCAGCATTTTTACCTACAAGTCGGACAAAACCATCCCTAAGCGATTATCTCCATTATTAAGGGAGATATAAAATGAATGAACTTACGCCACTTATCCTCTGAAAATTCTTTCAAATTTCTCCTTTCCGCTGTAAAAATGTAATAGACAATATTTCAAGAATTTTTTGGTAAGGATTGACTAAATTTAGTTTCAAAAGTGCGATTTTAGCATCCGTTTGTGATTTTTTGAATAATTGAGGAGGCCAGAATGCATTTATTCTTATAAAAGTTTCACAGTTGAAATTAAACACAGTTGTTTCTATTTAGTAGGGATGTAATAATATGTAATATTTATTAATATATTCAAAAATTTAATAAAAAATCTTTGCAATTATAAGTTATCATCGTTATCTTTTTTTTATCGGTGTCGTTATTTAGAGCAATGGTAAATTTTCGAAAAGGTATATATCAAAACTCCCTTTATAATGAAAACAATCGCTAAGCGATGGTTTTGTCCCACTTCTATGTAAAAATACTGTCATTCCTTGTCAAAAAATCCTTTTTAATTCTTAAAAATATTTTCCATTACATTTTTACAGCGGAAAGGAAGATTTTAAAGAATTTTCAGAGGACAAGTGGCGTAAGTCCATTCATTTTGTATATCCCTTAATAATGAAGATAATCACTAATGGGTAGTTTTGTCCAATTTCTCTGTAAAAATTATGTCATTCCTCATCAAAAAATTCTTAAAAATATTATCCATTACATTTTTACAGCGGAAAGGAGAAATTTTTAAAAATTTTCAGAGGACAAGTGGCGTAAGTCCATTCATTTTATATCTCCCTTAATAATGAAGATAATCGCTTATGGGTAGTTTTGTCCAATTTCTATGTAAAAATGCTGTCATTCCTCATGAAAAAATTCTTAAAAATATTTTCCATTGAGAAATCTTACAAAATTTTCAGAGGATAAGTGGCGTAAGTCCATTCATTTTATATCTCCCTTAATAATGAAGATAATCGCTAAGGGTAGTTTTGTTCAACTTCTAATCAAAAATGCTGCCATTCCTCATCAAAAAATTCTTGAAAAATCTCCTTTTAGATTCCTACAGCGGAAACGAGAAATTTAAAATAATTTTCAGTGGCGCAAATCCAAATGTTTTTACTAATATGCAATATTCTGCATTATTTTGGTGTATTATTTCGTTTATATTTTACGATATGGATAGCTCCAATTATGCTCTTGACCAAGCTTATAAGCAAAACTGAGTTCTTCATACTTGGAATTTATCTTAAGAATATTTCTAAATGTTCGATTTTCTCAAAACTACCAAAAATGGACTTACGCCACTTCTGCTCTGAAAAAATAATGGTATTTGTCAGAGCAATAACAAAGTGTTGCATTTTATTCAGAGATTACGTAAGCTAGGAGTTTCTAGCCCGTACTCATAAATAGGGTACATTTTTCTCTTTACTTCTACGTACTTAACTCAATTTCCCTTAAAAATGGACTTACGCCACTTGTGCTCTGAACAGCTCATATATATAATCTTACTAAAAAGAAGTGTGAAAATTTATACATAATTTGGAAATTTTCAAAACTGTCAGAAGCGCTGTTTGTTTTTATTTTTCAAGTACCAGAAGGTGGGACTTATTTGACACCGCTTGACACCTGGCTGATTTTTCAGTATACATTAAATATGTGTTTATTCATTACTTTAAAACTGATTTGGGGTTTCGCACACGCTCGCTTCTATTTAATTTCCTTTTGTTTAGAGTACTACACATTCTCCATCACTAAATAGGAATTGTGTGAAATGTGGCGCCAATTTTTGAAGAACAAAAGAAACGAAAAGCTATTTACGTACGTTGAATCAAAATTTTATATTGTCGATGCTGATAAGGACTCTTTAAGATCCATTAAAAATAAACTCACAAGTTTTTCTAGCAAAATACTAATAAAGTGGCGCGCTTGTGGGAACAGGAAGAAACGTTTGACAGAACAATTTTCGGAACTTTTGAAGGAAGAAGTAAGGAGTCGTCCATAAACTACGTTACCAATTTAGGGGGGGGGGGAGGGGTTTTGAAATGCACTACGATAAGTAACGGTAGGGGGGGAGGTGTTTAGATATTGTAACGTTACCAAAAATTAAAAAAATCGACGAAAAACCTCTAATTAATAACACAATCATTTCAAAAAATTTTAACCTTACATGTTTGATTTTTAAGGAGGAGTTTATCGTCTAAATTGATGGTTAACTTTTGTTTCAACGATTTCTTCCACCGCCTTTTCCCTCGACACAGGAACCTTTTGGTATTCCTTTACCATCTCAGCACACGTCTGAAAAATTTGGGTCTTTGCTTTTGCGACAGGCTTTGACGTTAAGGCCTAAATGTTCTTGATCAAAGGAGATACCGTAGGACATGTACTGTCCTTCTCAGAAAGAAGAAATCGGTTCAAGGTCGTGTCCTACCTGCGGCTTGTATTTCGTTTTTAAAACTTCTATGAATTGCCATAAGTTTGTATTATATTGTTTACAATAAATCGGAATAAAAAATACTATTTAAATAAATCAATTTTCAGAAAGCATTTACACAAAAACACAGAACTTGGTGCAGCTTTTAAGGGTACTCTGTCAAAGACCAGGTGAATTTCTTTGCGTTAGAAATGAGGATTCACCTGAATGGGTCGACATAGAATCCGATGAAAAATTCTATTTTGAAGAATCCTCAACAAAGCTACCAGCTTCTTCTATCCCAGTGATTGAGAGCATCGAATCTTGGATCGCAGATGGAATAGCTTTTACAGATGATATTAATTATTGATTTTTTTTCCAATTGTTCCTTTAATGTATCTAGTCATACTAGTCACTAATACTAGTGAAAATTGTCAGAGCTAGTCAAAAATATAATCATTCGAATGAATTAATTTCATATGTCACGTTACTTTATGGGGGGGAGGGGTTTTGAAAAGCACTACGAAAAGTAACGCAGGGGGAGGGGGGGGGGGGGGTAAAAAAACCGGCAAATCAGTAACGTAGTTTATGGACGACCCCTAATCTGCATTGTTTGAAATAGTTTTTGTTTTAATTTTATAAGCTTAATTTTAGTTTACTAAAGTGTTATAGATAAACAGAATAAATTTTTACTGAATTAGTTTTTTTTTCGTGTAACAATGTTTTTTATTGTAAATGGAAAAATATGTTAAGGGAGGTTTTATGCAAACAATTTATGGGCAAAAATAACGTAAATTTTTCGGGTTTTTTTCAACGCATTATAATTTTCTTAATTTTCCATTTTTTCATTCAGTTTTGATAAAAAATGTGCATTGAAGAATCCATTTTCGAATGTATTTTTCTTTTTTGCTGACGATCTGGAGCCGAACTATGATGTGGCCCGATTTTCACCTTTTTTTAACCCAACCAACTTCAGCGCCATTTTTTTATATAAGAAATATATGTCAAAAAAATAAAACATTTGTTTTATTTACACTGATGACGTCAAATTAACATGCAAATAAAATTTTTAGTTTTAATAAAACTTTTTTAGAAAACGTCTTCTCAAATATGTCTTAATTGAAACTGCATTTGCCTAAAACCTCCCTAAACAATCACGCTTACTCATATACAACACAAATTAAGGAAATTTTAAGTTAACGCTTTGAAACCAAAACTTTTACATATAAAAATAACCATATCAAGCAGAGGCACGTTAGGCACAGATGTCATACAAAGCACACATTAAGTGTGGGAGGTATCAAAGTTTAGGATGTGCCTCAAACTAAAATTTTTAAACATTAAAATAATCGTTATACACGTAGCATTAAAAAATTAAAGAAAATAATTTTGTCCAGCTAGCATGTTCTACGCGATTCACTGTGCGATCTAGAGACTCTCCGCCACTTGAACCTAGGTTAGGTTAAGTTAGTGTGGTTGTCTCACATGAGATACACTTAGGCCAATGAGGCCCATATCTCTATTTAAACCAGTTTGAGCTGTTTACAAAGCCTAGGATTCGGTAAACCGAAGATTCCAAGAGTTCGTCAAGGTCATTGAAAAACCAGTTACCTAAGTGGAGGAAGCGTTTTTGAGCCAGCGTTGGGCAAGTGCAGAGGAAATGTACTGTAGATTCTTCCTCCTCCTCATCTCTACAGTTTCTGCAGAAGTCGTTGTGGGGTATGTTCAATCTTTGAGCGTGTCTCCCAATAAGGCAGTGCCCTGTAAGGATCCCTACCATGGTGCTGATGTGGTCTCTTCTGAGAGAAATGAGTTCTTTTGAACGCTTAAGGGAGAGTTTGGGCCATATTTGCCACGTTATATTACACATGTTACCTGCTGACCATTTATTGTTTGTTGTGATACCGGATAACTCATGTGTAAGGAGTTTTCATGTGGTGAGATGAATACCAAGGCTTGCCTTATCTATAGATAGTTGTTTGGTAGCACCTGTACGAGCGAGCTCATCTGCTTTGCAGTTACCTATAAGATCCCTATGTCCAGGAATCCAGCATAGAAGGGTTTTGAGCTGCTCTGCCATCTCGTTTAGAGATCTGCGGCTGTTGAGAACTGTTTGAGATGTTATTTCCACAGATCTTAGGGCTTTCGTTTGACTGTCAAATAGTATGCAAATATCCATGGAAGATATCTCATTCACCTGAAGACAAGTTAACGCTTCATGTATAGCAGTTATTTTAGCTTGAAATACACTGCGATTCAGCTTGAAATACACTGCAATGGTCAGGAAGCCAGAAGCCTAAATTAATGCTAAATGCTTCTGAATAGACTCCTCCACCTATTTTGTCATCTAGTTTTGATCCATCAGTAAAGATCTCAATGACAATTGAGCCTAACCTAACTGTGAAGAATTTCACAAATAATTTCAAAAAAGATACTTTTGTCTCACTGGGTAACAACTGTCAGTCTACAATTCCTAACAGTAGGTTAGCTGTATATTTATTTAGCTTTGCAGTGCTCTTTTGCATAGTTTTTTCTTACATGTTGTTGTTGTTTTTGGTGTTGTTGTCATTAAGAATAACCTTAATTTGAATTTGTACTATTTGAAGTATACACAAATATCGCATCACCAATAATACTAAATAATAGATAATCTTAAACATGAGCAAGACGTGGGTTAGGTGCAGCATTGCTTTTTTGGCCTTAAATTGTGCAATTAAACCGGTCTTGCTGCAATCTGTTAAAACTAAAAGTGGTCAAGTAAAGAGTTCTCCTACGCATTCGCGTCTTAATATTCTACATTAAAAGAGCTTTTAACAATTTTACGTTACATATTAATGATAACTATTTCCGTTCGAGTTGTGACAGTCCATTTTAAAGAATTAAAAAAGAATTTTTGCAAAATCTGTTTGTGTTTTTTTTAAAAATTTTATATGAAAATTGTTCAAAGCTTAGATAATAATCTAAAATATAAAATAAACTATATTATTTTTATAATTCTAAAAATATAATTTTTTAGAATTACATTTGAGCTTGATGCCAAATAAGTTCATGAAACAACAGGTTGCAACATAAAGATAGAAAGTAAACAAAGAGCACAATAAGCAAGTCTTTGCAGAATCAATGCAGTCGCTTATTCGAACCTTTGCTTTTTGCAAAACAGTAGAGAAACATTGCTTTGAAACAGAGCTGGAATAACGAAAGTAATTGATTATATATAAATTACAATTTCAATTGCAAATTATAGTCGTAATCTTAAAAAAATAAAGATTACGAATAGTGTAATCATAATTGAAGTATTTTTTATTACAATTACAGTGATCGTAATTTTGACTAAATAACAATTACAATTACTGTAGTCGTAATCAAAAAATTTCTTTATTGCGATTGCAGTAATTGTAAAACAGCAGAATTATTATTACAATTGCTGTAATCGTTATCATTCTTTTTGTAATTGAATTACTGCATAAATCTTTCTTTTTCATGATGCAATTCACAAAGTAGATCTTTTATTGTAAATTGTTTTATGTATATTTTTCTTAAAATAAATGACATATATAGTTCTTATATTAAATATCAAATCTGCCACATTTTATTTCAATCTACCAAACTTTTTGAATCCAATCTAGCTATACAATTTTTTTCAAGTCCGTGCACTGCCACAACCTTATAAATGAACCTTGCTCTGAGCGAAAACACTCCATAATAGCATGAAATGTAAAGAGAATATATATTTTAGGGCTCTCTGAGCGAAAAGTAGAGAAAATATACATATTTTGGAAAAAACTTTGAGTTTTAGACAGAATTGAAAAAAAATCCGCTTTATAGCGTGATCTTTTTACAAAATCGCCAATAATTGTCGTGAAATTTCACAACATTTATTGTAGTGATTTTGCAATCAGTTTTTAAGTGAAGTATAAAATGGATGTTTCAAATTGAGTTTTCTTAATGTAAAATTGTTCGCTTAATCCTAATATGCCATCAGATTTGTACAATAATTAGTCCTTGACCCCATATTGGCCTACTTTATTAAAAATTTCCTCATTTTTTTCTTTCGATTTTGAACTAAAAACTTTGCCTATGCCTAAATCGCTGGAATTTTCGTAAATTTAAATGTTGCGGCTTTTTTACGAAATTTAGGATATTTAAAAAAATTATCCAAATCGGCTTGTATTTCGTTTTTAAAACTTCTATGAATTGTCATAAGTTTATATTATATCGTTTACAATAAATCGGAATAAAACATACTATTTAAATAAATCAATTTTCAGAGAGCATTTACACAAAAACACAGAAATTGGTGCAGCTCGGGTGCATCCTTTAAGGGTACTCTGTCAAAGACCAGGTGAATTTCTTTGCGTTAGAAATGAGGATTCACCTGAATGGGTCGACATAGAATCCGATGAAAAATTCTATTTTGAAGAATCCTCAACAAAGCTACCAGCTTCTTCTATCCCAGTGATTGAGAGCATCGAATCTTGGATCGCAGATGGAATTGCTTTTACAGATGATAATAAATATTGATTTTTTTCCAATTGTTCCTTTAATGTATCTAGTCATACTAGTCACTAATACTAGTGAAAATTGTCAGAGCTAGTCAAAATATATAATCATTCGAATGAATTAATTTCATATGTCACGTTACTTTATGGGGGGGGGGGGGGGGTTGAAAAGCACTACGAAAAGTAACGCAGGGGGAGCGGGGGTAAAAAAAACTGGAAAATCAGTAACGTAGTTTATGGACGACCCCTAATCTGCATTGTTTGAAATAGTTTTTGTTTTAATTTTATAAGCTTAATTTTAGTTTACTAAAGTGTTATAGAAAAACAGAATAAATTTTTACTGAATTAGTTTTTTTTTCGTGTAACAATGTTTTTTATTGTAAATGGAAAAAATATGTTAAGGGAGGTTTTATGCAAACAATTTATGGGCAAAAATAACGTAAATTTTTCGGGTTTTTTTCAGCGCATTATAATTTTCTTAATTTTCCATATTTTCATTCAGTTTTGATAAATAATGTGCATTGAAGAATTTTAAAAAGGCTTTTTTACGAAATTTAGGATATTTAAAAAAATTATCTAAATCGAATCATTTTATGACAAAAAAATTTTTTCTCTTAAGTCAACTTTTGGGAAAACATTTTTTTTAAAAATTTACTTTGTAAATATGAAACTCGATTTGAAATATCCATTTCATACCTATTCAAATTCACGTTTTTAGTGGTGCCCATCCAGTTTGAGAATTTTCTGACCTTTTTTCACGTCGCATGCTTATATTACATTCAGAATCTGGCATTGCAGGGAGGTTCTTTAATATGTTTAGAAAATGTATGGGATCCAAAACCTACCTAATATACCTCTCTTAACCAATAAAAAGTTCAATTCGATTTCGAAAGTAACAATAGAACATCCATCGAATAATACTCACATTTTGCAACTTCTGAGTTGTACAATTCGCTTTAACTTCAAATCGTTAGAACATGCAAGGAGGAGTATTATGTTTTCCTTCCAGCTAAGGACAGTCCAATCCGCTGCAATAACGGTTAAGAAAATCGCGTTTTGATCGAAAGAACTTACAAAAATTAACACACACGTACTTGTATGAGTTGTGTGCAAAAATTTTTGCTATTCTTACGTTAAAATTTTCTGCCAATATTTAAAGAAGGCGCACAAAAACTAAATTTACCGCTTGAATTATTTTCCTTTTTTCTTTTATTCAGACAATATTGCTCTATTTAAATTTTACGCTGCACTTAAATTTAATGATTTAAATTATAAATCTAGCAACTTAACGACAAAATCACACGTAAATCGATAATCAAACTCGCGAAAAAAATTGAATACTGCTAACAAACACGATCGTTCCTCAGCACGATCGCAGGAATATATATTTTTTTTCTCTTTATTATTTATTGGTAAAATGATTTTCTGTAAGATTGCTTCTTTTTACAGCCACCACGAGCTACGAGAACAGCAACGAGCTTAAGAGTTCCGTTAATAACGTCCGCTTGGATGCTTTGTCCCGTAAAAACTGATCTTGGCGAAACTGAAAGTCAGCCAGTTCTCCAAGCAAACCGATCGATGTCGGTGTCTGTTTGGCTGCATGTTCGATGCCAACTTGTATGACTTGGGGCCGCAATAAAAGTGGCCCCCAAAAGATGAATACTTCCGTAATTCGCAGGTTCGCTTTCTTTGTTCGTTGTTGAACTGTGAAACATGTTGCATGTTTTGTTTATATATTTGTTGATCGATCTCTTTGGTTGGGGCAACAATTTTTTTTTCGTAATTTTTTTCCACATATTTCTTCGGTTATTTTGCGTTAAGAGTGTGTATTTTGTTTACAGTATATCTTAAAGGTAAAGTTTTGTTTTTATTTTGTTATCTCTTCTTGTTTTTGTTTATATTCATGTTCTTTAATTTTGTTTTTATTTTTTCGTTGTGCTGCCAACTTGTTAGGTTAAATATTCGTTTAGCTGTTGTGATTGTTGTTGTTGTTTCTGTTTGCTTCTTGTGGTATTATCAGTTGCATGCACGACCGGCCCTTTGGAGCCTACATGAGGTGCGCTTATGTAGATCATGTTGTGCTGATAATGTCGATAAGGCTGAGATGCTGCATGCAGTCTGTAAACGATGGGCTTTCATTGGTTATAGAATTTGGAAACTTTACTTTGTTACATACTTGGACCATTAATATGTGACATTTAATAATATAATAAATTTCGGTGATTAATTTCTTTTATCGCTTTATATAGTTTAGTGATAAATATTAAATTATTATTCTTGTCATTTGATTCTTTGAAATTTTAAAAATTGTGTTAATATTTTCTTTAAAAAAAATTCCCAGTGAACCAAAACTACCATTTTCGAATTCATTTATGAACCTTTTCGGATCGAAACATTAATTTTCAGCACTCATAAAAGAACACTTTTTGAATCATTCGTCGGACTAAAATGGCTCTCAAAAATTATCCTTAATTTGTTCGGAAATGAGTTAAAATGAACCATATATTGTACTTTTTTTGTTCAGAAATGAGTTAAAAAAATAACCATAGAAAAGTTATTTCTCGGCACTCTGGAATTGTTGTGGTTTTCTTTCTATTTGGGCTTGATCTTAATTTTTGATAGAAATAATGTAATGTTATGACAGACTTGTTGATAGATGAAAAGGAAAATAGTTTGCGAACGTGTAGCAGTACATCCATCTCTCTTCTTATGGCGAGAATCAATTCGCACTGGTGAAAATATTTATATGACGTTTGCATGTAGGTAAACATTTTAATTTACTATTATAAAAATATCAACAAAGGTTTAAATTATTTTAGTATATAATATATTACTATATTATATTATATTAACTTATTTTAGTATATAAAAAAGTAATATTTATGATTCATTTCTGTACTCATTTGTGAACTAGAAATGGTTCGTTTAAAAGATATTTTTTCTACTGATATCATGAAAATTATTATTTTTTTAAATCATCTAAGAATGATTATTTTCTGAACTCATTTATTAACAAAAATGATACATTTACGTGGAATTTTCAGCTTATAAATGATTATTTTTCGACTCAAAATAACTTTTTGATTAATTTCGCAATAGAAGTACAGTTTTTACTTGTGGGAAAAGTGTTCACGAATGTTATCTTCTATTGCAAACACTTTTAAACGACAAAATTAAAAAAAAATTAAAAATGAAAAAAAAAATCTATCCAAAAAGGTTTGCTAAACTCTCACCTTACGCAAAACCTTCGCTTATGGTTCAGTGGGTTTAATAAATTTAACATATTAAAATAAATTTTTTAGTATAGAGCGTTAGGTCAAGTAAGTTATGAAAGAAGGCAACAACAACAACTATGTATATAAAACTAATTACACAACGGATTATAGTATGTTAGCATCGAACGTGCAGCTAAAAATGTTGTTATTGTTGTTGCCTTCTTTAATAACTTACTTCACCTCACGCTCTAAATTAAAACCTTGAAAATCATTATAGATCACAATTAATTATAATAAAATTTAAAAAAAAAAATTATTTTATTATAAATATTTTTACATATTATTTCATTTTGGCTTCATCTTTGATTTAAGAAATTTAAATGAGTATTAAAAATTTGAGAACGCCTGAATTGCTGACTTGAGTAACTTAAATTTTGTATTTTGTATGTGTTTTTATTTTAATTTTTCCTTTTAAGTAATTTTTCAAATTATAAATTAAATTGCTGACTTGAGTAACTTAAATTTGGTATTTTATTTGTGTTTTTATTTTAATTTTTCCTTTTAAATAATTTTTAAAAAACCTAAAATTTTACTGTTTAATATTATTGAATGTTTTGTTTATTTCTTCAGACATCAAACATTTTTTTTTTAATTTGTTCCACTGTTAATTGTCTTATCTGTTTGTACGTTCCTTTGTTTTAGCCTAATTTTGATTACCTTGTCAGCGCCATGTTATTTTTTATTATAAACAAACTTATAGTGGAAAAGATTGAAGGAGTAAAAAACACCAAAGAATTTTTATATATTTCTTGTTTACATAATTAGCTTAAACAAAAAAATTTGAAATGCAGTAAAACCAATTAGATGCGATATAGAAATGTTCAGCTTTTTCGACAGAATATAACAGAAATGAGGTTGCCAATTTTTAAAATATGTTGTTAAATAAAGTTAATCAATATAAAAATAATGTAACAAACAAGCTATTAACTTAATTATACAAAATATGATAAGTAAATAGTAGTCTTATTTTTGTTTAAATGACATAAATAATAATTAAAAAGAATATTAATAAAAACGTAGCTCACAAAAAAAAAACACTAAAGTGAATGTTGTCCTGGATTATCTATGTGGTTTGTTACACTAATTTTAGTCATTAAAACTATTTTATTTTTAATTAAATTATTTTGTCTTGTATTTTGATTATTTTGAATGATCTATTAAGACATAATTTTTAAAATTTTCATATCGCTTATTTCAACGTAATATTCGCTACACATATTGCTTGTTTTAATGTGTGAAGATATGGAAGATAATGTGTCATATATGCTGGTTACACACATTTTTGTGGGCTTTATGAAATTTATGCCACTTTGATGACTTCAATTTGTATGGAAGATTGGCCGAGTTTTTGTACGATTTTGCCAAATTTCAAAATCAACATGAATTGTAATATTCTTAGCATATCTGCATTATTTTTATTCATAAAATAGTTTTTGTAAAGTTTTTAGAGACTTAACCGTTTTTATATAGTTACTTTGTATGGGAGTTTCTATACTTAGTTTCTATACTATTTTGGCAAATTTGAAATATATGCCGAATATTTGAGACCAAAGCTTATATATTTAAAGAAGTTTCACCATTTTGTTAAAGTCACTTTGTAGGCGTGGTTTTCATCAAATTTTGACAAATTTTAATTATATTATAAGCTTTTGCGCCCAAAGCGTATGTGCTACATTTCAAGTCATTACATTAATTGTTGTAGGATTTTTACAGAATTTACCGATTTGATAAAGACACGTTGTTGTATGACAGGCAGTCGTGGTTTTCGTTCGATTTAGCTCATTCTCGAACTTTATCTTAATTTTTTTAATATAAACACTTATATAAAATTTCAATACGATTGCTTTAAAATTGCGGCTGTAACCGTGTCGACAGACGGACAGACTGACGGACATAGCAAAATCGACTCAGAAGGTGTTTCTTAGCAAGAATATGTTTACTTTTCTATACCTGCCACACCTCCTTATCAGAGTTACAAAGACATGATGTGAATTGTGGTGTTCCTTGATCAACGGTTATTTTCTGTGAAGCGCCAAAAGTAGGAATGTAATTGTGTATGAAAGTGTATGCTATGGTGCAGCGGTGGGCAAATGTGGTTCTTTGAGCCGAATGCGGCTTTTTGTTAAGTAAAGTGCGGCTTTTTTTATTATAAGCTTTTATTCAGCTTGCTTCGTCCACAAAACTTGCAAGAAATTTTTCTACAACTTTTTGGTATCCGATTAAGCTGAAACTTAGCATACATATGTAAGTCCGGTGACAATGCAATACTATAATAAAATTTTACCACACCCCCTTTTACCGCCCACAAATCAATAAAAATGCTGTATCTCTAAAACAACTGGGACGATTCAGCTAAAATTTTAGCAGTAAATTTCCTTCGAGTAGAGGATTATTAAGAAAAATGTTTTGCCACTCCCCCTTTTACTGCCCACAAATCCATAAAAATGCTATATCTCTTAAACTACGGGGCTGATTCAGCTGAAATTTAAACAGTAAAGTTTCATCAAATAAAAGCATGGGGCTCATGAAAAACATTTAGCCACATCCCCTTTTACCGCCCACAAATCAATAAAAATTGTATATCTCCAAAACTACGGGGCTGATTCAGCTAAAATTTTGGCAGTTAATTTCCTTCAAGTAGAGGATGGCTCAGGAAAAAATAAATAAAAATCCTTTATCTTCAAAATTACTGGGCTGATTATAAGCTTATTATAACTTGCTTCGTTCGTATATATGTATGTTTGTATGTAAAGGGTGTTTTCATGGAGTGACACATGTTTAAATCACAATAAAACAAAGTAATATATTTTTAATATCAATAAAACGGGCTTTATTGGATAGAAAAATTTATGACATTAATGTTTAAATATGATTTTGGCCATGTGGCCGCCACGGCTGGCGCGTACAAGGCGCAATCTGGAACACCAATTTTCACAAACTTTTCGCAGCATTTGCGGCCGTATCTCGCCGATAACTCTTCGAATGTTGATTTCCAGGTATTCAATTGTTTGTGGCTTATCGATGTAGACAAGTGACTTTACATAACCCCAAAGAAAATAATCCAATGGGGTTAAATCACACGATCTTGGGGGCCAATTAATTGGGCCATTTTGTGAAATTATTTTTTCATCAAAAGTTTCCTTGAGTAAATCAATTCTAGCGCCCGCTGTGTGGCATGTGGCTCCGTTCTGTTGAAACCACATATCAGCAAGATTAATGACAGCTAATTGAGGTACGAAAAAACTTCGAATCATGTTCCTACACCATTCACCATTGACAGTAACATTCTGACCATCATCGTTTTTGAAGACATATGGGCCTATGACTCCGCCAGCCCATAAAACGCACCAAACAGTAATTTTCTGTGGAAATACTCCTCACTCCAAATACAACAATTCTGTTTATTTACGTACTCATTCAACCAAAAATGGGCTTCATCGGAAAATAAAATTTTCCATGGCAATTCAAAATCAATATCAATTTGTGCTTCAGCCCATTCGCCGAGTTGGCGGAGCATACGATGGTCGGTTGGCTTTAATTCCTGCACAAGTTGAATCTTGAAAGGTTTTAAGCCGAGATCTTTTCGTAAAATCTTCCATAAAGTGGAAGGATGCAACCCGTTGCTGAGAACGGTGACGAATTGATTGATTAGGATCATTTTCAATGCTTTCCTGTACAGCGGCTACAGATTCTTCAGTGCGCACTGTTCGGCGTCTCACGCGATGCACATTATCAGTCACAGTAAATGTGGTCTGAGCACGATCAATTGTTCTTCGAATAAGCAGCTGTAAAGGACGATTATGTACGCCATAAAATAGACGAAGTCAATCCTTAGAAAAATGTCAAAGTAAACTTAACAAAAGACATTTATCAGCTGTTTTTTGGGTGATCAAATAAAGCAGTGGTGCCAACTCAAAGTTTAGTTTAGTTTAGTTTATTTAGAAGTCTTTGAATACAAAAATTCTTACAGACTATATAAAATTAGAGAAAAACTAAAATTAAAAATTTATAGTAAATATATAATCTTAGGACTAGGTTAAGTAAATACTATTAACAAAATTCTTAACTTTTGTTTCGGAACAAAGAGATCAAAGTCATTAGATTCATTCAATTCATTACACAGTAACAAAGCTCTTGTAATTGGCTCATTTAAGGCATAGTTAGTTCTACAATATTTTACATAAAATAATTTAGAAATTCTTAGATTTCTTAATGGAATATGAAAAGGTATAAGTTCCAAGAGAGATTGACAGTCAATTAATCCAGAGATAATATCATAAATAAACATCAATGATGCAATTTTCCGCCTGGAATCAAGCGATTTAAGTCCTAAGAGCATTAAACGAGAGTTTCCTTGATCCCTATAGGGTGGCAAAGGGTCACAAAAGTTAATTGACCTCAGGGCAAACCTCGTGAATTTTTTTTGTATTTTTTCCAGTCTAAAAAAGGTAGACATATAATACGGGCTCCAAACAATGGATGCATACTCCAATCTAGATCTCACAAACGCATTAAATAACATTATTAGAGTATGTGGATCAGAAAAGTCATTGCAATTTCTTCGGACAAACGCAAGCACAGAGTAGGCCTTAGGAATTAGGAAGTTGACATGGTCATGAAATGAAAATTTTGCATCAAAAATTACACCGAGGTCTCGATATGAAAACACAGTTTGAATTTTTGAGTCAGAAAGAGAATAAGAGTTAGATAAGGTATTAAGAGAAAGTTTGGATAGAGTAAGATGAAAGCATTTAGAAAAGTTTAAAGGAAGGCCATTGGAAACTTAGCCTCTCAAAGCTGTATCATTCTATAAAAAACACTCTTTATTTATGTCCGTCAAAATTTGCAAACCATTTTTCGCAATTTAGCAAACTTGTTGGTATCCGATTAAGCTAAAATTTAACATACATACAGTGGTGGGCACGAATTTAGCACACACTGTGTTAGTAACTCTTAAGTTTCTTTTTGAGTTCTAACCAAAAATTTCAGAAAGGTATGGCGAAAGGCTACTGATTTTCAGAGGCTAAGCGGCAGTTGATTCAGCAAATAAAAACTGGTGAAAGCACAGTTTCAAGGATTGCTCTGCTTCTTAGATGTTCCTGAAAGTTATTATTTAACGCATTACAACATGTAGAGCAGTATTAGAGCATTAAAAACTTTAAATTGCGACCTAGAGCGCGAAAAACAATAGCAAGAGAGGGCCATTTGATTTATAGAACTTCACTTGGTGATCTTTTTAAGACCTCAAATAAAATGAAAAATTAAATTTCATCAAAATATAGCATAAATGTGTACTCTAAAGCCATAAGAAGACGCTTGAATGAAAACAATTTGCGTGGCTGTATAGCCCAACATACACCACATGTGTCGCAAAAAAATATTAAATATAGACTTGCATTGCAAGAGAATATTTAAAGAAACATGAATTTTTGGAAAAATGTGCTTTGGAGAATGAATCAAAGTTTTGCCGGTTCGCATCTGACAACAAACAATATGTGTGGCGTCCTCAAAACATGCAACACAATTTAAAGTACACGCTAAAGCTTATTAAACAGGCTAGTTGAAATGTTATGGTATGGGTGGCGTTTTCTTGGCACGGAGTTAGTCCGATTGTTAAAATTGACCAAAAATGGATCAGCATGTTTACAAAACCGTACTTGTCAATACCATGATACCGTTTTAAGAGGATAATTTGCCACTTGAATGGCGTTTTATGCAGGATAATGATCCAAAGCACAGTGCTCACACAGTTAAGAGTTGCTTGGAAGACAACCATGTTCCAAGACAACCATATTTTGAAGTGGCCATCGCAATCATCGGACCTAAACCCGATTGAAAATTTGTTTAGGGATGTCGAGCAGCAAATACTAACAGTAAACCCCTAAAATTTGCCAGATTTGTGGACGGAAATCCAAAGGATTCGGTATAGTATACCAAAGTACCGTTGTGAAGCTTTGGTCGAAAGCTTACCAAGGATATGAGACACAGTAATTAAGAATACGGAATTTCCTACGAAATATTGAGTTTCATGCAATAAATCATAGACATTTTTTCGCTCCTGTGATAAATTCATGACCAAGTCGAAATGCTTATTTTTAATTTTTATTTGATTTTAAGTTCTATAAAAAAAAAGTTTTGTAATAAAAAAATGTATATAAGAAATAAAAAAGATATAATATATATGTGACCTTCTCCGAGAAAAAGGATCTAGTATGTGAAAATGAAGTTTTGAGAAAAAAGCTTCTCATTTTTTTTCTTCTCATGTTTATCGATTTTCCCAAGTTCGTTTTGTACGTTTTTATGAGGTAAATAAATTTATATCAGAAATCTAACTCATTTCATCTTATTCTACACCCTTTTAGGTACCAGAATCCACTCTTAAGTCCAAACCAGTTTTTTGACACACTATGTCCCTTTTCTCGGAGAAGGTTTAAATATACTGAAAAAATTTCATCAAAAATTTACAACGAAAAAATGGAAAATTGAAGTATTCAATTTACTTTTTTAAGTGTTCTAAATTCGTGACCACTACTCTATGTAAGTCCGGTGACAATGCAATAGTATAATAAAATTGTTTGCCACACCCCCTTTTACCGCCCACAAATCAATAAAAATGCTATATCTCCATAAGTTTTGAAAATAAAAGATGTTAATAATAAACCTTTAAGACTAAAAAGTAAAAATATATATAAAGAAAAAAAATTTTTTAAAAAATAAGCCTTTATTTAAAAAGACGTGAACCAAAAAAAAAAATTAATTTAAGTGATATTTGTTATATATGTATTTAGTAGGTATATTTTAGGTATAGAAGAGCCCCTCTCTTGGTTACTCATCATCATAATATAAGCGTACGTAAATTGGTTAGTTCTAAGGACTTATATAAATTTAGAATTTTTCAAATACATTTGTATTTAAAAGCTTAAGTCAGTGATATTGGATAGTAAACCTGTATAATGGATCGCAGTTTATGTACAGGTAAGCTTACTAGAAGATTCAATGCCACTCATAATGTGTAGTAAACCTGTATAACGGATCGCGGACATCGGTGCCTCAAGCTTTTAAATGTAAATGTATTTGAAAAATTCTAAATTTATATAACTCCTTAGAACGTACCAATTTACGAACGCTTATACTTATTATGATGATGAGTAACCAAGAGAGGGGCTCCTCTGCACATAGAATATACCTACTATATACATATATGACAAATGTCACTTAAATTTCTTTTTTTCTTTTTAGTTCACGTCTTTTTTAAATAAAAGCTTATTTTTAAAAAATTTTTTTTTACTTTTTATTTATTTTACAGTAAAGTACTTTTACAAGACATACTGTTCTCAAAAATGTTCTGCCTGAAATTATGCGCTGAAATATATTTGATACTGATCTGTGACAATATAAGGTTTTTACAATAGTACATTTTTGATTTGACTACCTTTTCAACACTGCTTCAATACGTAAAGTGTTATTTAAAGTGGTAAATTTGTATTTTTCAAAAATCAAATGAATAAAAAAATCAAGCTTTAAAAGAAAAAAAGTGCTTTCGGCAAATGGCTCCAAAAAGGAAGTGTGCGGAGGACATGTCACAGGACAGGCTTTTATACTAGTAAGTAAATATTATGCTATAGCTATATTTCTGAAATTAATTTTTATGTAAAGTGTCTTGGCGGTGGTCTTGATATCTCTAAAACTCTCTTAGACCAGACGCTTATGATGCGAAAAAAACAATAAATTTAAAAAAAATTAAAATCGTTTATACTAATAATTTTAATGTTCTCCATTTTTTTCCTATCGCAAAATATACCTTAAAACTTTGCTCTACCAGAAAATTGCAATCGAAACAAATAAAATTAATTAAAAGTGGGCTTGTAACGCCCACCAATGATTTACTAGTCGATCGCTTGAACCTACATTGCCGAACATCAATCAATCAAGCAATCAATCATAACGGCTACGCCACAACTTCCTACCATCCTTACATGTATCCATTCATCTACCTATCCAGTAGATACAATGATGTATCTAGCAAATATGACTTGCATGTTTATCCACACAACGTGCGCTCCACGAGTAGAGTGGAGTAGAGTAGAGTAAAAAAAAAGAAGCCATAAAAATGGTTTATTATAAATAAGTAATTATTACTAAACTCAATTTAATGCTATTTAAAAAACCGTATTAATGGGCGTATTAGCAGCAAAACATGGAACATAATTTTTTGTGCCTCGACTTGAAAGACTTCATTACCGAGTTGAAATAAATCAAATAAGTCTGCTTGCTCTGCTGTAGCTACCCTGATCTGCAGGTTATCATGGTTATCTATGGCAATATTTTGTTGTTGCTGTTGATGTTTTTGTTGTTGTTATTATTGTTGTTCTTATTAATTTAACTGCAGCTTGTGATCAAGCGCATTCCATTAAAAGACAACAACGCACTCGCTGCATAATCTTAAGCAATTAGTTAAGGTGGTGATAGAAAGTGCCCTCGAGGCAGTCATATCGGACCCGGTATTAAATGCTCTTGTATGTTAGACTTAGACACGCAGAGATCAAGTGAATGGGAGAGTGAGAGGAACGAGACAGTGGAACCGAAAGGTGTCAATATGGCACTTTAATTATATATAATTATGTAATTCAGGTTGGAAAGATCGATAGCTGTTAGGATACATAATAATACATAATAATACATGGAATAGAGATGGGTAAAGAAAATTCCGGTGACGCAATTTGTATATCATACGCGGGGTTTATTTAAAAAAATATCTACAACATACAAAAAACTGAATGCAAGTGTTTCTCTTTTTTACTGATCTTCTACAAGATCCTTTAAACTTTCCACTTTGAATTTCCAAGTTCTTATAAAATATAGGCCAACTCCTGAAGACGCAAAAATTGTACTACTTCACGTAGTAGAACTTTGCGCGAAGGTTTATTTTTTCAATACAAGCTATTTTTAAGCTTCGTTCGATCAGAAAGAACGTAAACCAGCCTCAACAACCGCTTCTAATTTGAACTTTAAATTCCCAATAGACCTCTCTTAGACCCCTCTTTGTTTTCATTCAAACTACATGTGTAAATTGTGTTTGAATACTGAATTCCGTGGCTGTGCGACCCATAACTAAAAAGCTATTCAATTTCTCATATTTGGGTTTTTTGGGTGGTATGAAGGCCACGCCCTCATCGCAAACGCCCATAAAATGTTATCAGTAAAATTGCATGTGTAAATTTAGTTTGAATACTGAATTCCGAGGCCGTGTGACCTATAACTTCAAAGCTTTTCGATATCACACATTTGAGTGATGTGGGAGGTGAAACGCTCCCTTGTCCAACGCTCATCAATTGCTATCAGTGAAACGTACGTGTGATTTTTGGTCGAATACCGAATTCCGAGACTATGCGGCCTTTAACTCCAAAGCTATTCGATATTGCACATTTGGGTTGTATGGGAGGTGCCACGCCCCCTTGTCCAAGTATCATAAATTGCTATATGTGAAATGTCACGTGTAAATTGTGGCCGAATACCGATTTCCGATGCTGTACGACCTATTATTCCAAAGCTATTCGATATCGCAAATTTAGACTGTATGGGTGGTGCCACGCCCTCTTCTATAATACAAAAACTGTCCTTAGTATGTTTTTAATAACTTCCTAGAGTTTCATGAAAATCGATTGAGCCGTATGATCTTAATTACCAAATTTAGTATTATACGGTCAAAACCGTCTGATATATAGAAATAATATTGATTTGTGGTCAGTTAAAGTGGGCGTGGCAACATTAATATATGTATAGTGACCACCACTTGGAGCACTTACATACCAAATTTCACTATAAAAACGTGTCCAACTCCGGCATTGGCATGATTTCGAAACAGCGGGCGTAGATATAGTGCGATCACGCCCATTTTCTTGCAGTTGTCGACAGTAACTATCTGAACAAAAATTATTTTTTATTATTATTTATTTGAACATAAATTAGTACAGTAAGATACAAAAAGGTCTTTAATTAGTACAACGCATAAGAATATATAATCAACTAATGATATTAAAGGTAACACTTAAAGACAGTAATTTAATAGGTAAAAATAAAATAGAAATAAACACAAAAATAAAAAATCATAATCAACAGATGGCAAATAAATATCTTAAAGTTAGATAACTAATTATTTATTTATTGACCCTATATACATATAACATATGATTATTTATAATTAAAATCAAATTGATTAAAACATCAAAATTTTAAGGCTTTTATTAAACTGTTTTAGATGTTCGAAAAATATAACATAATAGATTGTTTGAATTTGTTCGTACTGACGATAGATTTAATATTAAGTGGTAGTGAATACCATAGTTTAATGGCGTCGATAAATAAAAGACGTTTAGATAGTAAACAACTATATTTCGGTATTATAAGATTGCATGTTCGATTTGAGGCACAGAAGCGCAATTTTTGATAAAGGTATGAAGGAGTCCTGTAAATAATGAGCTTGTGTATTAAGATACAGTTTCTCGCGTTCAAATAGCTAATTATGCTAGACCCCAAAATATTCTTACTGATCTTAGAGATATGTTCAAAACGAATCAGTCCGTAAACATATCTAGTCGCATCATTAGAGGCTACAAGTATTTTATTTCTAACTACTTTTTAAATTACTTTTACCAGCAAACTGTAAGATCCTAGATTGATTTGTAATAAAGAAGTAAACACAACAATCAGATCTGTGCAGTATCAATTTTGTCGCTTTTTCGAACCTTTGCTTTTTGCAAAGTACTAGTAGAAAAACAGTGATTTGAAAGGTGGCATAAAACACATCAATTCCGTTTTGAGTAATTAGAAGGTGTTCGTATAAGCTTATAAAAGTGGATGGACTGCAGCAACCACAGAAGACTTTTGAAGAGTTGATGTAGCTACCCAGTTGGAGAAGGACCCCTGCTGTATATCTGCCGGCAAGATACCTCGAAAGGGCAGGAGACATGCTCGCCTCCGTACCCGTTGATATCTTTTTTATATAGGCATGTCCAAGGCCGGCATGTCTGCCAAATGAACTGCCGTAGCAGCAACGCAGAATGCTTCTTATGGTATTAATGCAGAAGGTATACCTGTCTGCCAAATGTACTGCCCTAGCAGCAATGCTGCAGGTAGCGCTCGGCATTAATGCTGCATTCATACCATGAGATGCATGCTGCATTGCTGCTACGGCAGATAACTTGACAGACATGCCTATAGAAAAAAGATATAAGTTGGTATGGAGGCGAGCATGTCTGCTGAATTTCCAACCAATGTTGCCGGCAAATTATAAATTACCATTATCCGGGGACGTGTACCTCTGCCGTGTGAGTGTAATTCCATTCGACCATCGCAGCTGTTAACTAATCGTTTCTTAATTTGCTTTATTAAGAATAAACGTACTAGCACAGAGTAAGAAAAATAACGCGTTTGCTTTGTTATTATAAGCAACTAATGCAAAAAAAAAAAGCGAAATCACTAAAAAACAGAACAAATTTAGAAAAAAAAACTAAAACAAAACTAAAAGCCATTAAAAAAAATAAATCTCTGATTTGAACTCACTACTCAAGATTTCAAAATAAATGAATAAAAACTAAAGCCCTAGCCATGGTAGAATAACCAGGTACATGCACTAGAAATACGCTCTCTCCGACAACAAAACAATAACAAAGGCGTAATTATAATGTCAAAATGAGCTGTTTTGAAAATGATATCAATTTTGACTTTTTTATTGGATGATTATCAATTATAATCAATTCTTAATTATAAAATATATAATTATTTTTTGCACTACACAGCTGTTCTTCCGATTAGCAACTAACCGTAACCTCAACTTGCCATTAACTTAACCGGCACTTAAGGCCTAACCGAACATTGAGAAAATGCTTTCTTGCTAACAGCCGGTCAAAGTTCCGATTAGTGCTTTACCGAACATTGAGAAAACGGCCTTTAATGTAGTAATTTCGCATGTTACTTATTGTAGATCGGATCGAATTAAAAACGTAGCTGCAATCTTAAGGACAATTAATTCATTTTATTTTTCCAAAGTCCCAGCAAGTTATTAATTACATTTTAAACATTACAATTTGAAAATTACACAGAGCACAATTACTTGCAACACAATACACATAATTATTTTAAGATTGTTTCTTGAATTTAGCACATCCATTTCCATTCCGATGGACTTAAACGTAAATAGCATGTACTCCCAAGCAGTTTATCTTGAGTATTTCAATTGCGGTAACTGCAAATGTTTAACGACAACTCAGGTTTGACAACGGCTTTACTGGACTGCCTATAACTTCCTCCCGTCGCGATAATTCCAAAACAATTCATCAATTGTTGGCAAATAAACAAACAATCGTCGATTTCATTAAATAAATTTAATTTTTTCAAACAGCAATTTCACTTGTCAAAATATATTTTGACAGTTTAAATAAGCCGTACATAGCTTTACAAATAAATTGGTTACTGAACAATCGAAATAAGTAGTCGAATAAACTTATATTAAAAGTAAACTTTCATTTGCTTCATTTAAGGCAAAACTACAATTAGTTATATATTATATCTTAAAACACGGCTCATTTTATAAAATTTTTAAGATTTTTGTTTACTTTTTTTACATACATTCATAAAATCTGGGTACTCAATTGATTTATACGGTTACAAGTAAATTAAACATCCCTATGGCTGAACGAATAAACATAAATTGTCAATAGTGACATTATAGTTAAGCCAATGTTTTGCTCTCTCGTTTTTTGCTATCCGAATTGCATCTACCTGGTTATTCTGCCATGGCCCTAGCCAACTGAGCCATTTCGCACTATTGTCATTTTTTGTAATAATATGCATAACAACATTGATAGCAAAAGTGCTGCGACGAATACACTATGACGGATAATTACAACAATCATGAAAATATTGAGGTTGTTGTTCCTTAAAATTAACCGGAATTTTGCATTGGCAAACACGATACTTTATTATGATGCAGTTGCATTCACGAGCTTCTATGCAAAATATGGTCGGAAGAATGCATTCCGTAAAATTAGAATCTCAGTGTGCTCTGCCCAATCCACAAGAAAGGCGATCCCACTATCTGTGCCAATTACCTTGGGATAAGCCTTCTTAATATCGCAAATAAGGTCCTGTCGAGCGTTTTATGTCAAAGATTGAAGCCCATTGCAAACGAACTGAATGGACCTCATCAGTGTGGCTTCAGACTTGAAAAGTCCACCATCGACTAGATTTTGAAGCTACGACAATATTTAATTTTAATTAATTTGTTTGTACAATAAGAACCAAGTTCTTTTCAAGTACAAAGCATGACACAAGTGATTTTGTTTAGATTTAAAAATTAACAAAATAAAATAAGCAGTAAAAATCTTATGGACTTATACAAATAATAACATAAATTTAAATATAAATAAGGATAGACAGGAAGGATAGATAATTAGAAGAAAAAGTGAAGAAAAGATTAGTGAACTGAATATTGGTAAGTATTTTGTGGAGAAAAATATTTAAGAATGGCATACTTGAATTTAAGTTCACCAATTATAGTTTTGAGATGAGTTGGTAGTGAGTTCCATAGCCTTATGGCATTAATGAAAAATAGTCTTGTTGAGTTTTGATAATTAAAACTAGGCAGGATGAGCATTGGACTTCTCAGAGACTGACCAAATTGTAGTTTCTCATAGAGATAGAAAGGAGTTTTGTGTCTAATTAGTTTGTTTAAGAATATGCAGTTACGAGCGTTGACGTAGTTTATAATGTTACAACCAAGTATATAGTTTCTGTATTGAGCTAAGTGCTCAAATTTTCGTAGTCCATATACATATCTAGTAGCATGATTAAAAGCAATTTCCAATTTAAGCTGAGAACGCGAGTCTAGTTTGCTATAGACATTTTCAGAGTACATGATCACCGGCAGGATGAGTTGAATAACGAGTTTTCGTCTTGTATCAACTGGTGTATACTCAGCCGACAATCTTAGATTACGTAAGACAAAATAAATTTTTCGAACAACATTGTTGACGTGGTCAGCACACGTTAGGGAGCACTTTATTTTATAACCAAGACTGGTTACACTGTTGACCAGGAGAAGATTTTTGCCACCTATCATTAAATCAGGAATGTCCTTAAAATTAATTTTATCTTTCGATATAGGCAGCACGTAAGATTTTAGAGCATTCAACTGTAAGCCGTTTCTAAGAGACCATTGGTTAATGGAACTCAAATCTTCATTTAGCCTAAATGCTAAGTCTTCCTTAAGATTCATTCTACCTCCTAAATAAACAATACTTGGAGAAGACTCAAGAAAAACAAGTTGACACCCATCATCTTTTTGTCGACTACAAAGACGCCTTCGACAACCCAATAAGGAAGCACCTGAACTCCACCATGTCTGAGTTAGATATTCCTGCAAAACTAATACGACTTTGCAAGATGACACTGGGCAACAGCAGCAGCGCAGCTAAAATCGAGAAGGACCTCTCCCCACCATTTGCTACCAAACGTGGTTTCAGACAAGGTGATTCCTTATCGTGCGACTTTTTCAACCTAATGATGGAGAAGATCATCCGAGCTGCTGATCTGAGACGTAGTGGCACAATATTCTACAAGAGTGTTATGCTGCTTGCGTATGCTGATGACATCGATATCATTGGCCATAATACGCGCGAAGTCAGTGCAGCATTCTCCAGATTAGAAAGAGAGTCAAGTCGAATGGGTCTGGCAGTGAATGCAGATAAGACGAAATACTTGGTGTTAACTAACAAACAGTCCCAGCGTCTTGGAACCCACGTTACAGTTGACAATACCTCCTTCAGGGTTGTGAAGGACTTCGTTTTTCTGGGATAAACTCAACCAACGACATCAGCATTGAGATCAAACGAAGAATAACTTTTGACAACAGGTGTTACTTTGGGCTCAGTAAGCAATTGAGAAGCAGAGCTCTCTCTCGACGAACGAAAATCACGCTCTATAAATCCTTCATTATTCCCGTCTTACTTTATGCATCACAAACCTGGACGCTGAGCCGTTCAGAAGAAAAGACTTTCGAGAAAAAGATTCTTCGTAAGATGTACGGACCAATCTGCGTCAATGGTGAGTACCGAATACGGTGGAATGATAAACTGTATGAGTTGTACGCTGACATCGACATAGCTAAGCGCATTAAAATCGATCGGCTTTGCTGGCTAGGTCATGTTCAGCGCATGAAAGACGATGCTGCAGTGAAGAAAATATTCGATTCGGTACCCAGCGGCGGTCAACGCAGAAGAGGACGACCGCATCTTCGTTGGAAAGACCAAGTAGAGGACAACCTGACGAAGCTTGGCATTTCCAACTGGCGCCAGCAAGCGAAAGACAGAAATGGCTGGCGCAAATTCTTAGATGAGGCCAAGACCGACATGGTTGTAGCGCCAACTAAGTAAGTAAGTAAGTAAGATGTTATACTTATATTGAATGCATTTATGTTGTGGTATAAAAGAACTTAGTTTTTACTGTACTGATACTTTGTTTATTTATAATAATATTAAAAATGCACCTCACTTAAAAGTAAAGAGGAAGTGTTTAAAATGTTAAAAAATATACCTCTTAGCATGAAAACTATAACCTGCCGCATTCCTTCCATCGGCAGGCCTGCTTTGTTTTTTATCTGGGTATCAACAAAACAGAATGTCTAATGTTTTTAATAGTTTGTTCAGCAAAAAACTTGTTGTTACAACCTGTTGCTTCATGAACTTATTTGGCATTAAGCTCAAATATAATTATGAAAAAATGATTTAATAAATTATTGAAATTAATAATTTTACAAGGTTAAACTTTGAAGCTTAAGGTAAAGTTATTTATAAAAAGAAGACAACAGCAACAACAACAACTTTGTAAGCTCCAAATTTTAACCTATCAAAATCATTAAAGGTCACAACTACTTGTCAAAAATTTACTAAGTTTTAGTTTTTTACAATCAAAACCGTTTGATATATAGCACTTTTTTTTGTGGGCGATAGCGCAAATTTGGGTTGTATGGAAGGTATCACGCTCCCTTGTTTAATCGACACCAAACTTCATAGAAACACTCTCAAGATGTTGTTTCAGTTTTTCTGAAAATTTCGTAAAGATCGGTTCACAAAATGTGCGCCTACAGCGTCACCAGTTGGGAATTTTTTGACGTTCTTTATTTTCGTAACCTTTGCGAAGCAATTACGAACAAACCCACAGAAGGAAGTATCCAATTTGATCCAGTCGTTTTCAAGTTTTAAGCATCCGAACAAACTACGATCCATTTTTATACATGCAGATTATAAGAGAAAACAAGGATTATTTCAAGAAAAGTTACCAAGCCTTGTATTGCTTACAGGGTGGACCAGAATAAGTGTCCCCTTTTTATTATTGAAATAACAATTCAAATGTGAAGTATTTTATTTTTATGACACGCTTAAGAATATTCAAAATATTTTATTTACTACATTTCAATTCAATTCTGAAACCTCCTTAACGAATAAAATGGCGTCATTGGGTAGGAAACGATTTGCGTGAGTCACGCACCATATGCATAGGAATTTTGTCCCAAATTTTTACCAAAAGTTACTTCAACCTGCCCAAATTAGTTTTTTTTTTTTTGTAAAATAAAGATCCTTCAGTTTTTCCAGCATGTACCCTTAAGCGAAATAATCTTAAGGATTAAGATCAAGTGATGAAGCTGACCACGAGTCTTTATCGATAAAATATGATTTCTCGTATGACGGTATGATTTCTCGTAGCTACTTTTGTACCACATTTGCACGATGACTTGGCGCCCCATCTTGCTGAAATACCCCTTGGTTATTTGAAAACGATACTGCATTATTTAACAGCAGGTGCTTTTCCAAAATTTCTTTGAGATAATATTTTGAGTAGATTTTTATGCCACTTTCAGTTTAAGTTCAACGTTTGTTGTGATTAGACGTGTGGCTCCGTATTAATGACTTGCTTAAAGTGTTCGAACTGTTTAGCCAATGATTTGCCTGTTTGTTGTGGGTTCTGCAAAGGCAATTTTCATAAACAATGTGCTAAAATCGATGATAAGCAATATGAATTTCTTGTTAATAATCGCAATATTATTTTTGTTTGCGATACGTGCTTAAATATGCAAGATAACTTTTTTTATGCTTTTACTAATCTAAGTAGAGAAGTTGATGCTTTGAAAAAAATGTTTGTGGAGTTCTCTAATAAAGTTATGGGTGACTCATCGCCGAATGTTGACACTGATTGTCGTATTTCAAATTCGCGTCTCGCTCCGCGTCGCGACCGCGGTGCAGGCGCTCAAAATGTGAGTACTGCTCTCCCTCGCCTACGCCCCCGGAAAACTGTGACTGCATCTCTTGAAACCACGCCAGCCGTAGCTATAAATGTTGGCTCTGTTTGTGATGGTGCTGCTGCTGCTGCTGCTGCTCCGAGTACTAACTCTCTTGGCACTGCCGCTGATGTATTGGTAACGTCTGCTGATCCTATGCTCTTGAACTCTTGCGCTCTTTCGCTTTCTACTGCATCCGATTTTTCGTCTACCAACACTATGAATCTGCCTAATACAATTGCCCGGAAAACGGTGCCTGCATTTCTTTCACCCACGCCAACCGATGCTACAATTGCTGGCAGTGTTTGTGATGGTGCTGTTACTGATGATGCAGGTCCGAGTACTAACTCTCTTGCTGCTGCCGCTGATGCATTGGTATTGTCTGCTGATCTTAAGCTCTCGAATAGGTGCGCTCTTTCGCTCTCTACTTCTAATACAGTGAACCTGCCTAATAGTATTGCCACTAACAATACAACTGAAAGCCTGTCGATGCCTTTTGCCGCTAGCTATGCTGATATAGCCTCTCTTGGCGCTCAAAGCTCTTATTATGATTCTGGCCTCAATAACATTGCAAAGGGCGCTCTTGATTCAGCCAATGCTTTGACTGTGCATAACTTTCAACGCTCTGCTATGTCTACATCACCAAGCTCTTCACATGGCGGCGCTCTTGCTCCACTACAATCAAATAGTGTGAAAAATAAAGTTGCGGATAAAATAATTGTAAATAATAACTCCAAACCAAAATTAACCCGTACTGGTTTTTTGGGAGTTAATGATACTCACGATCTTGATATCGTCGCTGAAAAAAAATTTGTGCATGTGTCGTCGTTTAAACCGTATGTGTCAGAGAGTGATATTGTAGACTATGTGGTTAAACAATCTGGAATTGAAAGAAGTCATTTTTCATGTGCTAAGCTTGTTAAAAAAGATGCGGTTCTGGATAACCTTAGCAGTGTATCTTTCAAATTGGGAGTGTCAGCGAACCTACTGAATAATATTATAGACCCATCTCTGTGGCCTGCCAATGTAAGAGTGCGCGCATTCCAAAATTTTCAAAAGTTGGGTGCACTGAACAAAGTAAATTAGCGAATGAATTATTAGTGAATAGTTCCTGCCCTGGACTTAAACTCTACTTTCAAAATATGTCGGGTATTAGAACTAAATCGGCTGCTATATTTAATTGGTCCTCGCATAATGATTTTCATCTGATCATCTTTATTGAAACCTGGCTTAATTCAGACTTTTTCGATGGTGAATTTTTCGATTTGGATATGTATCACGTTTATCGGAAAGATAGAGACCCGTTAAGAACTGGCCATTTGCGTGGTGGTGGCGTTCTTATTGCTGCAAAATGTCATCTTCACTCCAGCCTGTGCACTTTGTCTAATGGTGACTCTACCTTGGACCAGCTATGTATTTCAATACAGGGTTCCGCTGGTACTCTGTTTCTATGCGCTTCATATATACCTCCGAATAGCTCTGATCAAATTTATGCTGCCCATGTAGATAATATTGTAGCTCTGCATGCTTCGATGGATTCAATTAGTCATTTGTGTGTTATGGGTGACTTCAACCTCTCGAAAATTAATTGGATTCGTATCGCAGGAGAACTTACGCCAACGAATGTAAACCAGCTTCATGAAATTAATTTAGTTGATAATTTCTTTAGTATCGATCTAACACAAATCAATTTTATCGAGAATAATCTCAATAAAATTCTTGATTTAATTTTTGTCTCCAACAATATTCAGTATCAACTTTCAGAATGTAGTTTTCCAGTTAGCCCAGGTGGCATTCATCATCTACCTTTATTTGTAGTTATAAAATTTTATGAATTTATCTCGTTTAAGCAAACCAGAAATATTTTTAACTTTAATTCGTGCAATTTTGATTATTTAAGTCAACTTTTTAATGTTATTAACTGGTCAAGCTTATTTGATAGCCAAAATACCGCAACATGCTTTGATATTTTTAAATTAAATATTCATTACATCTGTTCAAATAATATTCCACTGGTTGAGCAAAGAACCCATAAAAATCCGTGGTACACTGGAGGTCTCAAAAAGCTAAAAAACCTTCGTAATAAATTTTTCAAACTTTTTCAGTCTACAAATGATTACAATTGTAAAGTAAAATATGAGCATTACTCTAGGGAGTTCAATTTTTTAAACAAATTTTTATACAATCAATACATTCTCAGATTTGAATCTAATATTATTTCAAACCCGAAGAGTTTTTGGAATTACATTCAGTCAAAGAAGAATGGTTCTCAGATTCCAACTTCAATGTTCTTTGAAGGTAGGAACTCTTCTTCTAATAGAGATGCAGTGAATCTTTTTGCCGATTATTTTAAATCTAACTTTGTTGATGACGACTCGTGGTTTGATCAATCTATTTTGGAAAACATTGTGTCTAGAGTTGATATTGGCTCTATGTCAGTTTCAATTGAAGATGTTCGCAATGCACTGTCCCTCCTCAAATCCTCAACTAAGTCTGATAATGATGGTTTTTGTGCTATTTTATTTAAACAGTGTGCATCTGCATTAGCTGAACCTCTTTGTTTTATCTTTAATAAGTCACTTTCATCTGGTTCTTTCATTGAGTCTTGGAAGATTGCAGCTATAAGTCCTATTTTTAAAAGCGGACAAAAGAATGATGTTGGCAACTACCGCCCTATCTCCAAATTGACAATTGTCTCGAAACTCTTTGAGTCAATTATCAAGAAGAAGCTTTGCTTTCTTTTAAAGCTTTGTATCTGTCCTGAGCAGCATGGGTTTGTAGCCGGAAAGTCCACTGTTACTAATCTTTCCCTCTTTTCTAATTACTGCATCTCTGCTTTTGAATCTGGCTTTCAAATTGATGCGCTTTACACGGATTTTTCAAAAGCTTTCGATAAAGTCTCCCATAAGGTTCTCGTGGCTAAACTAAGTAAATTGGGTTGCCATTCGATTTTTCTGGAATGGATAAAATCTTATCTTAGTGGAAGAGTTTGTTTTGTCTCGATTGATAATACGCATTCATATTTCTATCCAGCAACCTCTGGTGTCCCTCAGGGTAGTATTTTAGGACCTTTGCTTTTTGTGCTTTATATTAATGATATAACACAATGTTTTCATTTTGCAAATTATCTTCTTTTTGCTGATGATCTCAAATTGTTTGCGAAAATTAATTCCTTTGGTGACTCGGCCTTACTGCAAGCAGATCTGGACAATGTCTTCGTATGGAGTATCCGCAATGGGTTACCTCTGAACATAAGTAAATGCTACCATGCCACTTTTAGTAAATCTAGTAATACTATCTTGACTTCTTATTCCATTTCCGATATACCTCTTCAAAGAGTAAATACAATTCGGGACCTGGGCGTCATCTTTGATTCCAAATTTACCTTTGTTGAGCACTTAAACTTCTTGTTGCCTAAAGTTTTTTCCTTGCTTGCCTTTATTCGTAGGAATAGTCAAGAATTTAAAGACCCCTATACATTTAAAGCACTCTACTGTTCTCTAGTCAGGTCAAGATTAGAATATGCTTCTTTAATTTGGAACCCTTCAGCTACAATTCATTCGTTGAGGCTCGAAAAAGTTCAAAAAATCGCTACAAAGTATATGCTTTATTGCACTAACTTTAGATTTGACTTACCCTCTTATCATGTGCGATGTCTACTGATGGGTTTAAAGACGCTCGAAATCAGGAGGAAAATAACCTCTTTAATTTTCATTTATGATATAATATGCAGTAATATTGATGACCCTATGCTTTTGAGTTTGATTCATTTCAATATACCACCAAGGCAGTTGCGTTATTTTAAGCTGTTTTTCATTAAAATCCATCGAACGAATTATGCCTTAAATAGGCCTATAACAAGGTCTTTATGTTTATATAATGAATTATCATCTAGGTACTTGTTTGATTTTTCAATGTCGAAATCATCTTTTAAAAATTTTGTTACTAGTTTGTTTTAACATAATTTAAGCTTAAATTTGTGTTGTATTATTTTTATTATGATTATTTTATTAATTGTAACTTAATTGTTATTTTCTCTAGTCTGTAAGGAATTGAATGATCCATAGACTGAATAAACTAAACTAAACTTTCAATGAAAACCAGGGGAAATTTTGTCGTTTTCGCAGTAGCGTAACTATATTTAGAGCGCCCGCCCGCAGGTTTCTAAAAGCGCCCTGCTAGATACTTTTTCCTATTTGTTTTTTCAGAGTACATTTTTTGACACTTCACTCGTGATTCGTAACATGTGGCAAAGCCGAAAATGCTCAGTAAGGTTTGCCATTTTACCACGAATTAACTAACAAATGAACAGCGCTTGCAAGTCATTGAATTTTATTATCAAAATTCGGGTTCTGTGAGAAATGTGTTTTGCAAATTACGCCCATTTTATGGTCGTCAAAATCGACCCACCGAACAGGTTATTCAAACTATTGTAACCAAATTTTGCACCAGTTTAACTTTATTGGACATTAATTCACCAACCCGTATTCGGAGAGTGCGTACCGAGGAGAATATTGCTGATGTATCGGTCAGTGTGAATGAAGATCGCGATATGTCAATTCGTCGCCGTTGTCATCAATTGATCTTGTGTTATTCGACCATTTGGAAAATTTCACGTAAAGACCTCGGTATGAAACCTTACAAAATACAGCTGATCCAAAAACTGAAGCCGGGTGACCAACCACAACGTAGTTTGTTTGGTGAATGGTCCTTAGAAAAGTTGGATCAAGATAAACTTTTTATTGAAAAACTTTCTTCAGTGACGAAACTTTTTTTGACCAAAATGGAAGAATTTGACTTGGTATAAATGAAGTTACAACAAGATGGTGACACATGCCATACGGCACGCGATACCACGGACCTATTGAGAGCCGATTTTCGTGAGCAATTAATCTCACGGCTTGAAGCAGTCATTGGCCGCCAAGATCATGTAATTTCACCCCACTAGACTTTTTGTGGGGCTACGTAGTGTCTCTCGTGTACAGGGACAAGCCAGCGACGATTGCAGACCTGGAAGACAACGTTAAAGCTGTCATTGGTGAGATACCGGCCGAAATGCTGGAAAAGTATGCCAAAATTGGAGCTTACGGACTAACACCTCAGACGTAGTCACGGTAACAATTAAATGTAATATTTTTTAAAAAGTAATTGGCAGGCATTAATGTATCGCTCCAAATAAATATTTTATTCACTTTTTTTAAGTTTCTTTTTCACTTTTAAAAAACCATACGCTTAAGAAAATCACCCTTTATAACATCAGTAGCTGACTAATTGAAAATATGAAAGTAAATATTCACGGTAAGAAATCTTGGAATAAATTTTAATACAAGCAAAGTATTACAGAGATTTTTAAAACAAAGAGCTTTAAAATTAATACTTCTCAATTGATTACAAAATTTTTAAATTTATTTTGTAATAAATTTTAAGACAGTTCAAATATTACAACGATATGTTATACCCTTGGTATCAATCCGAAACTATGGTGAATATTGTATTTAATTTCTAAGACATATTGTATTACATTTTAATAAAATTTTGTATTAAATTTCAATGCCTTGGTATTAATTTGATACTATGGCTAGTATCATAATTAATTTTTAATACAGAATCAGTATTAAAACGAATAAAGCATTCAATTTTCATACATATTTTTTTAAAAAATCAATTTTTATATTTGGAAAGTATTTAATTTTAATAAAATTTTTTTGTGGTCATATATGTATTAAAATTATTAAAATTTATTCCAAGATTTCTAACCGTGTTAGTAACGTGTAAATCGACTTCGACAATAATTGAATTTTATTCAATGAAAAAAAAATATTTTAGTTTATCATGACTTTTTTTGGAAACAAACGTCGTTCTCTACTTAATTTATCATTTTCATCAAGGGACTTTAGGGCGCCCCTGGCATAGTTGCGCCCGCCCGCAACGCGGGTTTTGCATGCCCGCTTTTTACGCCACTGCGTTCTCGATATTGCATCCCGAACCATAATCTTTGGGAGATTTTGAAATCGTTGAACATAATTTTTGGGAATATAGTTCAATGATACCGAATAAATGCGGTCGTTCTGAATGTTAAGGATTGGTTGCAATAAAAACAACTTTTTATTGGAAAAAACGATATTTGAGGTTTCGTGCCGTTTCAAAAGCTGTTTTCATATTTTCTTTCTTTCGTTCATATTTTTTAATGTTATGCCATGCCGCCGGGTTTTTTGTTATGGTTTCAGCTTAAAGCCTTTTTTTACGAACTCTAACTATCGAACTTTGGCTTGTATTATGCTCTGCAGCCATATTTTTGGCACTTCTTTGGCCATTTCGGCGAATTTTCTCTCTTACACATTTAATTAAACTTTTAGTGAGCACAAATTTTCTTTGGCCCCTTTTTGTTTTAATATCAAGAGTTCTAGTTTCTTCAAAATTTTTCAAAGTACGTTGAATAAGTTTTCGATTTATTTTACCAATATTTTGATGCGCACGAAGCTTTCGAAGTATATCTATTTGTCTAAGACCTTGCTTATGCAAGCTTAGAACCAATTTCCTTTTCATTTCCATAGCTAGAGGAACTTCGGGTATTATGGTATATGAGAATAATGTGGTATAGGCTAATATCTCCGATTACGCTAAACTTATTTTTCCGCAATCTTGCTTAAATTTGTGTAAACTAATAAAAAAGAGAATAGAGTTCAAGAAAATCAACGAAACCTAACACGTTTTCGATCAGTTAAAAAAAAACATATGAAGGCATTTGATCGACTTTTTTTTTGTTCCAAAGTCAGTGATTTTTTTTAAGGAAAACAACGAGTTATTTGTTATTGTGTAATTTCTGCATTTAAGGTAAGTGTTAGGCTCTGATTAATTTGCGTTACATTTTGTTAGTCCTCAACACTATTCAATTCAAAATTTTTTATACCTGATCGTATCAAATCGGTTTTTGTGGTATACATCTTGGCAGCTAATATGGTATTATGCATGTGAAAGCATAATTTAAAATTTTTTTTAAATATTCCTTAACTTGCGCATGAGCAATACTCTTTATTTTAAGTTTCATGTAATGAGTTTATTAAGCAACCCTGTTGTCATTCTTTTTTCATTACTTTTTCTTATTTATTGAATTATAAACGTTTTCTTTTGTTAAATTTGAAATATTTAATTCTAATAAATTTATAAATTAAAAACCCCTCAAAACAGTCCATACATATAAAATAAAATTTTTTTTAAAGATTTTTCAAAACCAATTCACTCAAAAACAGTACACCACATTACACCTATGTTGTGTACCACAATACCCTCCAAATTTTTGGGAAGGAGGTTTTTGGGTTTTCTCAAACTTTTCCTAATAACTTTTTAAAGGGTTATCATAAGATTCTTATTCTATGCTATTTTGTTACCAATATTTCAAGCATCCAAACAAATAACATTTGACAAAGAACACACTTATAGTTTTTTCACAAATCGCAGAATACAAATATCTATACCACAATACCCGAAGTTCCTCTAATTTTACATTAAAAAGCAGTTTTAAAAAGTGCATGTGTTTGAGATTGGTGCTCAATAAAATAGCAAACATAACGTGACATACTGCAGTATATTTGCTCAACTACTTTGCACTAGATGGCGCTTCAAAAAAAGGGAACAGTTATTTTGGTCCACCCTGTACTATAATACAAGTATCAACATAGAATCGACATAAGCATTATGAAAATTTTTTACTGATATCATCTTTTTTAATATTTCATTTTACTGACGGTTTATACTTTTAACCTCTAAAACTTCCAAAGATTTCTTTGAAACCCACTCTTAATCTCTTCAAGGCCAACACATAAGTTCGACTCTTCTGCTTCTTTTGTTTACTCTACACCTTCTCATTAATGCAGGCACATCTTTAAAAAATAGTTTTCTTTGTTGATTTAGCCAACTGCGCTCATTTGAAGTGACACTCAATTAAGTGCACATCATAAAAGGCTCTAAACTATTTATTTTACAGGCCACTTGAGCAGAAGCAGCAACTTCCACATCAAGCCCTTTAATGCAGCAGCACGTATTTTCAAGGAATCGCCTTCTCCAAGGCAAAGAATCGCAGACTTGAACTTTGCATTTCGAGGAGCTTAAGAATTGTGCGCTGTAGCTCATTTAGACATGCAGCTTCCATCGTCCTTGTTGAGCTGTCAACTTTTGACATTATAGAGCTATGCCAAGCTATGCTTATTACGTTCACATACGTACATTGCACAAATGCACCTCACCCATGCAATCGGCAGCTAGCTAGTTCAATTCTGAAAAATGCGACAGAGTAAACTTTTTTGACCGCCACAACTTAAGTAGACTCATCCAAATCGACTGAAGTAACCGATGCGTTCTTTCATAAGATTTACCTCCCAGAATAAATTATCATATTTGTGCAACTACTGGAAGCTGTTAAGAGATATAAGCTCATATTCTTACGCTGTGTGTTGTCATCTTAAGTTTCGTCGGAGTTCAACGTGGTCATAAAACTAGTTTTCTTTGTGCCACATGCAGCTATTGTGGAGGCAGTAAAAGCGACAGTTTTGTTGTAATAGTTGTTGTGCAGCGTTTTATAATGAATGTTGTTGTTTTTATTGTTGTGTGTAACGTGTTTGGATCTCTGCGGTGGGAAGTTTTTGAAGTCTTAAATTCTTATTTCACCACCTCTCTATTCTAGATCGATCCATTGACGTTGTAAGGTAAGATTTAAAATGTAATCGCCTGTTCGGTTTTAGACAAGCGCAGCATGAAACTTATGTCTCGTTAACGGGTGCTCAATTTGGTGCAACTAGGTAGCGTCAAAAGAAAGAGCCATGAGATTCGGACCTAGATTTGAATCATCCGTATGTTTCTTTTAAGGTTTTTTGGACGTGAGATTAATGATTAGGAAATATGTATTTGGGATTGCCTTTTTTACACAAATTTATGGTAAGGCATTCAGAAAATCCGATCGATCAACTCAAAATGTGTTTTTTGCACGTAGGGCACATGAATCCCCAGACGATATGTTGATTTTGTTTTCATGCCACAGACAAGTATCTTTACTTTAATTTCATTAAAATTTACTAAAAAATTATGATACTGAAAACAGTAAATAAATTATTATTATTTATCTATTTATTATTATAATAAATAAATACAGTGGCTCACAGCTTATTTTATGCAGTGCATACTTTCAATTTTAGGGCTTTATAACAGCTAAACTAACAGGAATAGAAAAATAATATAGTATAATTTAAAAGAACAAGATGTTTAGTTTACTAAATTAACTTAATTTATTGTAAAAATATATATTAAGTTGGCTTAAAATCAGAAACCAGAAAATACTGCTTAATTTCATATCACAGCTTATTATATGCAGTCACTTGTTATTTATAAATTTTTCGTATTAATTAATAATATCTGATATTTTTATTATTTGGTATGATTATTTGGCCCTTGTTGTCCACAACAGATCTAAGGTGGTTTGGCATTAATGCGACCAGTTTTTGAGTGATAGATGGCGAAATATTTGCCCACTTCGTTTTCAACATCTCTTTCAGGTGGTTTTTGTTTGAAATTTGATGTTTCCGGATGTTATTTTCCAATAAAGACCACACATTTTCAATAAAATTAAGGTCTGGCGACTGTGCTGGCGGCGTCATCAGTTGTGGGCAGTTGTATATTTGCCTGGTTTGCACAATACCAGATGTGTGCTTTTGATCGTCATCCTGGTAAAATCGGAAATTCAATTTTTTACCCAGAACCTTTACACTCTGCAACAAATTGTTCTTCAGGTTCTGTAGGTACTTAAATTTGTCCATTGTTGTTTCAATAAACGGCAACTTCCCAGTACCAGCAGCTGACATTCAGGCCCAAACCATGACGCTGCCACCGCCATGTATCACGGTTTGTTTTAAGTTTTTTTTGTTGACCTCGGTATTCGGTTTTCGCCACATATAGCACATACCATCTGAACCGAACAAATTTATCTTCGATTAATCTGCAAAAATAACTGAATTCCAATAATCTGGGGCCTTGAACATATGTTCTTTGTCGTAGTTGAGTCTGCATAATCTGTTTTTGGGGCTAATAAACGGCTTGTTTCGTGTTACTCGGCCATGAAAGTTATCTTTGCGCAAGACACGTCGAATAGTTTCAGCACTACATTGTTTGCTCAGGGCAGTTTGAACTTCAAAAGCCATTTTCGGAGCTGAGAGTCTCGGGTTAGCCTTTATCTTCCGTACAATATGCCGCTCGTCGGTTGCATTAAAAATTTTGTTTGGTGCTTCTTTGCTCTTATTTTGCAATTGATTCTTATAAACGAATCGCTCGGTAATCTTTTGCACAAAAGATTACTACACAAAGCAATTATAGAAACAGAACGAAGGCATAGCTAACGAAAGTACCGTTAGACAGCGCAGCATTACATTACCGTAGCAGAGAGAAGTGATTGCATAAAATAAGCTGTGAGATGAAATTATATAACATACTAATAAACAACTAAATAAACAACTAAATTTATGTATTCACAATTAATGAAAAACCTTTATTTAACTAGACTTTTTGCTCTTTTAAATGACACCATATTATCTTTTGTATTCCTGTTAGTTTTGTTTTTATAAAGCCCTAAAGTTTAAAGTATGCACTGCATAAAATAAGCTGTGAGCCACTGTATATTATTTCAATACAGCATGTTTTGAAAAATGGGATCCATGACTTCATTTTTTTTAACTTCGTCTATAAAACTCTTTTAAGGCTCTTCGCAATAATAGGGCTTGGATGAAATATGTTTGTAGTTTTGACTCAAACGACCTAGAAACATACAAAAGTTTTTTTCTGAAATTCGAAAATCGCTTGGCTGCATTATATAATGAATAATATGAATGAAATTACTGTTAAAAGCAAAGCATTTTTTAAAAATTATAAAAACAACATGTTAAAATAAATTGAATTCGTCACAAAAATCAAAGGGGGTAGTACCATTGCATTTTTCTCAAAAGAAATAGAACAACAAATTTTGTGTCAAACTGAAATAGTTTTTTTAATAACAATGACATGTCATATGAAAGAGTATAAAAATTGCAATTCCGATTTTTATTATTTTTATAACAAAAACAACTTTTGCAGCATTTTTTGGAAGACAAAGACATTTTTTGGACCTCTTTCGAAAAAATAGATATAAAATATACACCCTTAGCTAACGATACTGTTGTAGTAATTTTTATCAAGTACTTTTTTTAAATTTTAGGCAAAAGATGATTATAAAAGATGACATTAAAACACAACGAAGATATTTGCGTCGAAAGTCCAAACTTTGAATTTGGAATAGTTTTTTTGGTTTTAGGTAACGATGTTATATACAAAAATTAATTGTACTAAGATTTTCTATAGTTTTCAAGATATGAGAATGCTATTGATGTCAAACAAACGGACAATTTTTGACTTTATTATCCTTAAGAAAATTGAAAAAGTCAGTATACATCAACATTTATTGGATTAAAAAATGCATATTGTAGGGTACTCATTAGAGATAAACGGAAACAGTCCAGGTAGTGTTTTTAGCCTTTTTGATAACCAAAAGCTATTTGATAGGTTCATATGTATCTCAAATTCCTTTTAATCCTTTCTTTGAGATAAAAAGTAGCCTATGTCCCGACCAGGTACGTAGGGAACCTACATGTAAAGTTTAAAGAACATCCATCCAGTAGTTTTCACGTTATATACAGACAGACAATATTTTTAAAAATTACATTTTTGGACAGTTTTTTGGAATATATTTTTTTAAAGGACTATAGAAATATGGAACCTCAATATTCGTTTGTAGAAAATGAAAAAAGTTATGCGTTAGTTCTTAAACTAGAGAAATAGTACCTTGAAACATTAATTCAGGACTCATTGGAATGTAAAAATTCACAAATTGATACAAATTATTGTGTTTTTTTATTTTGTAATGTATTAAACTTAAAAGAGGCTTGAATATGTATTTATACATAGGTGGTAGGTAGTGCTCGCAGATAGTATTAAATATCATACAGTGTTCTCAACTTAGGGGTTTTCCACTAAATTTAGGGGGGAAAAAGTGGAATGGGATTTTTAGGGGTTTTATATTTTTAGGTGTTTTTGTTAGGGACTTTTTGATAGACGTAAGCATTGGATAATCCAATTTACTACGAAGTTTTTGAATATGCTATGCATTTACTCCTCAATTTTTTCCCTTTTTCATTCCCTGCTCGTTACCATGGTGTAAAAAAACAAAGGTAACGAAACGTCTAAACATTTTGCTAAAGCTGTTAAACTTGTGAATGAGTGAAAGAGACAAAAGGTGATTTTGTATGGTTTGACGACTCAAGTTTTTGATTTTTACAACAACAATTTAAAATCGCGCTCATCTTGTTTTGAATAAAAACCGAATTTTTTTGTAAATACTAAATTATTTGTAACTAAAAACTATAACAAAATAATAATTGATCTTTTTTTTGGGGGGGGGATTCCCAAGTAATTGTAGCGATTTTAGGGATTTTTGACTAAAGCTTTAGGGATAAATATTTTTGGGAGTTGGTAACACTGATATCATGCAACATCTATTAATAGGGCAGTTAACGATCTTGTTGCATCGTTGCAAATGCAAAATAAACAGCTTTTACAAACACAAAAAGCATATGTTGCAAAAGCTTTTCAATGCTTTTTGTTTTTGTAAAAGCTGTTTATTTTGCATTTGCAACGATGCAACAAGATTGTGAACTGCCCAAATATGTTCGTTGCAAGCGAACGAGGTGTAGTGCTGTGATTCACTCAGAAATCTTGTATGCCTAGTTTTCCTTATTGGATCATTAATTGTTACTTTGTTGGACATATATTCGCTGTCAATGTTTCGGGCAATGACATCAAATATAAAACATGAACATAGTAGCGATCTTCTCGTTGACAACGGCATTGTATTAATGACTTTCTGTCTGTGAACAAATGGTGGCAGGTTTCTATAGTCCCAAGGGTCGTACGTATCTCTCAAGGCAAGAAGTAAGAATTGTTTGTGGATAGATTCTATTCTATCAAAATGGACTTCAAAACTTGGGTTCCATACTGTGCAACATTGTAATATAAGGTTTTTGTTACCCAGACGTTTTTGAATTCGTTTGCATGTTTTTTAATGAATCCGAGAAGCATGTTTGCCCTGGATGTAATATGATCGAGGTAAAGATTAAAGCTCAACCTAAAGTGTAGGATAACCCCAAAATGTACAATGTGATTGAGCCTTTTTAGTTCAACCCCATTTAGCTCAAAACTACTATAAAGTATTTCTTTTTTTACGGGACTTATAACATAGCTTTTATTTTTATATGGAGAAAGCTTATTTTGATTACACCAATTTTCCAGGGATTTCAGATTTAATGACATAGTACATTTTTAAGTCGTCAGCATATAAGAGATGTGGGATATCATTCAAAACTTCAGACATATTTGCAATAAATATGCTAGAGATGAGTGGACCAAAGTGACATCCTTGAGATACGCCTGATGAGACAATAATCTTATTAGATAGAGTACCCTGAAATTTAACATATTGGGATCTTGCACTAAGATAGGATATATACCTGATATACAGAATTTTTCTAATTTTTTAGTTTAGATAACGTGATCAACTCGATCAAATGCTTTACTAAAATCGGTATTTATCGCATCTATCTACTGAACCTTTTTCATATTGTTGAGAACATTTGATACCATTATGGTGAGGTTTGTAGAGGTTGATAATCCTTTACGGAATCCGTGTTGTTGTTCATTGGATTAACTATTCTTGTGAGCTTAGACCATAATATTTTTTCAAAAACTACCTCTGTAGTTTTCAACCGCTCTCTTATCGCCATTCTTATAAATTGGTATAAGATGAGACGACTTCCAAAAAAATGGAAAACACCTGCTTACAAAGACTTATTAAAACAATATGTAATGGTTTAATTAATTGAGCTATGCACTGAACCGTAGCCGTGGCGACCGTAGCCTAGTGGGTAGAGTGCGTGGCTCTTAAGCTAAAGAACCGCGGGTTCAATTTCAGCTCAGACAGAAAGTTTTTTCAATTGAATTAATTTTTCTGTTCGGTCGTCACCTCTCTGCAAACAATGGCAAACCTCAGAGAGTAAAAATTGCCATGTAAAGCTTCTGAGAACATAAGCCGGAGAAGTCGGAGTCGGCATTAAACACGTAGGTCCAGTTCTGGGTCATTTGTGATCAAACATTTAATAACACGCACAACACAATTGATCAATAGAAGCTAGGTCAAAGTCCTTCTAAGGGCTGAAATGGCCAGTTTATTTTATTTATTTATGCACTGAACGAGAAGAATTGGTAGTATAAGGTCCAAACCGGGAGATTTGTAAGGATCTAATTGATTTATAGAATTAATTGTATCCTATTGTGTAATATTGATTGTGCAAACCAATAAGGACATGTTGGGATGCATGAACGGGGTTCGAATTGGGGTTAAAGGTGGACGAAATACTTCTTTAAAGTGATGTGCATATTGATTACAGATCACTTGTGGGTTGGAAGAAGAAACATCACCTTTAAACATGGTTGTAGGATATCCGGTCGATTTACGCTTGACGTTTACAAAGTCAAAGAATTTTTTCGGGTCATTAATAATTCTTTCACCATTCAAGTTGGTTTGAAATTTATATGCTTCTTCAGACTTTATTGAATACTCTTTAGACAGCTCTGTATATCTTGCTTTTATTTTATCACTTACTATGTTGGTGTTTTTAATGAGTTTGTAGAGACTATTTCTTTGATTTCTGAGTTGCCTAAGAATTGGATCAAGCAACGGTTCAGATAGTTTATTTCGTTTTTTGTTATTTTTGGAACAAGTACGGAAAATACACTCTGATAAAAAACGAAATATAGTTGGTCCCAGTTCAATTAATTCAGTTCATTTCTTATATTATTATTATAATCAGCGTTAAGAAAATCATACACGATAGAATTATTAAAGGATTGTCTAAAAGTTATACGGGAAAAATGTAATTGAAGACTAAATGCAGTGTGGTGAAGGGTATTTGAGAATAAATGCTCTGCTTCACAGGTTGGAGTGAATTTGACTTCGTCGCATGACTTAGTAAGTATTAAATATGAACTTTGAAACAAAACTAAAACAAAGTTGGGTTTTGAAAATCTTCTTGAATAAGGTTGAATGAGGAAAAAAAATGGCATTTCTTAACTGCAGATTGACTTGAGTCGGGTCTTGAAAAAAAAAATATCTTCAAATTGGGCCATTTTGAAACACAATACACTCAGCTCAGTTCAAGTTAATGAAAAAAATGTTATTGAACTAATAAGGGCAATTTATGGAAAAAACAATGGCCTTGCTTCACGACAGATGGACTTGAAGCGGACTTTAAAATAGAAACAGAAATAAAAATAGAAAAAAGATCAACTTAAAAATTACGTTTTTTAAGGCATTGTTTTGCAAAAAAATATTATAGTACAATAAATTTCTTCAGCGACTATGCATTAACGGGTCTATTCTAGCAAAGTATCAATTGCTACGCAATATTTTTATTATTTCTATGTGTGTAGTTTTGTGATTTCAAAACAAAATTTGAAGCTCAAAAAACAAAATTTTTGAATGAAATTGTGACTATCTGAAAAGCAGGTGACAATTTCTATCAAAATTTATTATTTTTGTGCTTCAAAATTACAACAAGCACATAGAAATAATAAAAATACTGGGTAACAATTGATACTTTGCCAGAATAGATCTGTAAGAATAATTCAAAATCAATTTCTCACAATATCTGTTTGTTTTTTTTTAAAAAAGTATGCATACCGCATACTTTCATAATAATATCTTTAAAATAACTGGTGTAATTGTGATATTACCTTATCTTTTGGACTTAAGGTTATATCAAAAAATCATATTCAGCTAAAAGTTATTGTATATTCATGGCATTTTTAGTCTTTAGCGACCTGAAAAACCTATAGATTTATGCATTAATTGCTATATTAATGAATGAATTGATACATAAATTGATCTATAGTCTTAGTGTCTCTCAGCCCACTGTGTAACATCTTGATTAGGATGCAGCCTACAAGAAAAACTTGTCTTTAAACTGAAGGAGGTGTTAAATCAGTAGCAAACATTGACCACTTCTTTGAATAAACGCCATAAATCAGTGCAACCGTGAAATTTTAATTTTCTTAGTTTTAATTAATTAGCTTCAATCAACTGTTAAAAACACAGTTTTCTAGTCATTCCCTCTTAAAGTAAAAAGAAGGTCTTAACTAAAATCTTAAGCTGTTAAGAAAAAACAACCCACAACAGTTGAACTAATGAGCCAGCTTATCAGTGTAAAAAATACATTAAAAATTAAAATAAAACCGAAACTAACAATAAATATGTATTAACAAAAACAACAACATTAACAAATATTATATGACAACAAAGTAAAAAAACAACAAGACACTAATCAATACCAACTGTAGTCGACAGATGCATTTATTTTCCCAAAACCAACTGATTTTAATGATGATAATTTACTATAACAGATAAACTTTGCACTGCTCCAGCATAAAAGTGTGTCTCTTTCCTCTGGTATTTAACTATCTCACTCTATGGAGAAGCATTATCAGCTCATTAATGATTTTATTGCATTGGAACAGTGAATGTTGGTCATGCTGGTCATGTTGCTGTTGTTGTTAATGTTGATGATGGCGTGGTAACCCTAAAACCATGTAGGAGTTACACTTAGCCAATGGCTGATCACTACTTTGGATGCAGTTCTAAGTTATCTGTGAAATAGTTGGAAACATTTACCAAAAAAAAAAAACAGAAAAAAAACACTGAAATTAATTGACGCATAATTTGTGAACAACAACAACAACAATAATATGTTTGGGTCATTTATAAAACCTACAAAGAGCAGCAGTCAACATTTCAGTTAATGACGATGGGGAGTACAAAAAAAAAACAAACAACAAATGTGGGTGTTTTTATGTTTTATAATTATTTTCCTTTGAAATGTTAAACGTTTTTATAGTCCATTTAAACTTAATTTAAAGTTGTTGATTTACAGTATTATATTCTTTATTGTTGCACTTAATGGCACTTTTAAAGAGATGCCTTTAGTTTGATAGGTATATCATATTTGTGTTTTTGTGTTGACAGCACTTCGATTCCCTTTAATATTGTCATCTTGAAACTGACGATGGATTTTACATCCTTATTAGGCACCTTGCCATTTTTCCTCAACGCAAGTTTATCCAAAAAAGGTTCGAACAGCAGAAAGGCATTAAGTCTTAGTCGGAAGCATGTTAAGAATGTGCGTCACTGCGCGATTTCAGCTTAAATGCCATAACCAGCACATGTGACCAAACGATTGGCCAAAAAGTACTTAGCTTGTTGCCACTCAGAGATGCCCTAGCAGTTGTAACAGGCAGCTATTTCTAATGGTTTGCTCATGTTTACGACTTCAAGGAAGTCCACACTCACTGCGAATGCAAGACAATGATTAAAGTTGCCGACGAAGATTTATCTCAGCTGGATTTGTACGATTTTTTTTAAGGTATTTTTTATTTGCCGTTGTTGCTGAAAGGTGGTTCCCATGCATGCCGTCAGTCAACTGGCTGAAAGTTCAAAATACTAGATTTTCGGCAATTATTTTTTTATGTCTTAATTATGAACATTAAAGTTGGACAACATTAGTTTGGTTTTTTTTTAATTGCATAATATAAGTATATATCTGGGTAATGGAAAAAACAAAAATAAGTGAAGAGTGCAAAAGTAAAATAAGACAAATACTAAATACAAAATGCAAATTAATAAAAAAATTGTTTCAGAATGAAATTCAAATATTTTTGGAAGTAAAAACTTCTTTAGGTGCGTTGAGCGATTTTTGGTAGAGTGATATAAAACATAAAATAATAAAAATTCGGGATGGCATTATAAAAACTATTTATAAAGCCACAGAGAATTTTTAAAAGTATCCAGAAATAAAAAATATACTAGCATTTAAGAATTGATTTATTTATAATAGAAACCACTTTACAATTTTTTTCTTTCTTTTTTTGCCGTTTAGGGTAAGTCTTTGGTTTGCGTCATCATTGCAGCGAGTAGCTTTCGTCATCAAGACAGCAAGTTACTTTCGTCATCAATACAGACAGTGAGTAGCTGTCGTCCATAAGCTTGACACTGATTATTGCAGTACTTCCACAACGTAGATTGTGTAATTACTCCAGTGCTTCCCACATTTTTTCGAATTCGATTTATACCAGTGTTTGTCAAACTGTTATGCCAGTGACTTTTAAACTGTTACTCCAGTTACTTTTGGTTGGAGTGACTCTCAAATTGTTTGCCTTTTCACTTTGCGAAGGGTGTCACGGTATAATTGGCGCACTTACGTTTCTGAAATGGTAAGGGTTCTTATTGCAGTGATTTTTGGTGCTTGCCTTTCACTTTGTGCAGGATGAGTACATTGCTACCCCGGCAATTGTCCAGGCAAGGCTGTTCCTGCTTCAGGAAAACCTTTAATTGGTAATGGTATGAGTGTGAAAGGGCCTAACTTAGTGTTAGTTGATGGTAAATGTGGACCAGGGCATGGGTCTAGAATGAGCATAAAGAAAATGTAGCCTATATATTTCTATTTTCTGAAATTTTTTCTACTAATTACACATAGGAAAATCCAATATATTTTGAAGATGGGGTAAAAATCTTTCTCGTGTTATGCTCGAAATATTTCCAAATTTCATTTTATATATTTGTCATATAATACATTTCAATAATTTTTTGCAAAAGCAAATATTCTTAGTTGTTAAGGAAATTAAATAATGTGAGGTCTTATTCACATTAATTACCTTTGAGAGCCCAAGTTTTCAACTTTTCAAATAAGAATACAAAAATTTGCCAATATTAAACAATATTACATGAAAAGTTAATGATGGCATATTTTAATTACAATATTGTTTTAATAATTCTAAAAAAATAATATTTCTTAGAATTATATATAAGCTTAATGCCAATTAAGTTCATGAAGAAACAGGTTGCAACAACAATAAGTTCTTTGCAGAACAAACCACCAAGCAGACTAGACAGCTGTTTCGTTGATAGCTACATCAACTCATCAGTAGTCTTCTGTGGCTTCTGCAGTACCATCCACTTTGATAAGCTTATACTAACACCTTCTGTTAAATTAAAACAGAATTATGTGCTGTATGTCGCCTTTCCAAGCAATGTTTTTCTACTACTTTGCAAAAGCAAAGGTTCAAAAAAGCGACTACATTGATTCTTCAAATTCTTGTTTGTTGTGCTCTTTGTTTACTTCTTTATCACGAATCAATCTAAGCTCCAACAGTTTGCTGGTATAAACCATAGAAGGCGTGAAGAAGGTTTTTTTGAAAAAAGTTGTTTTATGTGTAGAGACATAATAACATACTTGTTTTCATAGGTCGGGCTCGCACCAGTGTTTACATGAAAATTTACCAGAAGGTGTTAGTAAAAGCTTATCAAAGTGGATGGTACTGCAGAAGCCACAGAAGACTACTGATGAGTTGATGTAGCTATCAACGAAACCACTGTCTAGTCTGGTGGTTTGGTGGTTTGTTCTGCAAAGAACTTATTGTTGTTGCAATCTGTTGCTTCATGAACTTAATTGGCATTAAGCTTATATATAATTCTAAAAAATATTATTTTTTTAAAATTATTAAAAACAATATTAAACAATATTTTTGTTTTGTTGGAAAACTGGAAAAAACAAACCAGATTTTTAGGCCATTTTTTCAACTTTGGAGGTATATAATTTCTAAACCAATTGGGAGCGGTCTGAAATTTTTTAGATTTGGATTAAGGAAGTCAAAATTCATATAATCCGCAAAAATTAAAAATTAGAGTTTCGTTATTCTTGAAATGCTTCCCACATGCTAAGGTAGATATTTTTGACCGGATCTTAAACTGCATTGACACCAATCCACAACATTATTATTATATGAATAATTTAAAAACGGTTTTTTTAATTCAAAACGTGAATTCAAAATAAAAAAATGAAAAATTCAAAAATGAATAAATACATTTCTGGGTTGTGGGTTTCATACATTTTCGTAACATATTTCAAAATCTCCCTGCAAGGTTTGACTCTGAATCCTGAATTTAATATAAGCACGTGACGCTAAAAAACGTGAATTTTAAGAAGAATGTAATTAATGTTTCAAATCAAGTTTCGCATTTACATTTAAGTAATAAAAAAACTTTTGACATATTCTAATGCAAAGTTGTTTTCTTTTCCGAATTTTTCATATTTAAAAAAAAATTAGTCCTTGATTTAAAATTTGCCTACTTTATTCATGATTTCCAAAATTTTTTCTTTTGCCTTTGAATTAGAAACCTTACCATCACCTAGATCGCTGCAACTTTCTCAAATTTAAATGCTGCAGGATTGCTAGCTATTTTCATAAATTTAGGATGAAAAAATTATCGAAATTGGATCATTTTATGACAGAAAAATTATTTTTTTATGCCGAGTTTTTGGAAAAAATTTAAGTTTATAAAATTTTTTCTTCTTTGTTTCCTGCTTTAAAACATAAATTTGCTTTTCGTCAAAGTTTATATCCGTTATTAAAATAAAAGCCCCTTGCTATCTGTTGCTACGAAGAATGATCTTCGACTAATAAGGGATATCATTCTGTAACATTTTTCCATTTCTCGTACGAATAACTTCTTAATTTCTTCCATTACATTCGTAGTATTTACTAATGGTTTCGTACTATTTACGAATTAAAAATAATATTAGTAGAAAACATTCATTCGTAGATTGACCATACGTATTATTCGTAGAATGTACGAATTATTAGTCGAGTTTCAAAAATCTAAAACCGAAATCGTTCTGCCTGGTTTATCGAACAATTACCAAATAAAACGATGGTTAAGCGCACAAAAGTGATAAGTCAAAATTTTTAAATTTCCAAAAAAAAAAAATATTATTTTTTAACTGAAATGTATTGAAAATAAGCGTTTTTGAAAATTTAAATTTTTTTTACTTATCACTTTTATGCGCTTAACCATGGATAATGAAATGTATGATTGCAAGGTGGCCGTATCCTAGTAGAAGAGTAGCTGACTTGTAAGCTTACCAACCACGGTTCAAACTTGAGCTCAGACAGAATGTTTTTTTTCGTAAATAGGTATTAGGATCATTCGTAGATGTAACAAATTTATTCGTACTATATACATTTTATTTTGTACGAATACGAATAAAATATTTGTAATATGTACCAAACTACGTCCATTCTACGAATCCTATTCGTGGCTTAAGATTACGAGTAGAATTCGTTGATTTAAAAATGCATGGCTTAGATCAGCTTTATTTATAAATTAACATAGAAAAGTATTTTTGCATTGTCTTCAAAATATATAAACGTATATAATAGGGCGGGTCAATTTGTATGGACGAATTTTTTGGAGGTCTGGCTCAGCGAAATTCGTAAAATACATGTAATTTCAAGACTTTTTCTCCACTACAGCATATACAAATTCTGAAAAAAAGCTGTGCGGACTTTCGTAAATAGATTTTGTTCTCAATTATAAAATATGAATGTATGAATGTATGTGTATGAATCTATTTACGAAAGTCCGCACAGCTTTTTTTCAGAATTTGTATATGCTGTAGTGGAGAAAAAGTCTTGAAATTACATGTATTTTACGAATTTCATTGAGCCAGAATTTGACCCGCCCTAGTATATAATGAACATATCGTCATATGAAATCAAGAAAGCTGTAAGTTTCCAGCAATTTAAAATCGACTTTTTGATTAATTATTATGCACATTATCAAAATACAAGTCTTTCCGTAAAATTTTCTAACTGTACTTTACAACTTTTTCATTTATTATGAAGATATAATCAAAATTTTGCCTGCACTTTCCCCCCTGTGGACGCCCATGGACCAGGGTATCGTCCAGGTGTGGGAGAGTCCGGCAGACGTACTGGCTCTAAAGTAGGAGATGGTGTGTTTGTTAGTGCTGGTTGTTTGCTAGCAAAGGGTGCTCCTAAAACGGAACTTAGTCTTGGTCAGGAGCCTATGGATATCGAACGTCGGAATTTAAATTCCCTTAAGCTGGAGAAGTCCAATATTTCCGTTGGAAAGGGAAAGGCTGTAAAAGGAGTTCCTGGATTGGTCCGATCTAACTCCATATTTGGCATCAATGGTGGCTTGAATATTGGCTTCCAATGCTTCAAGAGTTGCTGGTTTGTCGGCATAAGCCAATGACTTAACATAGACTTATAAAAAGTAATCGGGTGGTGTTAAGTTGCACGGACGAGGGGGCCAGTTAACAGGACCACTTCTGGAAATAAAGTTGTCACCAAATTGATTTTGCAATAAATTGATGGCTAAGCGCACTGTATGGCAAGTTGCAAAGTCTGGTTGGAACGAAATGTCGTCAATGTTAAGCTGATTAATTTTTGGAAACTAAAAATCAGTCAGCATGGCTTGATAGCGCTCGCTATTGCCGTCACCGTTACGGCAGCTCTTTCCTCATTTCGAAAAGAATAAGGACTGATGATGCCGCCAGCGTGTAAGACCCACCAAACAGTCAATTTTAATAGATGTAATGGTGATTCGTTAATGTCATGAGGACTGTCTTCGCTCCATAAACGGAAATTTTGCTTATTGACGAAGCCAATTGCTTGCTCCGATTATGTTGACCGTTAAATGGACGAAGTGCTCTATGAACATCGAAAACCGATTTATTTTTTTCAAAGTAAATTTCCACAATTTGGAAGCGTTGTTCTAACGTTAAACGAATCATGATGAATTGCTAAACGTTACTGAACAGAAATGTCAACACAGTTTGACATTTTCAACCGTCAAACCATAGACAACAACCATCGAAACTCTTTATGCAGCTAAAAAAACACCCTTTACAAACTGAGCTGTAAGACGTGGTAAACTTAGGATGAGACGAATAGTTTTGGACGATCAAGTTTTTTCTTCATCATAATTTTCTTTTCGAAGTTTTTTCACTAAACTTAAAAAATAAAGTTCTTAGTTTGCATACAATTGGAATGTCCTGTACGAAATGTTCTTAGTTATTTTTAAGCATTAATTGAATTATATTTTAGTTGTACTCATTTCGTTAAAGGGAAATTTTCTTCCTGAAATAATGGAAAAAAATTCTTTTAACTTGATAAAATAATAGAATGTTACTTATTTAAATCCACGATCAAGTGCTTACTATTACCCACATTATAATCATATGCCTTAAAAAAATAACCAATTAATAACCCAAAAGTGTTGTCTCACACAGTACTCGTTATAGTGCAAAAGAATCTGAATAATCTAATTAAAAAATGTACTTATTTTAAAACCTGATAATATATGCTTTCAGATACTATGATTTAAGAAAAAAATTTAGATTTTCCTTTTATAACACAGGTTTATAAAATAAAGTAAACTTTTGGACCAGAGAAGACGAAAGTGGTACCATATGTATTTTCGCGCGCTGAATTATAATCCGTAGTACTTTTTTCTCTATCCGGTTGTGTTTAGGAGTTATATGCTAAATTGAAACGGCTTAACAAAAACTAAGCTAATCTTTTTAAAAATTAGAGATTTTCTCCGGCAAGATCGAATTTTTACAGCTTCAAAAGGAGTCATAAATAAAACAAGAGCACTATATTTTTCACTTAAAAATCTAGACAGACCCCTTAACAAGCAAATAAAAGTAATCAGAAAATTAGTAGAAAAAAGTGCAAAAACGAATTCAATTAAGTGTATGCAAAATAACCATTTGACAAAAAAAAAACTTTAATATTAACGAATTTTGCCGCAATATTTGAAATTGACACGCAACGTATAAATATTTTGACCATTTGTCATGAGTGTCAGGAGAGCGACGAACAAACATTGGCTTTGATATGGGTTAGCGTAAATAAATAACTGAAACAACAATAAAGAAAGAAAACAATGCTAAGAATTCATGTTGTAGCAACAAAACTACTGACAGCAACATTAAATATTGAATGCAAGGAAAAAAAAACAAAACAATAAAAACAAATAAAATGAGACACCGTAATAATGCTTAACTGTGTAAATTTGGCACATGTAGTCAAGGAGCTGCAGGAGCACCTTTTCAATTGCAATGAACAAAATATGTGCTCCAGCTTGCACCAAGGTAATGAATAAAAAAGCAAACCAACAAAACCAAGTTAATAAAACTTAAAAAGCGAACCAAATTTTATTTTTAGGCTTCTATCTTAAGACGCACGGTAAACATTTTTTATGTATTCCTTTCAGGGCCGTAGCCAAGGGGGGTTTTCGGGGTTCAAACCCCCCATAGGATCGAGATTTTAATAAAAATTAATGTATTTAAATAATTATTTCATCGAATCACTTCAATATGCTCTAAAAAAACTTAACAAATTATATACTGAAGTTGAGTTTACGTGTAAAAGTCTCTGTTATGAGTTTATTATAGGATCAAACGTGATACATTCAAAATTGAAATCATTATTGTTTTCAATACCTTATACATCGGCAGTTTTAGATGATGGTAGTAATGATAACAGTGAAGCCAACTCAACGTTTGAGTAAAATTGAATTGAAACAAAGCCCAAACGCTCGCACAACATAAAAATTGATCATTATCAATGGTTAAGGTGAGTAAGAAAAGGACTTTGTTAAAATTTTAAAGATTTCCATTGAACGAAACAAAACTTAAAATCATTTCTTTGCTGTTACGATATAAGTTGATGAGTGAAGCCAGAAAAAAAAAATAATGAAAAGTAATAAATTTCTTAGAACTCGGTAAATTTCCTTCATGATGATGTAATGCTAACACCTCGCAGATTTTTAGTAGTTTTTTGAACAAAACTAGAACATAAAAATTGAGTAAAAAATTGAGTTTGATCTTAAAAAAACCATTCATAACACAACTACATTAAAAAATTTACACGGACCATCTGACCTGTGTCAGATATACCTTCCTTTGAAAAAGTTATAGGTGAGAAATTGTTGGAGCTATTTTCTAGCAATTTTAAGAACGTTTTTTACGCTTCAAATGAGAACCGGGTGGCCATTTTTAACTAACGATACCCATTTTTTGATGCAGATGTAATTTTTTTAGCCTCATTCTATTAGAAAATGCTGGTGGAGCGAAAAAAACCACATTTGCATTTTTTATATATTCTCTTGTGCTCTAGTGTTGATAGAATTTGCAAAAAATAAGACTTAATTTTTAGTATTTTTTTATTTTATTTCCATACAAAAACTTTTAAAATTCAAATAACTTCATTTTTATTTTCTTTTTTTTTAATTTCTTATCGAATTTTTTTTAAAAAGGTGTTTCTTTTATAATAAATATTTAAGTTTTAATAAGTATGAATTTTACAAATTACGGCCATGAATGCAAGCACTTAAAACAATGCTATCTTGAAAGTGAGGATCGCATAAGAAATAATGAAGATATTTTCTTTTTTTTCAATTTTAGTGAAAATAAATTAAAAAAAATTAAAAAAGGCTTGAAAAGGAAAAATTGACTTATCTTTAATGCTATTGCAAAACTTTAAAATTTTTTGATGCAGATTTGAGGAGCCTTTTTCGGCCTTTTATATCTGACAGTTTATGTTAATTTACAGCTATTCGATCAGCCAATATATTTATGAAAAACATGATTTTTTGAGGTTTTTGCAAAATGTTTTAGCTTACTGGCGGCTATTGTAACAGTCAAAATATTTTGAGAATCTTACACATATTACGCAAACGCAAATTTTGTACGGCGTAAGGCTTTTTAAGTACAAGTCCAATCTTAACAAATGTAGTATGGTTTTGTAGGTTAGGACCTGCAGATGTGCAAACTGGACTTTTTATTTCTTAAAAGTTTATATTTTTTAAGATATAGCGAGGTTAATTTTTCATATAATTTTTGTTGTTATGTTGCTTTTTCTCTTCTTAATTTCAGCATATGCCTAAAAATATGTGAGGTATTTAGCGCCACCGCTAAGAAACTGTTATACAGGCGAATAATCTTTTATAATTTCACAGCTAAGACCAGTTTATGCCAACCCGAGGAGAGTAAAAATTCACAAATGTAACATAAAACATCCGTGTAGATCCGTGTTAGCAAACTTATATTTTTTTTTTAATTTAAAACTATCAGCTTTTACTCAATTCAAGTCATTAATAGTTTTTTACAAATTTTTTGTACATTTGATTTTTCTATAAAATTTGCATTAAACTTATAAAAGTAACAAACAACGTAAAACTTAACTAAAAATAAAAATAGTTAAGAACTATTACTTTTAGCTATGTTACTATTACTAAAACTTAAAAACATAACATAAAACGTAATTTTTATTCATTTTAAAGGAACGTTAAATTTTTAAAATCTGTACTCATTATAAATGCAATAATATTGAAATACATTTTACAGACACTTTACTTTTGTTTTAACCTGGGTTCGCTAAAAATTCTTAATTGAAGAGAAAAATTGCACTCCTTCTCATTCTCAATTGATGAACGATTCTCTTTGCTTTCCTCATTCGTGAAGAAAAAAAACTTGAGCGCTCTTATGTTAAATATTCAGAGTGATTAAAACATTTTCTTCGCTCTTTCATATTATTCACTCGTAGATTGCGCTCCTCAAAAAACTGAGTTGAACAACGCCTTCTTTATGTTATTCATTTATTGTATCTCGCTCGCGAGTTTTTGCATTTCATTGGAATTTTTGCGTTTGCTCATTTATTTCGAGTGCTCTTGTTAGTTAAAAACAAATACGTGTTTTACGATGAACTATATTTTTTGCATTTTTTAATGAAATATTAAAGTACTTATTAAATTTTTAAAATGTTCCTTTTTGTTTATTTATCTTAGTTTCTTATAATTTCATAAAATATGATTTTTTAAGTTTTTGTAATGAAATATATTATCAAGAAAAATACTTAATATTATTGATCTAAATCCTTTCAATTTGTCATGTGCGATGTGCTTAACTAAAGTTTCGCATCAAATGAAAGCGAGCGATTCAATGAGCTTATCACTTCAAAATTCACGAGCGATGAAAACTAAACATCTCTCATCAACACGAAGTCGCTCTTTTAAAATTTCTCAGCATACAAACTCACGAACGAGAAAAGCAGTTGAAGACTTATAAGAAGAGTGACAACGTATGATATGTCGTACGCGATGAAAGCATTTTTCAAAAATTCGTAGCCACTGTAAAGCTTCTGCTTCCAACAGTGTGAAAAAGCCAAAAATATGCTTTTACCATAAAAATTCTAAAATTTACCTTTAAAGCCTTTTTGTTTATTTTTTCGAGCCTTAAGTGCAGTTTTAAGTGCAGTATTTCAAAGAAAAGTGAAAAAATCCACTCAGGTGAGTTATTTTTTTTTTGTATAACCATCAAAAAGAAAGAAAATATAGTTTAAAAATATGCATAAGGTTAGAGTTCAACGGCTGCGCTACGAAATGAAAATTTTCCAATTTCTAATTTTTTAAGTTTTTTTTATTTCTTAACTCACCCCACATTTTACACTAATGATTTTATACACACTTCGCCACACCCAAACCTTTGAAATTTTTTCTTAAACTTTAAAGTTTTCCGTCCAACAGGAATACAAATTAATGCCGAAAATTTCTTAAAATAAACTCAACGAGTTCTGTTGGTGAGCATTAATGGGTTAAGCTCTAAACACTCACCTCAAGTGAGGCTGCCCACTGGCTCACTTCAAAATTAGGTTCCTTAAAACAGTTTTTTTATTTGCTAGTGTTGATAAGCGCAAAGTTTAAACAAATTATGTAAATAAATTTTTTAGTGATAAGTTAATTTTTTTACCATTCAATGAAAACATAGCGAAATCTACGAAAATTCTGTGTGATATTCTTAAAAATCCGTAGATTTACCTTATTTTGCCACTGTTGGCCGTTTATCTGTGCAAGGCTTAAATATCCGTAGAAATCCGTAATTTCCGTTGGCACTGGCTAAAACTATATTCAATACCAAAGTGAGACTGGAATAATTTCTTACAGTTGAAAAAAAATGTTGATCTTAAAATTTTTTAATTTTTAAAAAATTACACAAAAATTTTGTAAGAAATTGGACACTGGTAATGAAATATTTTTGTTCAAGCATTTTTTAACTGGACATCAAGAAATATTCTTACTCCTGTATATTTAAAATAAATTTGTGTATGAAATTAAATATGCTTACATTATATCGTCGTTGCGCGTGCAATACCGCGTATATTGCAAAAAGGCCAAAATTAATTTAATTTCTATTTTGATCATCTATTCAATAGCTTAAAATCAAATGGATGTAGGTATGTTTGATATTGGCGTTTTAACGCCACACGGGCTTATTAGTCGTTTTAAAATAGACTAAGGTTAATTTTTAGAGGGGTACAAATGGAACTTTTTCTAATGAAAGTCGAACCTTAATATATTTACTTACATATATAATAAATAAAAAACTTAACTTGAAACTGAAATCAAACAAAAACTTTTATATTTTAATATTTTAGTTTGAATAAAACAAATCGCACACCCTCTTCAAAAGAGACACAACTCAAAATTTCCAAATTTTTTCTTTTTCGTGTAATCATCTACTTCGTAGTGATCATCTACTTCGACTGTCTTCATTTTGTACACAAATTCTTAGTCTTTAATTAAAAAAAAAAATCGTTTTGCCTCTTTGCTTTGCATGGAGCCCTTTGAAGAAAAAATATTGTTTTTTGCTCCTTCTGAAAAAGTAAAAATTTTGAGTTGTGTCTTTTTTTGAAGAGGATGTGCAAAATGTTCATCAAAACCCCCCATGGGTAAATCCTGGCTACGGCCCTGATGCTTTTACATATATATTCGGTTGCAGTGGTCTGTACATGCCACTTGTAAGAGGCTTGGTTCGATTTGTTTTCTGTGTTAACTTTTGTGTCACATGGTCACTTGCGTGACACGAGTGTTTGTGTATGTGTGTGTATGTGTGATGGTGTGCAGAGCGAGTCCAATTTGAAGCTTAAGCTTAAGTCATGATTTGTCATGGTAGAGCCCTACTGTGGGCTTGGAGCGCGCATACAAATACAATATTATTCAAGTGTCAATATTTAGTGTTCTTTATTTCTCTTTTTGTATTTTGGTTTGGGTAACACACCCAAAATGTAATTGTTATCAAATTGATTAAACAAATATCCACATAACATCATTTAAAGATTAATTTTACTGTCTTCTAGTGGGTATTTTTGGACCCATTTCCCTCAACCGATGTAACTTTATTCTTTTGATAGCAATTAAACAGATAAGGTGGGTATGTTCCGGTGCATTAGAGATTCACCAAAGAGCGCTGGCTTCGAGCTGCCAAGATTGAAGTATCGAGCAAAGATGATTAAAATGAACCAGTATCGCCTACGGTCGAATTTCGACCAACTGTAGCGTATATTTGTGAATAGAAGATTAAATATGCATAGCGTAGATGACTCCTTTTTCTTTTTTTAAGCGTTTTAGTTTGTGTACTTGAACGCAAACATAAACACTTTATTATTATCGCATAATATTAATAAACTTTGTCATTCCGTAGCTTTACTGGAAGAATTGCTTGCCAAAAATTTGTCCAGCAGAACTAATATCTCTACTATCCCAAATGAGCCTCTATCTCCGCCAGCTTTTATGTAAAATTTTTACTTAAACTGTATGAACATTTTTTGACTTGCGTACATTTTTATGTTCTCCATTCCTTTTTACAATTTTTTGGACAGTCAGAAGTTCTAAAGGTAATTGAGGTTATGTGTGGCAACTTGTACAACCTTTAACTGAGATTTGCATGCGTCAGCGGAAAAAAGCCAATTGTGCAGATACAATATTGAAAATTGCAAATTTATTGCCAATCTCTGACAAATACGCTGTCATAAACCCATTATGTTTAACCCAAATGTCCAACAGCTCATGTCTTGACATGCTTTCTTATGTCAAAGTCGCCGTACATTTTTTTATTGTTATGTTTGGTAGTGACATTCTACGGTTAAATTTTATTTTTATGGTTTATTCAGTTGTTTTTTTTTTTGACTGCAGAAGTTTAGTTATTTATTTCGAATTGATTAACGAAACTTAAATTGGGTCAAAATTTGTTGCTTAAACGGTTTTGAGGGTTTATTCTCGTTGTTGTAATTGTTGACTCGTTGCTTAGACAGACATGCAACCAGATGTCATTGTTTCACATTTAAACGTTTTACTCGATATTCTAACAGTTTTTCTATGACAAACTTTTTTGGTCATAACTAAGCAGCTGTTGGTTTCCTTCAACTATTAAACACGAAAAAAACAAATAAATAAAATATACACCTTATGAATCAAATGAACGAAGCTGGATAAGGCGTCAAGGTGGCATTCTTCTATTGAAAAATTCCAAAAAAATTCCTGACAACTGCAACATTGCATTATTGCTTCCGTCATGTTGTCAGCAGCATCAACAATAAAAACGTGCAAGTTAATTTTTTTTTATTCCGTTCTTGACGTTTAATTTCACTAACTTGGCGCAATCGCAACTGTCAGAACAACCACAATAACAACAACTAAAACCAGTGCGAAGATACTTATTTGTGCGCATTTTCTGCGCTGCTGAACTGAGGTTGCTGTTGAAGAGGTTGATGCTGGTGATGAGAGGATGATGAATAATTGCATAATTGTCATGTTCATCAGCGGAAATAATTGCGGCAAACGATGTTGTGTTGAGTGTCAAGTGGGTATCTTGTGAGTGTTAGTGTTATTGGTTTTGTTGATTTTATTGATAAGGAATATCGGGATGATGTTGTTGTTTTTGTTAATTTTATTGATAAGAAATATCGGAACGACGATCTATTGAAGTTTAAAAGCTTTTGTCTATAGCATAATGCGGAAACGTTTGATTATTGATTAAGATAAAGATAAGAGCATCATGTTTTTCATCTCTGTTAAATAATGATTACTAATCGTAATCATTAGTAATTCTATTATTTCATCAAAAAAGGTGAAATAATTGATTAAGTGCGATAATTTTCTGTTTGTAATCGTTATCTGATAATTACGATTACAAATAATCAAAAAATAATTACGATTACTTCAGATTACGAAGATAATCAAAAGGAATCAAAAGTAATCAAAAGTAATCAAAAGTAATCAAAAAAATAATCTAAATATTTTGAGAAAATTTTTTGATTCTTTTTGATTTTTTTAATAATTTCTAGAAGTAGTCGTATTATTTTTCTTGATTACTTTTGATTATTTTATACAATTTTTGTAATTTCAAGTTATCGTTATTATTTTTTTGATTATTTGTAATCGTAATCAATTACTTATCATAAACTTTTTCCTCAAGGATTTTATAATGATTACAATTCTTTTTAAAATATAATATAATTTTATTTAACATAGCAATTTAACAGCTATGTTATTAACAGAAATATTCAAAGTGATTATCATTTCATTTTTCATACATCTCTTTGTTGCCTTTTAAGATTCAAATAAACTTGTAGACAACTTAAATAAACCAGGGACCGAAAATAACAGGGACCGAAGAAAAAAGCATAGCGAAAAAGTTGCCGGAGGAACTTTTTTAAATATAGCATTATTATCGTAATCGCAACAGCTTCGCGAATATTAAACGCCTTTTAAATTTTTGGCTGTTACTATAAAAATTAAAATTAACTGTTATTTTTTACTTTTATTTTTTCGGACAAAAATACCTGTTACTTTGGACTTTTATTTTTTAGGTCAAAAATAACAGTTATTTTGTGCCTTTTATTTTTTCGGTCAAAAATATCAGGCAGTTTGTATTTTTCAAAGGCCGAATAAAAAACTTTAAAAACTAAAAAGTTTTATAGTTCAAAATATGCGCGCTAATGAGACGATAACAACTGCATAAATCTTTTTTTGCTGTTCAAGTAGCCTTAAAAAAAATTCAAATTGCCTGATATTTTTGACCGAAAAAATAAAAGGCACAAAATAACTGTTATATTTGATCAAAAAAATAAAAGTCAAAAATAACAGCTATTTTTGCCCGAAAAAATAAAAGGCATTAGATAACTAGTATTTTTGTCGGAAAAAATAATAGTTAAATGATAACTGTTAATATCTGACTTTTTTGAAAAAAACCATAACCGATACGGTCCCTGAAATAAACATTTAACTTCTAAAAGCTGACATTTAACGAAAGATCGATCTTCTTTAATTTTCCTACAAAGAACCGTTTACTTGAAAAAAGGCCAATACACAAAAAAGCGTACACTAAAAATATATAACAATTGTATTGCATAGCTCAACTAAAGTTTTAGATTCTATTAAGCTTCTAAAAAAACTCTCATATATTTTAAAAAGCTGCATTAATTGTTGACAAAATACACAAATAACATTTTTAGAAAGATGTGCATTTTAACAAAAAGTTCAAAAACACCTTTAGCCAAAAACTCCCCACCACTTATGCTGTGGTCAGACGATGCTCGTTTGCTCGGCGATTTTGTTGTTGCTTCCAATGCGAACCTGTCAAAAATTTTGGAGAATACAGCAACAACCATATTGCACGGCCATGTGTTCGCCGAGCAAACGAGCATCGTCTGACCTCAGCATTACTCGCCTCTTCAAATTATTTGTAAAAACTCGTCTCAATGAAAAACTTCTTTTGTCATTTTTTTATTCTACCTTTTTATCGACGCATTGCATTATTGCTCACTAATGAACAATTTTTTGTGAATTAACGCCAGACCCATTTATCGGCCATTCCATGCCTAATGTAAGTATGGGTTGACCTCATGTCTTTTGATTTGCCTGAAATTTTGGCTTTTAGTTCGTATTCAAATTATAAGAACTAATAAAGTTGCTTCATTTTTTGTAAAGCCATTCGTTGCGAAATTATGGGGATAAAAATCCTGTAAATGCGGTAGTTTTCAGTAAATTGAATCTTCGTCATTTGATATCCGATTTTAATGAACAAGGTACCATTGAAAAGGTATTTTATCGAAATTTCGGAAAAGTCTTTGATGTCATCTTAAAGCTCGTTAAACTCTGACCAATTGTGTTCTAAAATTTGTTTCAATCGGCCTTAAAACAAAAATGTTAGACCCATTTATTTATATTAACCAAAACAGAAGAGTAATTTAATTAATTTTCTTTTTTGATTAATTGAAATATGTGAAGTTTAATATCGTAGAGATTTGATTTTTTTATCGTTGATTGAAATAAAACTGTGGAACTTTTGCGTGCCATTTATTTAAATTCAATTTTTTTTCAATTTCATCAGCAAATTTTGACCTAAATCGGATATGGTTATACCGTAAGGCCGGTACGTTTCAAATGGAATTGCTCAATGTACTTTTCTCCATCAAGGTAGGACTTCTTCGCCTTCTTTTTTTTTTCCTTTAACCCTTCGTGGGGCATAGGACAACAACAAATTCTTTTTACTTCCTTCTATCCGCTGCTAGAAACTTAAGCTGAAACCACGATTTGTTCGCAGCTTCTGCCATAGTTGACGCCTTCCATGTACGGGATGGGAGTTCCACTAGAATGACTGCTTAGCCCACTTTTCTTATGAAAGTAAATAGTAGGATGAATGAAGTAGGATATCTGTAACAGATAGCGAAAAATGTTTGCAATGCTTTTTGTACATTTTAGAATATATCTAAAATTACCTCTTACACCATTATTTTCCTCCCTTTTTAGTTTAGGTTTTATTAAAAAACTCTCTTTTAGCGCTCATATTTCAGCTCAAAGGTCACAAAAATATTCAATGCACTTCTTTTTTTCAAAAACATTTTTATAAAATAAATTTTTACCAAAAAAATAATAGCGATTAGCCCATGATTTTCGATGATAGAAACTGTTTATTAAACTATGTGTCAAAATAAATTTTTGCAAATATAAGATATGTCATATCTGTCATATGAAACAGTGTTGAAAAAAAAATTAAACAAAAAAAAAGCGTACAAAAAAATCAACTTTTGGTCTACTTTTTTAGCAAAAATTTAATATTTTAGAGATTTTAAAACATTGAATTAGTGAAGTAACTTTAAATATTTTCTTATTTCTCCAAAGTTATCTAATGGAGCTTTCCGACAAAGAAAATTTTATGGAAATCGGTATGAAAATGGCTTAGATATTTGCTTGCAAACTCAAAACTTGCAATTTCGATTTTTTTTTTCTGAAGCCAAGTCCTTGCTTCAAGAAAATGAGTTGTACTAAGAAAATCTACAGTTTTCGAGATATCGCAAGAGTTTTTGTGTCATAATAACGGGAACTTTTTTAACATACTCTTTGTGGTAAATATTACCAAAAAAACTGTCTTATATCGTGAATTTTCGCAACCAACGAATTGTTATACAAAAATACGTTGTGCTGACAAAAGCTACAATTTTCGAGACATCGTCAAGTTTGATGTCAAAATAACGGAAATTTTTCAAAATTTACTATTTGTAAGAAATAGTTTCGCCATTCCAATATACATTCGCACATGTGACATAAAAAAATACTTATTGTAGGGTATCCGTAACATAGATGGGCACTTTGCAGTACCAGTAAAATTGCAGTAAAAATAAATTTTTACTGATAATGAAATTCAATTTGCATTACCAGTAAAATTTTACTGATTACTGAAAATAATTGCAGTAAAAATAAATTTTTACTGATTACTGGGAAAAAATTGCAGTACAAATAAATTTTTACTGATAATGAAATTCAATTTGCATTACCAGTAAGTTTTTATTGATTACTGGAAAAAATTGCAGTAAAAATAAATTTTTACTGATAATGAAATTTAATTTGCATTACCAGTAAATTTTTACTGATTACTGAAAAAATTTGCAGTAAAAATTTATTTTTACTGATTACTGAAAAAAATTGCAGTAAAAATAAATTTTTACTGATTACTGAAAAAAATTGCAGTAAAAATAAATTTTTACTGATTACTGAAAAAATTGCAGTAAAAATTTATTTTTGCAATTTTGTTCAGTAATCAGTAAAAATTAATTTTTACTGCATTACTAAAAAAAATTGCAGTAAAAATAAATTTTTACTGATTACTGAAAATATTGCAGTAAAAATTTATTTTTGCAATTTTATTCAGTAAGCAGTAAAAATTTATTTTTACTGCAATTTTTTTCAGTAATCAGTAAAAATTTATTTTTACTGCAAATTTTTTCAGTAATCAGTAAAAATTTACTGGTAATGCAAATTAAATTTCATTATCAGTAAAAATTTATTTTTACTGCAATTTTTTCCAGTAATCAGTAAAAACTTACTGGTAATGCAAATTGAATTTCATTATCAGTAAAAATTTATTTGTACTGCAATTTTTTCTTAGTAATCAGTAAAATGTTATTTTTACTGCAATTTTCTCCAGTAATCAGTAAAAATTTACTGGTAATGCAAATTGAATTTCATTATCAGTAAAAGTTTACTGATTACTGCTTCTAGTAATGCAGTAAATATTTACTGCAGTGTGCCCATGTATGATCCGTAAGAGATAGCGATGAGAGATGCAACAATGTTTTTTTGTACATTTTAGCAATGTCTAAAATTTGCTCTTGCACTATGTTCTTCCATCTCTTAAATTTTAAATTTTATTTAAAAAATATTCTTTCAATGCTCATATTTCAGGTCAAAAGTTACAAAAATATTCGGTGCACTCCTTCTTCCTACTCTAATTCATTTAAAAAAAAGTTATCAAAACCGGTTGAGATTTACGGGAGAAAATGGTACCTAACTGTTTCGCCTACGCCTATTTATATATAGATATGGCGCATACAGCGGTTCACGGACGTTTGCAACTTTCTCGTGATGAGCGACGTTACTTCTCAAGTTTCGCAGGCATACAAAAGCACTGATTTTACATTGGACTCGGCCAATCTCAATTTAGTGTGGCGTGATATCTTGTTAGATTTCCATACAGATGACAACATACCGAAGGCGCAACATGCTTTGCTGATTCTGTTAGCTATATCTAAATATACTCCACCATTAATAGAAATCAGGCTGCCCAGATAGTTAAATTGCTTTACTTTTTCTATGAGCGTCTGCCTCATGATAATGTTGCTTTGCGTATCTCAACCTGTGTGCATTATTTTGGTTTTCTTGCAGTTAATTTTAAGGCCGGCTGGCTCTGCGTTTTCCTGAAGCAATTTTCCCGTTTTGGCAAGTCCGCTGCTCAGGCTAATGCAAACCTCAGAGGCATCAAGGCTTCGGAAAATTCTAGCTACGGTTTCTTCCAATCCAAGCTTCTTGAAAAAGGAAAATGGTACTTGAACGATCAACAGTAAAGAATCTCTGAATGTTTTAGTGGAAACTCACTTTTCGAGATGCTCAGAAATGTGCTAAGCTTCAATTCAGGAACATCAGTTGCCATCTGTAAACAGGTCCCTAAAAATACTCACATAAACAAAGCTCGAGTGGGCAATCAATAGCTTCAAACCATTTAATTCATCAGGACCAGATGGTATAGATCCCAACGAAATTCAAAAGCCGTATTGTATCATTAAGAAGAGGCTTTTGTTGATGATCTACCAAAGTTGCCTTGACCTAAATCACATTCCCAGACGTTGGCGTAATGTGAAGATTATCTTTGTATCTCAGGCAAAAAAAAGCTCATAAGTAAACCCAAAAGACCTTCGACCAATTAGTCTCTCATCTTTTCTTCTAAAAATCCTCGAGTAATTTATTGACGTTCACTTGAGATTCAAGATAGAAAAGAAGATATTGTCAATAGTACAACATGTTTACACCAAAGGCAAATCCGTGGAAACAGCTCTCATACTCTCATAGCTCTCCATACATCTCCACAGTTTTCATAATTTAAAAATCCCTCTATCTCAAGGAATATACAATGATGGCTTTTATTGATATAGAAGGGGCTTTTAATAACGTCGAAGCAAAAGCTATCACAAATTCGCTGACGGAGCTTGGGGTGGATGCCTCGCTGATAGCACCGATAAATCAAATTATGGTAGGCAGGATTATTAGTACAAATTTTGGTGAGACATCCACGCTATGATCTGTACCAAGGGGAACCCCTCAGGGAGAAGTTCTCTCGCCTCTATTCTGGAATCTAGCAGTAAATGAACTGCTAGTCAAACTGGAACTAGAGGGGTGCAGGGTATGCCAATGACGTTGTGATTTTTACCTCTGGAAAAAACATATCGACCCTTCGAGATATTATGCAAAACTGCCTAAATACTCTAGTCAACTGGGCTATCAGATGTGGGCTCAGCGTAAGCCCAAATAAAACTAAGTTAGTGATTTTCGCCAGAAAACACTATTTACCTCTAATTAGTCCTCCTAAACTGGGCAACACAAGCCTTAGCTTCTCAGATCTAGCAAAATACCTAGGCCTAATAACTGGATAGGAAACTAAACTGGAAGCCCAATTGTAATGGGTCGAAGTTTTCAGTCACTCACCGAACGTCAAAATCAAAACACGCTCTAACTGGGCTCCCTCAAAACAAAGTATACAGGGCTGCCGCCTCATAAAGATGGTAACACCGCTCAAACGTTAATAAAATTAAATAATAACTTTGTGTTTTGATTTGGACGTTCAGTCAGTGACTGAAAACTTCGACCCGTTACACAATCTGCTCGAAAGAGCCAAAAAGCGAATATTGCCCTGAACTCTGGGCTTACAACCAAGTGTTACTAACTGGCTATATACAGCAGTTATAAGGCCAATCTTGCTATATGGTACTATAGTCTGGTGACATACTCACCTTAAATCAGACTCACCTTAACCTTCTCCGTAAAGTTCTGCTACCTTACACCATTTCATATCGTAGCTAAACAGATGGCCGCTAATACAGTCATTCGCCTAGAAGCCACCTCCCAGTGGAAAGAAGGTACACTAGGACATTCTTGCATCAGAAAATTTCTCCCTCCTATACCAAGGTCCATAGACTACATAACACAAAAACTATCCTTTGTAAGGAAGTTCAATGTATCCATTCCCTCTCAATAAGAGTGGGAACTAGGAAACCTTTCACCTAACAACGCCATTGAGATCTTTACTGATGGATTAAAACTAGGTGCCAAAGTAGGTGAAGGAGTCTACTCCGAAGCATTAAATATTAATATAGCCTTTAGGCTCCCTGATCATTAATGTGTACTTCAATCTGAAATTGCTGATGTACAGGAAGAGTTAACTTGGCTCCAGGTAAATGAGATATCTTCCATGGATATTTGCGTACTATTTGATAGTCAAGCTGCTTTGAAAGCCCTAGAAACTGTTGATATAACATCTAAAACAGTTCTCAACTGCCGCAGATTTCTAAATGATATAACAAAGCAGCTCAGGATCTTTCTATGCTTGATTGCTGGACAAAGGGATTTTCTAGGCAGCTGCAAAGCAGATGAACTAGCTCGCACAGGTACTACCAAACAATTATCTACAGATAAAGCCTTTGTATTCCTCTCAATTCATGCAAACTCCTTAAACATGAGCTATCCTGCAATATAACCAACAACAGATGGTCAGCAGGCAAAACGCGGCAAATCTGGCCCAAACTCACCCTTAAGTGTTCAAAAGAACTCATTTCTCTCAGTAGAGATCAAATCAGTACCATCTTAGGGATCCTTACAGGGATCTGCCTGATTGGCAGACACGCTCAGAGTTTAAACATCCTTTACAACGACTTCTTCAGAAGCTATAGAGGTACGGAAGAGGAAGAATCATTTCCTCTGCACTTGCCCAGCGCTGGCTAAAAACACTTTCTTCACTTAGGCAACTGGTTTTTCAATGACCTTGATGAACTCTCGAAATCTTCGGTATACCGAATCCTAGGCATAGTAATTAGCTTAGTAATTAGTAATTAGGTTAGTAATTAGTAATTAGGTTTCACAATGGTCGTCATTGGCCTAAGTGTGTCTCGGTGGAGGCAGCCACACTAGCTTAACCTAACCTAAGTCCGCTGCTAGTGTTTGTGATAGAAAAAATATCATCGGCATAGTCTATGTCACTCAAACGGTCTCGCAGAGGCACCACCGTATACAGTATTTCTCTGCTGCGCCAACTTTGGAGAACAATACATCATCGATTACCACCAAAAACAGAATCGGCGAAAGAAAACATCCTTGTCGCAGACCTGCTCGAGCTTCGAAAAGATTAGAGAACCTTGTGTCGAACAAAACATTGAGCATGTTCGTAAGATTCCTTTATGATTGCAATAATTTTTGGAGGAATTCCTCGTAGTCGACACAAGATCGTCCGCTACAGAAAGGTACCTAACGTCTTTTTAGTGAAGCCTCGATTCTATTTTTGATACGTGCCAAAATAATGGAGCCCAATAACTTTGTAAACACGAATAGCACGATGATTTCTCACCAGTTGTTGTCAGGTTACCCTTCTTCGGAACTTTCACTACAACTCCATATTTTCATTCGTTAGGTTATGTTTCACATTCCCATATGCTTTTCGTTAGTGGGTTTCATCAAAATATTTGCTGTTAGTTCTGGGTTCAGAACTCAATTAGTGGTATGTCGTGTAGCTCCCCAGCCTTGCTTGCTTTGAGGCCTTTGATTGCAGCTGTAATTTCTGCACATGTAGGCGGGCGAACATCGATGTTTCTGAAGGTCCTGCTTATCGCGGGTACAGGAGGACTCGGCACAGTAGATTGAACTGCGAACTCATCACTAAGCAATGAACAAAAGTGGTCCTTCCATAACTGGTCGTCCATTGTTGACAGCAGCCTCCCATCAGTATCCAACACGAAGTCTATGTCAATGACGTACGACCAGAGATTTCTTTGGTGATTTTGAAGAGCTATTTTTGATCACCCTACTTTGCCGCGTGTTCAGCATCGTCAGCTAAGTTATCCATTTGCTTCCTCTCATCACTCCAAACGAATGCCTTTACCGTTTTGTGTGCTTCTCGATATTTGCATTGTAGCAATCTTCTGCGCTGTGCATCACTTTCAACATTCATTTTTGTCCTTAGATCCCTTCGGAGCTCGATCTTCTCCCATGTGTTTACCGAAATCCAGGGATCTTTACCTCTGGACATATCAGGTATAATTTCGACTCTTGTTGTTATAAACGCGGTTTTTGTTTTTGCCCATATCGCATCCATTGTTCCACCAGAATCACTAAGGCGTGGGGCATTTTCACTTAGTTATTAGGTTTTAGACCATTTGTATTGAATCTCGATATTTTCGCTGAATCCGTTGATCTACACTTAACTGCTAATGTTGTCAACTGGATCGTTGAAAGCACTAAGTGGTGGTCACTGCCAGCATCCGCGCAGATTTTATTACGTGCATCGCACAGTGACTTCCTCCATTTTTGCTGTATGATAAAGTGGTCAATTTGGTTTTTAGTGCGACCATCTGGAGACACCCAGGTAATTTAGTGGCGTGTTTTGTGGGGAAGCAGAGATCCTCCAATTGTCAGTTGCTGTGCATTGCAGAAGAACCACGAGGAAATCGCCATTGTTGTTTCTATCTCCCAGCGCATGCTTTCCTATAACGCGCTTAATGCCTAAGTTTTCAGAGCCGATTTTAGTATTGAAATCATCCATGATGATTATAATATCGCCTTTGGGAGCATTTTTGTATACTGTGCTCAGTTGAATATAGAAGTCGTCTTTTTCTTCGTCTCTTGCATCCTCGGCAGGAGAATAGCATTGTATGTTCGTGACCATGTGTATAATTGCCTTGAAGCTTACAGACATTAATCTTTTGCTGACTGGTGGCCACGTCATTAAACCACGTCTTGCACCTTTTGTTAACATAATGCCAACTCCACCACGTTTTTTCCGCTTACCAACTCATAGCACCAGAATACAGTATTGTCGTATGTCCCGTTTCGGATTTAAACTCTACTTGACATCTCGACTTGGTCTCACTTCTTCCTAAGATGCTGATGTTAAAGCGCATCATATTGTTCTCACCTTAATCATTCCTACCCGTGTCGCTAAAAGACCGTACGTTCCAGGCGCCGATCGTACGTTTGCTGCCGGTAGCTAAAGCAAAACTTTCTTACCCCAGACAAAATATTCGACAGGAAAATGGCATTATATCAGCATAATTGTGGCAAATGAGCAGAGTTCTGGCAGTATGTTGAAATGTGGTGGCAGCCAGTTTACTTTTTATCAAAAAAGGCTGCCAGAAAGTAGCAGCATGAAGGCATGGAAAAGTCAGTAGAAGGCAGTGTGTCGAAATTCGGCATTGTATTGGATGGCAACTGAAATGTTCAAGCAGCTCAAACATTTTTGTTTTTTCAGCAGCAGCCTTCCTACGCACTATAACGGCAGGCATATGAACTCTGTTGAATAAAATCATTATTTTGGCATTGAACTGAAATATTTGGGCAGGCTTAAAAGTTTTGTTTTCTACAGAACAGAATGCTTTCGCCCTATACTGGCAGGCACATGAACTCTATTAAAAACAAGCATTGTATTGGCATCCAATTGAAATGGTCTAGCAGTTTAAAAATGTTTTGCTTTCTAGACAACAGAATCATCTCGTCTTATACTGGAAGACGCTTTTATTATGTAAAGCTCTAACTTTTTACTGGCCTTATATTGAAATTTTTTAAAACATTTTCACATCGGATGTAACATGTTACTTTGGCAGTTACAATTCATTTGAAAAGTTACAATTTGCTGAAAATTTGCAGAAAGAATTATAAATAAAAACTTTATAAAATTTAAAAAAGTAAAGGTGCTTTATTCATTTTCAATCATATTTGGTGGAACACAAACATAAAAAATATCATTAACATGTAATGCAAAATTCATTTTTTTGATACATTGTGGCGCAATTAACTGTATTTCAGATGATATTATATACTGATGTACATGAGTGACTTCAATATTTGATATCGCCGTTGGTATTGAATAATTTTTAGTACATTTGGTAATTACTACATAAAAATCTGACTCATGTTTACAATTAAAGGTACAAAGCGTTTTTGAACAACGTGGAGTTTTTATGAATTTTTTAATAACTCCAATGTTACAATTTGATCTGTCATCAACATATAAAACACAAGACGATGACGTGGTGCCAGATCTTTGGTAGTCCGAACTTGTAAAAACTAAGTTTCCAATTTTAATTCTTTTAAAAAAACTGACATTTCGTGGAATTATATTATTTGCATAAAGAACTTGTTTTATGTAATGAGGAACATTAGTAACAATGGAGCATTTACCAACCACATTAATTGCTACATCAATTGTTTCGGTTACGTTTACTCTTCGACCTTTCATAAGTTGTTTTTGGCAATAGTTTTTTATTGTACTTGGCTCCAGATTGTGAACTATTGTTGGCATAGCGAAGTAGTTTTGTAGCGTTCTTGCAATTTGTTTTTCTGCAAATCTAGTGCCATGAACGCAACTTAATACTTCACCATTGAAACTTTCTAGTGGAAAACAGGCAGTGACCCACAGCGGTCCGTGATCTCGAACTACATCAGGTAAGTGAATTAGTTGATGGATGTTGATGGTAAGAAACTTTAGATCATAGAGATCAGCAAAACTTGCAAGAAACTCATTTAAAAGGTGACTAGCCAGTACAATGTCGGAAGAATTTTTTATTTTTTTATTTTAGTTTATATTATAAAGATCTATTTTACATCTTTGCTCGAGTCCTCCATTTTTAGTTCTAACTATTATATTATCCCATTTACTGAATTAACTTTAAATGCATTCATTTTTAGCATCCATAGAAAGCATGTCCTCGTTGGACGGCGTCAAAGAGCTTCTTACTGGCATTTTAGCCTCCGAATCGCAAGAAATAAGCCTAAACACAACGTATAAAAAACCACTGCAGAAATACTACTGTTTGCCTGGAAAGAATAGGGTAAGCTCTAAAGAAAATATGGTATAGCTCTTAAGCCTTATTTCTAGTTAAAATCAGGAATCTTGAAATTCATTCAATACCTTTATAAATTTCAGGTAGCACTTGTGAAAAATCATGACATTTTCATTAATACTGATGACAGGCAGTCAGCATACCTTGCGGCTGGTGGCTGTGGAGCAAGCCTTGTGCGAGAGCTCTTAATGAGACTGGTTCCACTTGAAGCGTTGAAGAAAATGACTGCACGGGGCAGGGGTGAAAATGGAATTCCTCCTGACTTATTGGACGCCTTGGCAAGTATGATAACATAAACATGTTTTGTTTTTTAGCATACAAAATTGTTCGTACTATGTTCTTTAATATCTTTTTTTTTCTTTCTTTTTTAAAAGTATGTGCTAATGACCTCATAAAGAGGTCAAACGAAAAAATCGAAGAAGGCAAGGAGCAAAAACCTTTAGGGAGAAGGGAGATGACGAAAATTCTTAACACGTTTTTAAGCGGGCTGCGATCGGGATACCATGATAAAAGTATCCCAAAGGCAAAACGTGTCGTAAGTAGTTTATTTTTAATGCTTACTGTTTTAACATAAAACTACTTTCAGAAAACTGCTGAAGTCGTAAGCCCATGTCAGGAATCATAAGCCTGCAAAATGCATTACCTTCAAGCATTCCGCCATCCACCATCTTCGATTGCAACTATTTCTTTTTATTTTAAAATAATTTTTTCTTTTAGTTATGAAACCTACATTATTGATTTGTATTTAAACTTTGTTACTCTTAATTTCTATTATTTTTATATTTTTAACCGACTTTAAACTATTTGAGTTCCACGTTTTTTAACTCTCTTCTTAACTCTGTTACTCTATAAAAGGAAAATAATATAAACTCAATTATATTTATAAAAGGATTTTTATTTTATTTGGATATTATTTGGAATAAAATTACGAAACCAAGAATCCAATTTTCTGCTATTCGATGCCATATTAATGTCCCATCCAATTGCTTGCCACTACCTGCCTCTATTCTGCTCTGTACATTCCTGCCAACTGGCTGCCACTGAACGCCACTTGCATGCTCTCTTATACATTTTTGAGCCTCTGTTAGCCAGTCTGCTGTTCTGTTCAGTGGCAGTCAACTGGCTGGTTTTGGTACAATTCCCGCCCTGCCCTGCCAAAATTGGGCCAAAATAATTTCATTTCTATTCCAATAAACAGACTACCTGTCTGCCGTTTTAAGTTCATTTTCCGGCCAAAAATTTTGTCTGGGGTACATAAGTAGAATTTAAATTGTTTGTCGTTGCGTCTCGGTTGACGCTAGCACATGAGATATGCCGCAACCCCAAATCCAATGTGCGGTTTTCTGCAGCCAATCCATCTATAAGAGAATATTCCACTGTGTGGGCACCCCTTGGGGCCTTTATATCCGTAATTGTAATTTCTATACATTTAGCATTGCGCGCTACGCAGTTGGTTTTTTCAGAGACAAAGTTGATGACAAATTGAGCTCAGGTTCGATGGGCACACCTGCCGGCTGGATGATCGACCACATACTGGATGAGGCCGCCCACTGCGGATCCAAACGCCTTTTGTAGCCGCTGCAAATGGAAGCAGCCGGAAACAAACGCGACAGTTTTGTGGCAGGTAGGACCACGGCTTAGAATACACGTCGCTCATTCATCAAAGTTTCTACCTACACATTCTAACACTACTGTTTTCTTTCATGTTTGATCAAAAGCCCCTGGAAATTCAAAAATAACATCACTTTTATTAAGAAAGTAAGCACAGTATTAGATGGAATTTATCTGTATCAGGATTCATCAACTTTGTACTTTTAAAACTAACAATTTGTATCTCCACAAAAGTTGTTTCCAAATTGTTGGCCATGTAAATTTTATTTCATGTGAATAGTTTTGGCAAACTTTTAGCTATCTTCCATCCTTCCGTTGTTCCTTTTTTGGTTTGTGTGCTTATTTCCAGTACATTTCATATTCATGCATTCATGAGATTCTCTTATCGCTGTGCCAATTTTATGTAGCCACACATAAAAGCTCACCACAATCAGGCAACAGCTTCGAAGTGCTGTCCTTTCGAATGCCGCGGCGTCATCAACTCGGATGCCATGACACAGTTTTTTGTTTTGCGGCCCGCTGCTGTGTTGGTGTTGGTTTGAACAAAATGGTGCTGGTCGGGAATGAGGCTGTATGTGAAGGTGACTGCATAAATTCTACGGAAGGAAATACGTAGTGCAACGTAAGGTAGTTGTATAGTGACATGATGCAAGGACTGCAACATGTTATAAAAATATTTTTTATATACAAATGCATTTATGCATGTATGTATCTAGCTGCTATAGGTATATAGCTTTTGCACGCTGCAGCGTGTATCAGTGTGTCTCTGTTGAAGGAATGGCAAGAGGCAGAGGTTGATTGCAGCACGTTTTTGTAAAGCTACAGATTGTTTTCTTTCCTCCCACTTTATAGTGGGCGTTCGAGAACTTCAGTCATGACGTCATTGAAACTGTTTATTTTAGGCCAACATACCGGTGGCCAGTTACCAGTCTTTGACTGCACTAAAGCTCAAATAAGTAGCACAACATATTGACATTGAACTAAAAAAAATAGCAGCTAAAGTGCATACAAAAGAAAATGGCAAATAAAATAAATGCAAAGCAACTTTGCAAGCATGCTTTTATTTATCTACTTTAGTCTCAATTGTCAAATCTTTTTTTGATTTAAATTAAATTTCAAAAACTTGATCACTTCAAAAACTCAAATTTTCGTTTTTCCTCTAATTTTTGTGTAATCGACCTATTTTAGGTTTAGTCTTCGTAAAAATTAAAAAATTTTGGATTTTTTTGGTTTCCATTTTTTGCTACTCAAGCCAAATACAAATTTTTGGATGAACCTTTGAATTTCTTTTGTCATCAAATCCAAATTCTTTAATAAAACACAAATTTTCGCACACGCAAAGGAAGAATCGAATCAGGCTAAAAATGGCGCGCTTTTTTAGCATGTGGAACAGCCCAGCGGACGATGCGGCCAGGCGACAAGATAAAGTATCGAAATTTATGCTGGACACCAATGAAAAATTCAAAATGTAAGTTTGTGTGAATGTAGTAGTAGATGAGTAGATGTAGCAGAATGTCATTCTATGTATGTATGTTTGCTTGCAGTTTTCTGACAAGCTGCAGCTGGGCTGTCTATATAACGGCAATCTTCCTGATAGCATGTTGTGCCTATTATTATTTCTATGATCTTAAGCGGCGCATCGAGTTGAGGCGCAGGCGTCAAGAGGTGCAACGCGCCAATGAAAGGTAAGGTAGCGAAACAACAGCAGGTTGTAGCTGATAAATGCACACAATTACAGATTAGCAACAGTTGCTGACAGTTGCGGCAAGGCTCTAACACGCTTTGTTGAAAACATTTTGAAGGTTTTTGTGAAAATTTAAAAAAATACATATAAGCTTGATTCAAGAAGAGGACGAATGTCTGTGATTCATAGTTTGAAACAGTAATGTAGTTTGAAATAGACAGGATTTGGCCATAAGACAAAGAAAATTTATTATAAAGTAACATAAAGTACATAAAAGTATTGTAAAGTAAAGTATTATGGGGCCTTGTTGCATAACGAATTAAGGCCCCAGAAGTAAAGTCTCAAGGCAATGAAATAACACCACGAATATGAGTAAAATAAGTCCTCGAAATGTGCATAGAAAACAGGTTCTGCAAAATAAGGCCCTAAGCAAAAAATTAAATTATACCCCAATTACTTCTATATAAGATTGTGGTCAGAGTGAATGCCGATTCAGGCCAGTAGGCAGACAAGCGTAGGCAGTAAAATGCGACCAAGCGAGATAGAAATGTAGGCATGCTGACTTTTATCTAGCTTTCTTTCACAGTTTGCCTGCGCATATCCGCTTCGGCGCTCACTGTGTTTGTTGCCTAAGTCAAAAATTGGCTCTACAAAATAAGACCCCAAAATGAAAATTAAATAAAACGCAACAAAAACTATTAAAATAAGATTTTAAATAACACCCTAAAAATAAATAAAACAAAGCCGTTTGAAAAATATATCAAAAGTGAAATAACGGCTACAGAACTTTATTGGGTTTTTTGCTTCACAATTTTGGGGCTTTATTTCAGTATTGCTGAGGTCAGACGATGCTCGTTTGCTCGGCGAACACATGGTTGTGCAATATGGTTGCTATTGTATTCTCCAAAATTTTTGACAGTTTCGCATTGGAAGCAACAACAAAATTATCTGCTCGCCGAGCAAACGAGCATCGTCTGACCTCAGCATATGAAATAAATAAAAAAAAAATAATAATTTGAAATTATCTAAAAATAATTAATTTTAATTTCATTTTTAATAGGAGGTCTTTAATGCGTAATAAAAAAGGCCCCAAAATTGTGAAGCAAAACAGAAACGAATGTAGTTTTTGGAACGTTTATTCGTTTTTGATATATTTTCTGTAATATATTTGGGAGCGTTACTGTTCTTTTTGAGGGTAATATTTAATTATTTGACAATACTTATTGTTGGTGGTTTTATTTCAATTTATTTTGTAGTCTTCTTTCAAAGAGCCTACGAAAAAATACCGGCTCAAGATGTATTTATGAAGGTGGAAGAAGTAGGTGACGTCTATCAAATCGGCACCATAGCAATGTCAAAATTTTTGTACAAGTGATGCCACTTTCTATTATTTTTCGTTTTTGTGGGACAAACACTTTGAGTGGGAGTTTTGAAGTCGAGAGAGAAGATTAAGTTACGGAACATCAAAAGCAGACAAATTGTAAATGTTTTTTTAGTAATAAAGTAAGGCAATGTAGATTGGTGGCCTTTTATTTTATTTAATATACAAATATTAATATTTTTATTCCAAAAACATATGTTTTCCTTGCTCCAAGTACTATGGCAGCACAATTTTCAGCATATTTTTTATTTTTTTGCATCACAATATTTGCACACTTCACAAAAAAATTACAAAATAAAAATAACACGCGTTTTTTTTTCCTCAAACCAATAAGATCAAGTTACAAAACATGGGGTTTTTCAGTGGATTTTCGTTCAAAATATGGCAATACTGATTTTTTAAATTTTGACATTGCTACGGTGCCGATTTGATAGACGTCATCTACTACTGCCACATTCATAAATACATCTTAAACCGGCTTTTGTTTTGCTTCACAATTTTGATGACTTATTTTATTATGAAATTAGGCCCTACTTTTAAAAATTAACCTTCATGGGGTCCCTTATTTCTAGAAAGGAATAGGTTCCTTGTATGTACATTTTACACACTTTTTTCAGGAAAAATATTTTCATCGATGAATGAATATTCATTATTTTATTAAATTTAAAAAAAAATCAAATCGATTAATCGAGTTAAGAATCTATAAATATATATATAAAAGTGAATGTATGTTTGTAATATGTATGTATCAGCGAAGTCAATCCGGGGATCCTGGACGATTTAAGTCCTTTTAAATCCCGGGATTGTCTTTCCTAGATACCGGGATTTTTAAATAAAAATTTCTATTACAAATATTCGTGTAAATGCAAAATTTCATTTTAAGTTGAATATAGAATTAGAAAAAACTTTTTTTGAGGCTGAAAAAGATTGTTAGGACGATGAATGTGAATTATTGGAGCAAAGACTATGCAAAGTTTTAGAAGAATTTGCAACATCGGGAAGTCAGCTTTGTATTTTAAAATTGTCAGATATTCTGAATTAGGAAATAATTTTGTTTTATGATGAAGGCAATCGTGATCGAAACTTACAAATTGCTTACAACTATTGTACAACTATTTCTCCAACTAGCATAGAATCAGAACGATGCTTCTCATCAGCGGGTTATATTTGTAATAATATTCGAACAATACTCTCCAATAAAAAATAAAACGAGTTAATCTGCTTAATGTATTACTTTAAAAATAATTAAAACAAACAATTTAATTTAAAAGTCTTTTCCAACCTTAATTTGCCTTAAACACAAAAAAAAACATGAAAGACGGTGTACAAAAAAAAGTGTAAGATTTATATAGTAATACCTTAAACTGTTTTGTCTTTTGACGTAGAATTACGTCTTACAGCGCGGTTTGTATGGGGGTCATTTTGACGAATTTTTTCTAAGTGATATTTGACACTTTGGGGTATACCTACAGCCTTAAATATTCATCGTACAAAAAAAATGCCAAAATATCAGTTTTAGTGGGAATAAAACGAATATCTAATAAAATAGCAAAATCTAAGAAGATGAAAAATTCATATATTCGTATGTGAAATGCACAAGCTGCTTAGCTGCAGTAGCTGCTTATGCTGTTTTTAAGGTTGTTGTTGTTGTTGTTGTGTCTGTTCGTTTGGTTCATAATCATGTCATTCCTTGTTGTGCTGCTTTTGTTCTTGTTGTTGTTGTTTTTATTAATATGTGTGTAAAATATACATATCTGTGAACTTTTGACAAAACAACTCAAGGTGATCTGAATTTCATAGACAAAACAGCTTAAGACTATATGAATTTCATACTAACTTAAAGAGTTTTGTCTATGAATTTCAGATAGACTTAAGTTGTTTTGTCAAAAGTCCACAGATATATAAATCCACATCCGTTGCTTAAATTTTATTTCGTTTCCCAGATAACCATTCGGTTCGGTTGAAAATGGTGTGCACTTTTAAAAGCACTGAAGCGGACCGTTTTGTTGTCAGAAAACCATGCATTGTGTGTTTCATATAAGCGTATCATTTATTAAGTTGTATATTAATGTTGATTTTCTATGATTTATATACAAATTCTAAATGTGTGATAGTTTAAATCTTTCTTGATTTTAAATATAAATTCTAGTTGTTTGATACTTTAAAATCGTTTATTGAGCTTAAGGTCAGCTTAGAACAATAAATTTCTCTAACGAATTTTTTCCAAAGAAACAACAACAACTTTAAAATCGTTTATTGAGCTTAAGGTCAGCTTAGAACAATAAATTGCTCTAACGAATTTTTTCCAAAGAAACAACAACAACAAAATTTTCAATATGAAAAGGAAAACATCACTAGCAGATTAATTAGTTAGCTGATTGATTAACTAGTTAGAGCAATTAACTGTTCTAACCTGACCTAAAGCTTAATAAACAATTTTAAACTATCAAACAATTAGAATTTGTATTTAAATCATTGAAAATAAACACAATAAATAACAAGGTCATATAGAAAACTTTAAATTGTATATTAATTTTATTTGTTGTTAAACAATTGTAACCTTTTCTTAAAATAGTTTTTATTAAGTTGCAACAATAATAGTTTTTATTAAGTTGCAACTGCATATTTGATAGTTTTTTGGCGAACGGGTGAAAAAGAGAGGGAAAAAGACAAGAACAAACGACGCATAAAGCAAATATGACATAAATTTCAATTTGATTCTTGATAAATATAAAAAAGGACTTTACATTTATATAGGTAACGGTTTTAAAGTACAAACACATGGCGTTTTCATAACAGCAAATCAGACGCTGCAGTTTTAAGTACCGTTTAGCTGGAACAGTGACAATCATGGCTTGTTGGGTTGTAATACAATAGAGAATACAGATGCATGTGGCTAGATAGCCAGCAAAAAAATGTACTACTACGAACCAAGGTGGCCAGTTAAAATTTAAAACAATTCCGAAAAAAATTTCCCTTTCTGACAGTAACATAAATTAAATACAACAAAAATTACCATGGTAAAGATAAAACAAAAAGTTTATACCGCAATAAAACAGTATAAAAAAAATCCCTCGATCATTAATCATCGATTAAAACCTCGATCATCGATAAAAATACCACCACGAATTCCATATGCATTTAAAATTGCCACAAAAATCTCATTCGCATTAAAATATTCCACAATAAGTCCCAAATGCACAAATAATTTAAAAAACATTTAGAAATAGCACAAAGAAATTTTGCTTAAAAAGAAAAAAATTAAGAAGAATATTACCAAACTGCCACGGAATTTAAAAAAATACCCTACTGAATTCCCACTCCAATTAAAAAATAGCACACTGAATTGAAAAATTTAATAGGAATTCCCAAAAACATAAAATCCTAAGTGCAATTAAAAATTACCACGAATGGGATTTTTCCAACATTCTGGCAACGTTGCTATTAGCTGCTGATATTGTTGTTTTGTTTCTGCATGCGCTGCAAAGGGCCGTTCTTCACTCGGCAATTCTATGAGCAATAATTGCTTTCGCCAGAAGTAGTTTGTTGACTACTCGGGCTTAAAGGGGACTTTCATAAACTTCCTCATGCGGGAGAATAATCCACAAACTGCTTGCGACAATTATTGCCGAGTGAAAAGCGGGACAAAGAGATCTTGCTACCAGTGCAAGAGAATTATTGCTCTCGGAGCAATAATTACTTTCGCCGCAAGCCCGAGAATTTTCGTGTGTGTCGAGTGAAAAGCAGGACATAGTAAGCAAAGTTCTGTTTATTTTCTGTGGACGATTCGGTTCATCCCCTCTAACGCTGCTCAACCGCAGTGATCTTGCTCTTCTCTGTGCGTCGTTGTTTAAGATTTGCTTGTTAATTGTTGTTGGTTCAGTTAGCTGAAATTTTTTAAGATGTTCTTAATTTTTACTCGACATGAACAGCTGATTTTGACAACTAGCTCGCTTTTATCTACTTTCTACTACAATACATTCCTCTCCAAGTCGGCCCTACCTGGTTATTCTGCCATGAGTTGGACTACGAATAAAACGAATGTTTATTTTCAGCAAGATAAGTTACTAAGTATTTAAAAACTCCATTTATTTTTTAAATACCATAATAAATTCAAATTATTTATATTATGCATTAAATTTTTTTCGTACTAAAAATTTATTTTGTTTACTAAAATTTTAATTTTAAAATACTTTTAAAATATACATATGTGTACATGCTCTTTACTACAGGAAAAATAAATAATTCAAATTTACCCATACATATTTCCATTAATTAAACATAACTTTGAATTACATTTAGTTTTAACCAACAAAACAAATGAACAAGAACAAGAAATTCATCACCAAAAATATCAAACAAAAACTTTTTATAAAACAAAACAAATTTTTACATGAATTTAATTTCGAGCTTTTTAGATCAGGGAAGTTTGAAGAAGGACAACAACAAGAAGTTTGTTTTTGAATAATTTTTACTTAGAAGATGAAACGCTTTAAAATAGTTTTGAAAAATATAAATAAAAAAAACCAGAATTTTTCTCTATTACTGTATAAAAAGGAATTCTACGTCTATACTTGCGATACTATCGAAACTGTGTCTTTTTTTATATTTTTTGTTATTTAACCCTTTCAATGGCTCGGCTAAACTAAGAACAAAATAATTTTTTGAGGTAATATTCCTATCATTTAGATCCTTAAAAGATGAAAAAAAAAACTTACCTTTGATTTTAACCTGCGCTACTAACGTTTTGCAAGCTTGTACAAAGAAAAAATTATTTTGCTCCTGTTCGGCAAAAAAATTCTTTTTTAATTCCTTAAAGGTTTTTCAACCCTTTAGATCTTTGTTTCTTAAACTCTCTTAATATTCTTATAAACAAAGCCAAAAAAGATAAAAAAACATAAATTTAATTTTTGTCCGGTTAATTTTTTCTTATAAAATAGGGCGAAAAAAACTTTTTTTGCTTTTCTTCGGCACAAAATCGAAAATCCAACTGACTTTAATGTCAAATATCTCTCTAAAGTTATTTTTATCATATTGGTTCATCTTATTTTCATAGATTATTTTGATTTAAACGAAAGCTTTGCAAAATAAATACATTTAAAATGACTTTCTGATGTGTCCAATATATTGGGCAAATCCACTGAAAGGGTTACATTAACACAATTTGCTAGTCATTAATATAAATTAAGTTTTGTGTGGTATAGCTAGTTGTATTGTGTTTTTTGTTTTGCCATAGTTGAAAATCACAATTTTGAGTACTCTTTAAAAAAGAATTTGTGCTTGGTAACTTCCCACTATAGCTTTTTGTTACTATGCAAATAAATTAACTATCCACTTTGATATATTTTATTAATATATGGCATAAAAAAGTTTAACTTGCATTTTGAGCTTCTTACATTTTTGCAATTAAAAAATAACTGACAACCTGTCAGTCACGTATGTAACTTTAAAAACCACGTTCGTTAAACATATCACTGCGCTTCTTAAAAGTACCACACTTTTGGTTTTTTGGGATTTCATGTCAAACAAAAAATTTAAAAATCGCTCGGTAAAGTGTATACTAAAAGCAACGCAATTGTGAATACCCTTAATGTGTTTTGTTTTTGTTACTTTATAAATGAATTAATTTACATTTTTTTAGTTTCAACTAAGACATAACAAAAAATTGCATTAAAAACGTTTTAAATTATTTACATCGTAAAATTTTCAATCCCGAACTAATCCCGGGATCCCGGGATTGGACTCCCTAGTATGTATATCACGTTCACGAAAATTGAAACAACATCTTGAGAGTGTTCCTGGGAAGTTTCGTATCGATTGGACAAACGGGCGTGGTATCTCCCATACAACCCAAATAAACGCTATCACCCACAAACTATAAAATATGCTATATATCAGACGATTTTGATCGTAAAAAACTAAAATTATGTTTAGATGATCACTGTCAGATACTGTACTAAAAATGAGAGTGGTCGCACTTTATATAAGCCTATTTTTTCGAAATCATGCTAATTCCTGATATATAACTGTTGATATCCCCACTTCTACCTCCCACAAATCAATGGAACTTCTCTATATAAGGCGGTTTTGATCAAATAAAACTAATATTTGGTTGATTAGTTCATATGTTTACTATGGTCGCAATATATCTACACCCACTTTTTCGAAATCGTTGTAATTCCTAAGATGTTCACGATGCAATGGGACCGAGTGGAGGTCACTATATAAATAAATGTTGCCACGCCTACTTTTTCCGCTCGTCTATCTTTATAAAAAAATTAATATATGTATGTGTGTATATCACGAGACTCCGAATTCGCTGAAATAATTTTTATGAAATTTTCAGGGAAACGGTAACAAAGTCTTGAGAATATTCTTGTGAAATCTGATGCTGAGTGTAAAAAGGGGCGTGGCACGTCAAATATACCCCATCATTTTAATATCGAATAGCTTTGGAATAATAGGTCTCACAGCATCATGCACAGCATATGTCGGATAAGGGGGCGTGATAGTAACACGCAGGGTTTCAGCTGGTTAAAAAAATTGTGAAAATATCGAAACAGAAATTAAAGCAGAATAAGAGTGATTATGGTGATAAGAGTGATTATAAGCCAAGATTATGGTGTGCAAATTTTGGGAAAATCTATTACAGAAATTTTTTCCGCAGAGTAGCATTGACACCTAGCGTAAAAAAAACGTCGAAAACATAAATTTTGCATACGATTTTTACATTGCACCAAAATCCAAGCTCAACTCGATAAACTTATATTAAAAAAATATCAGCTTGAAGTTGAAAAATGTGTAAAATTTGCACAAAGAGCCGATTAAGGTTAAATAAAGCCCCAAGATAGGAAATAACACCCCAATTATTCGTTAAATGTTAGCAACATATTGTATTTTTTTTTTATTTTTTTTCTGGGACCTTTTTGCATAGAGCCTATTTTGCAATACTCACGAAATGAACGTATGAATGAACGAATGAATGAATAAATGTATATTTCTATACGCTCAAAAAAAATAACTCCAAATAGATCAATTAAACAATATATTGCACTGAAAAGTTGGGAGCAGTTAAAAACGCGAAACTGTCTGATATATAGCTTTTTTATTCATTTGTGGGCGGTCAAGAAGGTGTGATAACATTTGTTTTCGTAAACCATACCGTACTTGAAAAAAACTGACTAAAAAAACTGACTTCACCCCAATCAACCCTTAGTTTTAGAGTCTATAGATTTGAGGGCGGGAAAAGAGGAAATGGCAACAAATGTACACAAATATCAAGGCAATCGGTGAAGAACTTTCGGATATTTGAGATCTTGTACAAACATACATTTAAATTTTTATTTATATAGATATATATCTTTTAAGATGCCTCAATGAAAAAAGTTACCATTGCCATTGTTAATTTTTTGTTAGGAGCCTTATTGCACAGAGCCGATTTCTATCTTTTGTTTTTATTTTCATGAAGTTATAATTTTTTATTTTGTACACTCACTACAATTTTTGTGTTTCCTCCAAAGTTATAAATTTTACATTCTTTTAGAACACCACAACGTCGTCGCCCCGGTGCTGCATATCGTGATCATCAAATCTTTCGCAATGTCATGAAAACCGTTCGTCAATACATGGGCCCCAATGAGAGAAGTAGCAAATCGCATGTGAAGCCATATGTCCTGCGCCGTACACGAAGCGGTGCAATATACGGCCGCTTTGCCGATCGTGAGCATATGAATGGTTAGAAAGATGGTGGCGTTAAACGAAAACGGAACGGAAGCTTAAAGACTACAGACCAGAAGCAGCAGCAGCGGTGATTGATATTTAAAGCGTTAAAAATAGGATTGTTTATAGACATATTTTAATATGTGGGAAATACACGAGTACAAATTGTTTAAACATAAAAAATAAAATTGCAATAAAATTACAACAGTTCCGAATTATATGCAACAGAACATGGAATTGCTGTGTTTTCTTTCTGTTTCTTATACCTCCCACTCATACTGTGTAAGGGGTAAATTAGCTTTGTCACTCCACATCACCTCCTGAGTCGATTTAGCCATGTCCATCTGTATGTCCGTCTGACTATCTGTATGTCCGTCTAGCAACACAATTAAAGCCGCAATTATGGAGCTACCTAATTGAAATTTGGTATTTATGCTGATATTCAAAAAACGGAAATCGAGTTCGAGAATGACCAAAGTATTAAAAGTATCAAAAATAAAAAGTATAAAAACAATAAAATCTCTAAAAATGCCACAAAAAGTTGTGGTTACTTGGAATTTGGCACATAAGCTTTGAAGTAAAATACCTGTCGTATATTTGAAATTTTTATACATCGGATTAAAACAACGCCTACGTCCCACAATCAAAGTGACTTTATCAAATCGGTGAAATCTCTGAGTATCTCTTTCTTGAAAAGTCGTACAACTCTTATGTTCTCTTACTTCATTGAGGGTGTGTCTTTAACTAAAGTCAATGAAATCCTATTATTTATATTCAGCCCAATCATGAATAATTTTTCACGCGGAATCGAAAAAGGGAGTTTTCATTTTTAAGATAAAGCTCAAAAACATTTTGGAAATTTTTGATGCAAATTTGATGAAAAACCGTTGATGAACAAATTTGCATTAAAAATTTCCAAAATATTCTTGAGCTTTTTCTTAAAAAAGAAAACTTCCTTTTTCGATTTCGCGTGAAAAATTATTCATGATAAGGCTGATTATTTTCATATTAAATGCAACAGATCAAATGTGAAATAGAATATATAGACATTGTTAAATCAATTTTTGTACACTGAGGGAAATATGTGTTAAAATGAAATTAAATTGTGTTCATGTTAAGCGAATTAATTTTTGAAATAGATCTTGAAACAATTTCATTTAAGTTAAACACAAATGTTTTTAAAGTTAAATTTAAAACAAAAGTTTTTGTTGCCAACTCAATATTTTTTAATATACTTTCATAGTAAACATTTACAGTTTAAAAACCTTTAGTAAAAAAAATTTAAACCAAAACTCAAGAAGTAACAGGAATATGCTCAGTCTCATTCTCAAATTATTATGCAAAAAAGAGATCGATCTCATGCCCATTTACTTAGCAGAAATAAGATCGATCTCAAAGCTCCTTATATATAAATAATTGAGCTTTACGTAATTAGTTGAATGTAAAGAAGAAAGTGATCGTGTTATATAAAAAAAAAATGTCAGATAGTGAGAATTCAGGTGAAAGCCAAGATAATTCTGGTATTTTAAACCATAACATAAATGAAAAACTATAGTTTTTTTTGTTAATGAAGTAAATGAAACAAAAATTTTACTACAAAAGTCTAAACTTCCAGCGCAAAATTTAAAGAAAAAAGAATTATTAAAAAATATATGCGAAAAATGGAGAACCCTATATAAAGAAAGTAAGTAAGTAAGTAAGTAAGTAAAATTTATTGAGACTTCAATAATTTTTTCACATTCAATGTTAACACACCAACATAAAGACAACAAGGAACTATATTTGTACTATTCTAATAACATGAACAAGCTGAATGCAACGAGCTTACACAGAAGAAAGAGAAAAGGACAGAATTAGTCACAGACATGCAAAATATAAAACAATGCTTGCTCCCGGCATTTTGGCTTCGCAGTGAGAGAGTTTCTTATATAAACTTACAATCTAAACAAACACTTAGGGCCGCTTTCTCAATGTCCGGTTAAGCACTAATCATAACTTTAACCAGCAGTTAGCAAAAAAGCCCTTTCTCAATGTTTGGTAAAGGTTGAACTGTCAGTTAAGTGCTGATTAAGTTAACGGCAAGTTGTGGTTTCGGTTAGCGCCATTTTAGGGTAAATGATTTCGAAGATGCTGTCAAACTTTAAAATTTAAGATGGCGGATAGAGTTGCCACCTAGATTTTTTTTATTTTTGCGAATTCTTGTAATTTTTAATTTCTGACAACGGATTTGATTTCGAATATAATGTCACAGTTTTAAAATTTAAGATGGAGGTTAGGGCTGCCACCTAAATTTTTACCACAGTATAGCCACCTAATAATATGTATTTTTAAGAGTTTTAAACATTATTTATCAGTGTTAAGGGGTAGCTTACTTTGAATCTAAAGTCAGAATTTTAAAATTCAAGATGGTGGATAGGGTAGCCACCTTAATTTTTTTTAGTTTTATAAATTCGGGGCTGGCAAAAAAATGGTACACCAAAAATGGGTCGCTGAATCCGAATCCGTCGTCAGAATTTCACACTTATAAAATTTTGTAATAATAGGGTTGCCACCTAATAATATATATTTTCACGAGTTTTAAACGTCATTTATTAGTGTTAAGGGGTCGCTGATTTCGAATCTAAAGTCAGAATTTTTAAATTTGCCAGCCCCGAGTTTATAAAACTAAAAAAAATTAAGGTGGCAACCCTATCCACCATCTTGAATTTTAAAATTCTGACCTTAGATTCGAAATCAGCGACCCCTTAACACTGATAAATTACGTTTAAAACTATTGAAAAGACATATAATTAGGTGGCAGCCCTTTTATTTCAAAATTTTATAATTTTGAAATTCTGACAACGAATTCGGATTCAGCGACCCATTTTTGGTGTACCATTTTTTTTTGCTAGCCCCGAATTCATAAAACTACAAAAAATTAAGGTGGCAACCCTATCCACCATCTTGAATTTTAAAATTCTGACCTTAGATTCGAAATCAGCGACCTCTCAACACTGATAAATGATGTTAAAAACTTTTAAAAATCCATATTATTAGGTGGCAATACTGTGGTAAAAATTTAGGTGGCAACCCTAACCTCCATCTTAAATTTTAAAACTGTGACAATATATTCGAAATCAAATCCGTTGTCAGAATTTCAAAATTACAAGAATTCGCAAAAATAAAGAAAATCTAGGTGGCAACTCTATCCGCCATCTTAAATTTTAAAGTTTGACATGACTTCGAAATCATTTACCCTAAAACTTCACACCACGGAGTCCACAGAATCCTTAAAAGTCCTATTACGCTCATTGAAGTTTTTGGATACTTGCTTTAATTCAATAATTTGGATACTTGCGAGGCTTGCAAGCTTTTGCCGAAGGCAACAAGCTTTCCTTTACTTGAAACTTCGTGCCTTTCGCTTGTAAGCTAGAATACTTGCAAGCTGTGCGTGGGCTTATTTATATTCAATTACAAGCTATACTTGATTCAAAATTATCAAGCTCCAGCTAGATTGAACTTGTATTTTAAGCAAGCGCTTGAAATAGACTTCAAGTAGGCTTGTGCAGTTCTCTGATTTGCAGCACAAAATCAAAAAATATGTAAACACGAGACAGCTGATATGATGTTTTTACGTATTCACAATTCAAAAATTCACAATTAGTCATCTAACCGACAGTTGCTTAACCAGCACCTGGTCAAATCAAAATTATTTTTTTAGCTATCGTATGGTTAGCTAAGTCCTGGTTAAGAGCTAGACTAACCGGACATTGAGAAAGTGGCCCTAAAAACCCTTAAACAAAAAAACAGCAAGTATCCAATATATAACATTATATTGGAAGAAAGTGAGAACAGTTAAATAAACATTAGATGTTAGATATTAAAGAAAATAGCATTATGATATTTTTTAATTAAATAAGTATTTTAATTTAAATAAGTATATATAAAAATTTGGTAACAGAAGAAGATTAAGGTCCATGTCCACAGGTATCTCTTCATTAATGAGACCAATAGGAGAAATATAAGCAAAGAAAGACCAGCTGAATGCTTTTTGGTGTTCAAAAATTTCTTTAATGAGACGATTATCATGATATTGAAGTATAAATACAAATTTTTTTTTTGAAGAGATAAAGCATATTTACAGAGAGGATTGATGAATGATTTACTATAAATGAATTTATTTGAAAAGAGTTTCACAAAAGATTCAAAATTTCTATCTACATAAAGTCTTAGTACTTTTTTCTGTGTAATTTAACTTTGTCACTTCACATCACTTTCTGAGTCGACTTAGCTTGTGTCTGTCCGTCTAGCAACACGATTAAAGCCGCAATTTTGGAGCTACCTGATATTCAAAAAACAAAGATCGAGTTCGAGAATGAGCAAAGTATTAAAAGTATAAAAAATAAAAAGTATAAAAACAAAATCTCTAAAAAGGTCACAAAAAGTTATGTGGTTACTTGGAATTTGGCACATAAGCTTTGAAGTAAAATAATAAGACGTAAGTCAAAATTATCTATTGTTCAGGAGGCAAAGAAATCTGTTTATTATATGTATGCAGTTCATACGATAATGTATTGTTTCAAAAGTTTTACCTCCCTTTTTTTATATAGACATTAAAAACTAAAAAAGGACACGGATGTAGTTTTGACCAAACTACCTAAACCGTTAATAAACGTTACTTTGCCCAATTTTAACATAGTACATCCTTCTAGAACTAGGGCGACGATATAAAAAGGTATGGATTTTTAGTTGGTATTTCATTTGATAAAGAAACAACAGAAAGCATAGTTTTAAAACGATTTGATGAATTTTTACAGTTTTTGAAATTAATTTTTTTTTTACATTAAAATCTAATACTTTTTTAAGTGCAACGTTATCGTTACGGATAGTGCTATAAATATAGCGCTATACAAACAGAACTATTTGCAAGGAGAACGAAGCGCTCTTTACGTGGGTGCTGTCCGCTCACTCATACACTAATATTTGGTGATAGAGCTGTGTCAAATTTGCATGCGTTTGCAGGCGTGGAAACAGGCATGGTCCCTGGTACTTCAAGAAGGCCTGGCCCTCGCATATAAAATTAGCTTTTATTATAAAAAGAATCTCACTGAGCATCGGTGTAGCCGTTTTCCGATTTTAGATAAATAAAAAAGTGGGCGTAAAAGTGGGCGTGGTCAATTTTTCTTTCCGTAAAAACCTAAGTTGGACTATTACGAACATTTTAAAAAAATATCCAAATCGGTCCAGCCGTTCTCAACTGATGCAATTACCAAGGAACGACATTTGATTTTTATTTATATAGATAGATATCAAAACAGTAGGCGCAAAAGTGGGCGTGGTCAATTTTTCTTTCAGTAAACACTTAAATTGGATTACTACGAACATTTGAAAAAAAAATTATCCAAATCGGTCTAGCCGTTTTCCGATTTTAGATAAATCAAAAAAAGTGGGCGCAAAGTGGGCGTGGTCAATTTTTCTTTCCGTAAAAACCTAAGTCGGACTATTACGAACATTTTAAAAAAAAAAATTATCCAAATCGGTTCAGCCGTTCTCAACTGATGCAATTACCAACGAACGACATTTGATTTTTATTTATATAGATTTGGAAATGGAAATCAACAATTTCGAGCAAATATCGCAAACCTTGAACAAAGAAATTGAAAACGCGGGCAATCTCCAAGACGATGGTTTCTAGGTTATAATCCAGAAGCGGTTGAAGCGCTCAATTGCTGGTCAAATAAAAATAGATGTTTCCAATATTAAAAATAAGGTAGATGCTAGTAATACGACTAATAACATTAACACACAAAATAGATTTGCATTATTAAATGATATCACAGTCGTTAAAAATTATAACTTAAATAACACTAATCAAAAATCAGGTATTATCAGAGCACCTTTAGAAAAGAAAAACAAATTATGTCCTCCTATATTTTTATACAATATAAACATTAAATGCTTAGTTGACCAACTAAAATCAAAGAACCCTAAGATAAATTTCAAAATTGTAAATAAAAGCCGCTTTAAGAGTAAGCTCTATTTTGAAGATGTCGGAATTCATTTTGAAATGATGGCACTATTACGTTCCAAAAGCATCGAATCATACTCGTATACTCCTTCGGAACTAAGACAAGTAAATGCAGTCTTAAGAGAATTATACCGCCAATCAGAAATTTCGGAAATAAAAGAAGCGTTAGAGCTTGAGCTTCCAGGTGTTATTGACACAGTCAGTTATTAAATTTAAAACACATAATTCCATTAAATACCCTGCAGTGTAAGACTAGTCAGCATTAAAACATGAGTAGTATTTATACTAGTCAAAACAAACTAGTTTATATTTTGTCACGATTTACTAGTTGCAAAAGTAGTTTAAACCCAACTAGTTTTTGTCAAGCCACATTAAACCAGTTGTAAAACTAGCCAAAATCAAACTATACTACATATTATCAAAATCAACCAGTTCCAAAACCAGTTGGAGCTGGGTACCCCATTGGAACAAACTAATAATAAACAAATTAAAACATATAAAAACTAATTTAAAAACATGTAGTTGATAAACTATCTTGAATTATATTAATGCGACATATACTCTCATTTTTAAATGTTTTTATTGCAACTTTGTAGTAGATTAGAACTTAGTTTATGTATACCATAAACATGGTATTTCATCAAATAGCTTTAACTTTAGCCTTTAGCTAATATTTTGTTGTAAAAATATATGTTCTTTGAACCTATGAACTATTGAAAAAATATGAACCTATGAACTAGTTTTAATTCGATAATTACTATATTGGTTAAAAACTAGTCACAACCCAACTAGAATTTTACTTTACATAAAAAATGAGTTGTTAACTAGTTAAAACCTTATCTATAGTAAGACAATTGTCTTTTCCAATGACATCACCACGTAAAAAATACCAGTCGGTTCTATGAGAATAGGACATAAATCGAACTAGTTGTTGGATATTTCCAACTAGTTGTTGACTGGTATAAATCTAGTTGATTACACTGCAGGGTATAATTATGATTCTGGACTTTTTCTCGTTACTTTAGTGCACGGTAAAAAAATCGGTGATTTACAAAAATTGCGTTATCTTCTGAATCAAACTGAATCACTTGGGAGGCTCCAAAGTCAAATTTAAGGGAAATTCAATGCAAAAGATGTCAGTTTTGGGGGCACAGCGCTAAAAACTGTAACAGAAATTACAATTATGTAAAATGTTACATAGATCACGAGCCAGGAAATTGGTCTTTAAGTAGAGATGGATCAACAACTCCCTTTTGTGTCAACTGTAACAAGCCAGGGCATCCTGCTAATTATAGGGGATGTCCAGCTCTTAAAGCTTACTTACAAAAAAAGAAACAATTATTAGACACCGCTAAAGAGAAAAGGCTTAAAGCAGTAGATGCCATAAGCACAAATATATACAGAAACGATTTAGTAACACCAGGCAAGTCTTTTGCAAGTAACTTCTATTCCCAAATTATACCTGTTGAAACTGAAAAAACAAATAAATCTAGGCTTTCATTTATTGATGACTTTTTAAACGTTGCAAAATATTTTGGAAATCCAGTTATATTAACGCTTGAATACAAAGTTAATCAATTTCTTAATAATTTTAGATCAATCTCGATAGACATAGCAAAAGCCGAGTACTCAGCTTTATTAAAAGAAGTAATCAAAGAATATGGGCCATAAGTTCTTAAATTTATTAAAATTTAACGTAAGATCTTTGATTGAAACCAGTCGAAGAATCGATCTTTTAAAAATCTTATATTCACATAAGTTTGATATTGCATTTATTCAAGAGACTCATTTACATTGCAATAACATCATATTAGAGGATTATAATTTTATTAGAGAAAATTCGACACAAGGTGATGGTATTGCGATTAAGAAAAATTTTAAATATTTACCATTATATATTTCAGGCGTTAGTTTTCCACAATGTTTTATGGAGTTAAAATTGTGTGTTAATGGAAATTTAAAAACATTTTTGTTAGGAAGCATTTATATTCCGTGTAACTTTACTTCTGCAAAATTATTAGAGAGCTTAGAAAAACTTAATGACTTTTCAAAAAACTTTGATGGTTCTTTTATTGGTGGTGATCTTAACGCTAAAAACACAAATTGGGGTGATCTCATCGACAATGCTAATGAAAAAAATTTTATTCAACTGGCTTCAAACGCATTCATTGGATTTTAGAAGAGTTTGTGATGTAAGCCCCCCATATCCAAACGGCTCATCGTTTTTAGACCATTTTCTTATTAGCTCTAATATTATAGACCATATTACCAAAAATTTTTCAATTTCGAGCTTAGCCTCATTTTCTGATCACTTTTCTTTAAAACTTAAATTTGATTTCAATTATTTTGAATTTTGCATTAATCCACCTCGCTCTTTTGTTTCCTTCAAAAATACTATATGGGATAATTTTGAATCAAATTTAAATGAAGTTTTTTGCAATAGTTTACCAAGTTCGGAAAGGAATTTAAATAATGAGGAAGTAGACGCATACATAGATACCTTCACTAACACAATAAACACAATTACAGACTTACAAACAGAAAAATTTTAATTTAAGAATAAAGCCTTTTTAATCCCTGAAAATATTAAAATTCTTTTTAGAAAAAAATATTGGTGGCAAAGAAAATTAAAATGTATTTTTTATAGAAATTTTAATAGAAGCAGTGCAGAGTACCAATTACTTTTTAGATTTTTTTTTAGATTTTAAATTTTAGATTTAGATGTACTTTGTACTCAAATTCAACTTTTAAATAAAATTATCAAAGACCAAGTCAAAATTTAACAAGCCAAAGAGTTTAATATGCGAGTAAGTAAAATTAAACCGGGTCCTACGGCATACAAACAAATTTATGAAATGATAGGTTACAATAAATCTAAATCGTGTTCAAAAATTTCAGTTAATGACAATATAATCGTTGAAGATAATTATAAAGTAGAAGCCTTCCGAGAACATTTCACTGAAACATATAAAGAAAATATCCCAATAAGATCTGACAATGTTACCATCGAATCTTTAATAAATAACACTTTGTCGTCATTATCCCATTCAATAAATACATTTTCAGAAAATTTTTCTTCGTCACAAAATTCAGATGGTATTCATTTCACATCCCCTGATGAATTGGCTATCCTTTCCAAAAGTCTAAATTCAAAAAAATCTGCAGGTCCTGACTCAATTTAGAATTTCAGTATTAAGAAATTTCCCATTTCAGCATTTAAATTCTTAGCTATTATATTTAATAACTGCACCAATAATGGTTAATTTAAAAATAATTGGAAAATTGCTAAAATTATTCCAATTCAAAAGAAAACTGGAAGTTATATTCTAAGTAACTTAAGACCGATTTCTTTATTGTCCAACTTAGGAAAACTATACGAACGAGTCATTCGATCAAAAATGGATATTAGTTTGAATACCAATTATATTCCACGTTACCAACTTGGTTTTAAGCCTTGCCACTCTACTTCTCATGCTTTACTTAAATTCCAAAATGATGTCATCAATAACCTTCGAATTCAAAAATGTACGGTCGCCGTTTCTCTAGATATTGAAAAAGCATTCGATAAAGCTTATCACAATGGATTAGTTTATAAACTCATTAATATTGGTATTGATCCCTTTTTTATTAAAATTTTTAAAAGCTTCCTTAGCAGTAGAAAATTTTTTGTTGAAATTAATCAAACATGCTCCAATTCTATACAACATTTTAATATAAGATTTTCCACACATTTTTAATGAATCCAAAAGTATATTATACACTGATGACTCTCTAGTATATGCCCATGATGAGTCGCCAAATACAGCTTTAAGCCTTATCTCAAATCACCTCTCAGTGATAAATAATTATTACAAAAATTGGGGCATTAAAATAAACGTGTCTAAATCTCAAGCAATTTGTTTAAGGAATGCTTCTGGAAGATGTAGGAGATCTGTTGTTCCTGAGAGCAAAAACCTGGCTCTTTTTTAGATGGTAGCATAAAATACCCCTTCAAAGATAGTATAAAATACTTAGGAGTGACATTCAATAAGCTAGTAAAATTTAACGAACATGCACGCATAATCTTAAATAAAGCTAGTAAATTAAAAGGTATGTTTGCCAAACTTTTTCATAACAAATATTTAAATCAAAATTCAAAAATGTTAATTTACAAGGTAAGTATTAGACCAGCTATTATTTATGCCTTTCCAATTTGGTTCACAATATCTCCAACTGTTGCAAAAAAATTAGAAATTTTAGAAGGAAATATTTTAAGATTATGCGTAGATCGTAACTATGAATCTCCCACTAAAATATTTTCAAATAATTTTATCTATAAAAAAGCTAATATAAATCCTCTGTGCATTTACTCTTTAAACTTATTAAAAACATTTGTTAATAAATTAGAGTTCCATGAAAATAGTTTAATTTCTGATGTTTTCTCTTACCAAAAAGATTTTAGCTGGTGAAACACTCGATATTTATCTCCTATTGGAATTTTAAATGAAAATAATAACGCTGAAATAAATGCCTTGTCTCCTTTATTGTCTAATTTTTATATTATTTTTGTTCTTAATTTTTTTTTTTTTGTATGTTTGTTTAGTTTGTAAGTTTAGATTTAAGTCTAGCTTTTAAGTTTACTTTATTGTAGAAAACTATCTTCTCTGATGTCAAATGTACCCGGAGCAAACACAGTTTATTAAATAACAAAAAATATTTATTGTATTACTCAACAAGCTTGAAGCGAAAACTTGTAATTGTTTTAGAATAATACATATAGTTCTAAGTTATCTATTGCAAAAATAGCATTGTAAATTAAGTGAAAAAAATAAGACTCAATAAATTAAATTAAATTAAATTGTCAAAAATATGGATAAGAAAAAACACGTTTGCCATTAGATAGTAAATACATTACAGAATCGTTTAAAATAAAAAGACGTGTTGCCAAACGAAATTTCTAAAATGATGAATTGCATTACTTTCGTGAACAGTATTAAATTTATGAAAATTAACACATTACATTTATTTTTTTAACATTTTAATTTTTTCAGTGCAGAAAAATGCATGAAAAATATGATTGAATCTTTTTTTTTAGTTTGTTTTTATTTAAAAAAGATGAAATTGGCATGTTTTGTGAAGACGCCAGGAGATAAAAATATTTGTTTTAGCAAATTCAAAAGTTGTACTTTGACTTTTTTTCTTTAAAAATATCTCTTTTTATGCTTCGAAATTTTTTTCTTAGAACAAAATCTACGAAAATGTGGTTTTATACGAAGTTTTACTTAACATGATTAATTCATAAAATCTGCTGCTTTTTCTGACTGTCTGATTTTGAAGTCATATTCTTCATTTTGTTGCTGTTATGCGAAAATTATTTATTTGATGCAACTGAACGATGATGTTGATGTTTAGCAAATTTTTAGGTTTGTTGCAGATTTGCAGTAATAGATTCATTTTTATTACTCTTATCATTGCCTTGAAGTAATTATCAAATCAGAAGCAAAAAATCAATGAGCAAAGATGCCACAAAACTTTGTTTTAAACTAGAAATAAGTTTAAATGCTATGCCGAAACGCTTTCGGCAAGATTCACCACGAAGTTAAAAAGATCTCGTGCAAGAGATAACACATCAAGAATCGTTTTCGATTCGCCCTGGCGAACAGTTTACTGTCGAAAAATTGTTTTTAATGCATGTGTAAAAGCATGGAAAAAGTATGCTTCAGCCTAAAAATATACTTTAGAATAACTTGTTTAGCTAAAAAAAAGAGGCAATTCACTCAAACTGGCAGCGCTGGCAAACAGTCAGGTGCAAATTCAGCATAACTTTGTTGGATTCAACCCAAAAACTTAAGTCAACGAAATACCGCTCATTACAACATTGTAGAGTAGCATAAAAGTAAACAGCATCAGAGATGAAACCCAAAACAAAACAGCAATAACAACAAAAATACTAGCACGACAAGCTAAAAGTCAACAAGCCATGTGCTCACAAAACAAAAATGCCAAAAGTTGGGTACATAAAGCTTTCAACCATTTGTTGTCCAGACACGCAAAAAACATGCGCATGTTTACGTTTTTCACTCATGAGAAAAACTTAATCAAGGCAAGAAAAGGAAATGGAAAAGCAAAAAGCTTTCTGGCGCTGCGCCTGGTTGAAGCAATGGTGTAGAGCAGCTTTAGTTGATGTCGAGAATTCAAGCGGAACTGTTGTTGGTCAAAAAAGGCACGGAAATGGAAAACATTGCATAAATTGAGAAATTAAGATATTAAGAAAATTTCAAAAGAAAATAATGTGAATGATAAAGAGTGGTTATATTATTAGAAAGAAATTGAAGAAAGAAAAACTATAAAAAACAAAGTTAAAAATAGCTATATTTGAAATGTTTAACAAATGACTGCAAGTTTAAGTAAAAAACAAAAATATAAGGAGCTAGAAAAAGTGTATGAAACAGAGGCAACAGAGAAAAAGAATAAAAAAACACATAAATTCAATTTTTGTGTGTATATATAAATAACAGACAAACGTCGTCCTACACAGGCACAATAAATACATAAACTGAGCGGCACACACATACCAGTACAGCACCCACAAGTTTAACGAGCTGCCAACCTGCTGCCAGCCTGCGTGCAGGACTACAAGGACGATGACAAGTACTGCTAAGAACCAGTCGAGCTATTAGTGCCACCCAGAGTGGTGCTCTATGATAAAGCGTGCAGCGAAAGAGAGCGAAAACACAGACATATATACATATGTATATATATTAATGTAGAAGAATATAAATACCCAGGACAACTAAACGCACACAGCTAATGACTTGAAACGCACATGTGCAACGCTTACATTTTAGTATATAGAGCGCCGTTCCATAGTCTTTTGTTTTTGGTAGTTTTTGTTTGTTTACATTTTATGGATTCACTGAAATTCTTAATTGTTTTTCCATCGACTATTCACGTCAGTTTATTTGTTTCACTAACTACCTGTGTGTGTGTGTATGTGTTTATTTTAAGGAAGTTTATTCCTTAAAATTTAACCCTCTAGCAGAAAATCAATGAAAATTTCTTGTCAGTATTTGCAGAGAAATACAATTTGAAGCTGCTTGTCTGATGGGCTACCGTGACGTATGAGTGATTTTTTTATAAAAAAAATTAATTTGCAAAATACCAAAGGAAATATCTTTTCAACACAAAAAATGGCCTCGTAATGTTTTTCTAAGCTTTCTGGAGATCACTGAAAAACTTGAAAACCACAAAAGAGTTTCTATTAATAACAGTGTTAGAATCTAACATCGTGATGCATTTTATACAAATATTTTTAAAACACTTTTGAGTTTTTAAAATTTCTATTGCTCCTTAATTATCCTTTAGTCATTAAATAATAATTAAAATCCACAAAAATGTTACTCATACGCCATGTGCGGCAATAATTGAAATTCTCTTAGTTTCATTAAAAATATCTAAAAAAACTCTTTCAAACCAATGTTTACAGAGCTAATGCTTAAACGCCTTTTTTTGGTAATTTGAATAAAACACGAATTTCTTTTTGCTCTCAGCCCTCCTCTGCTACACACATCCAATTAAGACTACAAACAACATATTTGCCGAACAAACAACGTGATTACTGCTAACAATATAGATGTTACAATTACCAAAATCACAGAACAAACACATCATTGTTTCTTACTTCAAATATTTGCTTTTTCTATTTTCTCTTCGTTTTATTTCTGTTTTGTTTATTGCTTAAAAAACAAAAACGTCCGACATTGCTTGCTATTTTTGTTTTGACTTGTATCGATTTGTATCTTATAATTTTTCGCTATTTGTTTTAATTTCAGTACATTCCAGTATAACGAGTTGATATATTAATATAAAATATATTTAAAAGCCTCATTAAAATTATTTGCAATAATATAACTTAAATATAGAGAAAAATTGTCAACTTCTTTAATCAATCAACCAACAAATGAATCAATCAATTAATGAAATATTTATACATATATTTAAACAATGGCTAACGTGATTAACATTTAATTAAATACAATGCAGCTGAGCCTATAAAATAACATGTAAGTTGTTTCATTTTTTTACTGTATAGTAGATTATGTTATAGAAGCCTGTCTATTTGATATATTGATGGTAAGCAGGGGAGTACCTCAGGGCTCTGTTCTTGAGCCTATCCTGTTTTCCATGCATGCTTATGACTTACCCAAGGTTCTTCAAAATTGCAAAGTCCATATACTATATACGCTGACGGCGTTTAATTGTATTTAAGCTGTAAGCTAGGCTGTATTTTTAATTGTATTTCTACCATCAACAATGTTCCAGCATTCATAACAACTTGGGCAGTTAAAAACGGTTTGTGTCTTAACCCAAAAAAGTCTAAGTGTATAGTTAGCTCTAAAAAACTAGTTGATGTTTCGGAATTTCCTAAAATTATCTTGAACAACTCCGCAATTGACTTCGTTAATTCAGCTAAAAATCTTAGAGTTATCTTTAATAGGACTTTGACTTGGAACACACACGTTGCCACTACAATAGGCAAGGTTTATGGAATACTTGGGTACTATGGGTTTTGACAACATTTTACACCACTTAAAATAAGACATCTAATTTTTGCAAATTGCGATTTTGCTAGTAAGTAAAAGCTAAATATTGCATTCAACAATATAGCTAGATATGTTTTTGGATTAAAACGTACTGATTATGTGTCCCACTATGCAAATGAAGCTGCTACACAGTGTGACCAGAGTGGAATATTTATTCCACTTTGGCATATTTTACCTTCGGGAAGCATATTTTTTTTATAAAAATATGCAGCATAAAAAGTGGAATATTTTGTGTATTCATATATTTTTTAAAATTAACAAAAATTGCAATAAAAAAATGTCTATTCGGTTACTAAGTGGTTATTTTTGGCTATCGACATTTTATATTTTTTCATCTCTGAACCACCTTGTGAAACGTAATATAAGGAACTCGTTTTGTGGTTAACTTGTTCGTTGTCAATTTTATTGCAATTCATTTAATAACTTGTCGCAGCTTAAAAAGTGAAGTAAATTTGCTTATATGTTTGTTTGGTTGGATTTTTTATGAATTATATTACAGCATTAAGTAATTTACTTAAGAAAACATTAGGGGTATTCACGATGTGTTGTATTTTCCCTTGTATTGTGTATTTTTGATAAATTTGATATTTGTAGAAAATTTTGTAATATAACAAAAACAAAGTGCACAGTTTTCAAAATACAACCCTGTGGAAAAAATACAACGATGGAACACTATTGTATTCTGTGTAAATTTCGTTGTGTATTAGATCAGCTGATTGTAAAAGCATTTCTACTCAGCATGGAGCAAGCTACAGGCTACGCTGTGAGATTATTTAATAAAAATTAATATAATTTATTCTTTCATTTCAATTTTTGTATGATTTCCTTTAGTTAAATGATGATTTTAAATTAATATTTCCAAACAGAAGTTCATACCAAAATCAGCTGATTTTAAAAATACAATATATACTTTACTGTAAATTTGATTTGATTTTAAAAATATAATATATACTTTACTGAAGGTTCGTTCACAAAGTTGTAAGTATTGTAAATTTTGCACAAATTTATCACAAATGCACCACATCGTGAATACCCCTAATGTTTTCTTAAGTAAATTACTTAATGCTGTAATATAATTCATAAAAAATCCAACCAAATTATTATTAATTTTTTTTGACTATTTTTAAAAGTGGATTCAAAGCAACAAAGCAGAAAAAAGTTAATGATCAAAGTTGGGAATCTGAAGAAGATTCATCAAAATTTGTGCTTTCCTCGCATAGTTTACCATTTAGCAATGCTGAGGTTGAGAAAATTTTTAGTTATATGAATCTTATTAAAAACGAAAATTCGAAATGGAATGCAAGAAAAAGTCTTAAATAATTTGTTGAATGTAAAAACATGGCTACATGTTTAAAAAAAGTGTTGTAATAACTATTAAATACCAGATAGCTTAATAAAAAAATTTCTATGATTTTCTTTTATGATACTAACAAAATATCTATTCGAACTTCTATGATAATAATACAAGCAACAATTTAAGTATTGATCTCGAAGATATGCCTGAATTTTAATTTTGTATATTGTATATCGTTACTTAATATTCAAAAAACCATAACAACGTTGATAATTTTTCATAGGAGAAGCCAAAAACGTTTTAAAATAGCACATAAGTAAATTGTAAAGTGATAATTTCTTCATAATTTCGTTTATTGAGCAGTCATTTTTAGGTATTTGTCAAAAAAACGGCTTTTAAATCTTAAATATGTCCCATTTAAAAACTTTTTGGCTTCTCCTACAAAAAGTTAAAAATGTTATTGGGGTTTTTATTTTTTAGGTGACAATATGTAATACACCTATAAGTTTCTGATTTAAAAATTAAGTTTTCTCTGTAAGAAAAGTATTTGACTTTTATTAAGAGAATATATTATATTAAGAGAATATAATTCTTGAAAAGACTTTTGGTAAGTACAAATCAACTGATATATGCTTTGTTTACGTTTTATTAATATAATTTATTTAATATAAACTTATGTTTTATAATTTTAAGTGCGATAGTTATCAAATAAAAAAATGCTTTTCAACTTGTTTCTGCGTTTTTTTTTATATGCATATTTAGTCTTATTTAGATAAATATCTTTGAAATTGAAAGTGGAATATTTTTGTGGAATATAAAAACTGAAAGTGGAATATTTAGCATATTTTTTTAACAAAAAGCATATTTATTCAAAAATCTTCTGGTCACACTGCTGCTACATGACCTTTGAGAGCATTCTTAAACTTCGTTCTTTACTCTTGCTGCATGAGGTGCTATACACTGGTGAGCCAGCTTACTTGAACAACCGTATTTCTGCTTCTCGTTCTAATCGGTCCTTTTCGTTAATTGATTGGATTAATAAGGCAATTTTATATATTTGCAATTCGTCTTTGGAACTCGTTATCTCTTTTTGTTAGATCAATTCAAAACGCCGTGCAGTTCAAAAAATGTTATATACTCATCTTTTATCGTTGAAATAATCTTTATTCTTTCGTTAAGTTCACCTTTTCTTTCTTTTAAAAAAATTCATATATTAAAATTTCTTATTAATTTTGTAATATTAAAATATTATAAAATTATCTTCATTTTCATCAACTCAGTGGAAGTAAAACTATTTCTAAATATCTTTACTTTTAATATTATTAATAAAATTATAATTAGTTTTTATTACCTTTTTTTAATTTAATTGTTAAATTTTTTGATACTGTGGCATAGACATGGGGGTAGTCCGCGGGTCTGGACCCCCCCAGAGCCATATAAACACTACCAAATACATCACGTTATTGTGAATTGATTCTAATATTAAGTTAAGCGCGAATCCAAATGTACAGCTCCTTGCAACTAATGAGAGACACTATATAAACATAGAAACTTTAGGAAAATTCGCTATTTTGTTTACAAAAAACACTGAGTTTTTTAGTTTAAATTGAATAGGTCATTGATCTTTGTGTAAAAGCCTGTTTTTAATTATTCAACAGTATCTTTGAAAATCAGGAAAAAAATCATAAATACATAATCAAATAAGTCGTGAATATAATTAAGGACACTTGAGTTTTTAATATTTTATATAGTATATTATTATTATTATTACCTTTATGTAAACCACACCATGACACAGCACCCAAAGCATAATGCTTTCTCCTCTATGCTTCAGTGTAGCTCGGGTGTACTTTGGGTGGGACTCCTTTGACCTTGGACGGACGACATATTTTTTCCATCGCGTGACACTCTATTTTAGTTTCGTCTGAAAACAATACTCTCTTCCACTCTTTTGTTCCCCAATGACGATACTTTTTAGCGAACTCAAACCTCTTTTTACGGTTGCGTTCAGATGATAGAGACTTCTTCCGTGAAATCCTTCCAAAAAGTCTAACTTCACGCAAACGTGTCTTTATAGTGTCTTCGGATGGATGCTGCTTCATTTTCGCCATAGATAGCCACTAGTACTTCGTTTGCAGATTTATGCGGATTTTTTTCTTTTATTTATTGATTTTTTGATTTATGCGGATTCCCGGACAATGATAGTATCTTCTCGAGCAGTAGTAATGCGGCTTCTTTGTTTGCGTTGCACCTTTTTTTTTAAACACTGAATTAAACAAAGCCGATTTTTTTTTAAACACTGAAGTGTATTGTAGGTAATAACCTACTATGGTTTTAGAAATTTTGAAGGCATCTGCGATTTGTCAACATGATCTTCCATCTTGCTGCATCTGAAAAATGATTTTTCAGGTGCTGACGTCACAAGATTTATTTGAACTACCAAAAAAAACTTAAATAACAACATGTAACTATAAATTTATATAAAATTACCTATTTTATTTTATAAGTTTATTACAAATTTTATTTTGTCATTGTCCCTAATTTGTTTCACGAGCCATTTTTAACCAAATTTCAAATGGCTTCACTGCTAAAGAATAGCGGTAAAAAAAGTTATGTCTATGTGGTGTTTTCGAAAGTACTGGAGTCGCATTTTCTAAAAAGTATTGCTACTACGAATTTTGTTGCTTCTTAAAAATTGTATGCATTTCTGTACATTTAGGCTGGGTCGATTTGCGAACCTATGATGCCTGGGCGATTTTCGGATCTGGCATGAAAAATTATTTAAAAAAAACAAAAAAGGGGGAGTTAGGGGTACACTTCTTCCCTATCACATATTCAATATTCTGAATTTTTTATTGAGCAATTTTTTTAAAAAATTTTTGTATACAAACGTGCACAGCTAGAGCAAAACTGATACCTGAAATGAAATCTTCGTACTTGATTCAACCTAAAAAAGGTCTCACTTTTATACTTTTTATACAAAAATTTATCGTAAAAAATTCCTAAAGAAAAAAATTCACAAAATTGAAGGTATAATTTATAGGAGGATAACATAGAGGACCACACGAACACATATTGTGAATATAAGGTGGAAGCTTCAGTGGTTCAGCCCCAGCCTACTGTACATACATATCAATAACCACTGTCCCTAATTAGTTGCACGTAGCTGTATATATATTGCCAAAAATTCTTCTTTCTCTCAAGAAAGTAATCAAAATTTGATTTAGTTCAGTGTTTAGTTTTTCTAATTCGGTCAACATTTACCATGGTCATTCCGTAATTTCTATTTTTCGGGTACGTTTAAAATGGAATTACTGTTTAGTGACATGTGGAATAGGACGTATTAAATTACAATTTTTTTCGAATTTCACATTCTAAGAGGTCTCAAAAGTTACATAGGGTGATCAAGATCTCCCAAAAAACTTTTAGAAAAAATAAGGATGTCTTTCTCTCCCGCAAGGACAAAGTTGTTTTTTGAGAAAAACAGTAAAAAATCACGATCTCAAAATGCTTTAATATTTGTTAGAAAAACTGCATATGTCTTAAAGCAAAAGTAAGTATAGACTTGCAGCCCTATTCTGGCAAATTAACAAATTGCTAACCAGTATTTTGAATATTTCTATGTGTTTTTTGGTATTTGTTTTTATTTCAAACAAAATTTGAAACTCAAAAATAAAAAATTTTGAAAAAAATTGTCAACTGCTTTTAAGTTATTGACAATTTCATGAAAAAATTTTGTTTTTTGAGCTTTAAATTTTGTATTGAAAACAACAAACACATAGAAATATTCAAAATACTGGTAAACAGTTTGTTAATTTTCCGGCATATGGCTTTTAAGCTAACAATATTTTGGCAAACACGATGCCACTCTCGGTATAAACCCACGGTGTCCTGTTTGAAGGATATTCGAATCTAAAGGTACACTCGAGGTAGCACAGAACTTTTAATTGTTATCTGATTCCCTAAATTTTGGTGATATTGATTAGAGTGTTAACGTTTTCCTTTAATTTGGAGAAATGTATGCTTGAATGCAATTTTTTAACTTTTTCAAACAAATGAATATAAGGTTTTATATCTCGGGCATCAGAAGTGGTACCGAAGATAATTTTCTAAATTCAGATTCTGCACATAGTTTTGACCGAAACCCTGTCTAAAAATATCTTCTTCAAAACAGCAGGAAAAGACAACGATTTTTTTTCCCCTATTTTGATATTTTAAAAATGTTACTTCAAGCATGAAATGTAACAATTTTATTCATATCTCCTTTATGGTTAGTATTTCATTAAAACACTTCTTAAAAACAATTGTTAAGTCAATTGAGTCCCATCGAATGGCAAGCTCAGAAACTCAAAATTTTAGTATAACATTTTTGGGAATGCTGAGTTGAGGTGTTTTAACGAAATAAAAAATTCCTAAGGAAGAAAAATTTTTTAGAAATCGAAATCAGAAAATAATCGTTGTCTTAACCTGGTGTTGCAAATTGATACTCTTGCACAGCGCGATGTTCACAAATATTTGAAGAATCTAAATTAAGGAAATTATCTTCCGTACCACTTCTGGTGCCCGAGATATAAAACTTTATATTAATTTTTTTTGAAAAAGTGAAAAAATCGCATTCCTGTATACATCTCTCAAAAACAAGAAAATGCATATGCAAAAAATATGCAAATTATTAATTCACTAAATTTAAAGAAAACATCAACACTTTAATCAAAATCGAAAATTTAGAAAATTAGATAGCAATTAAAAGTTCTGTGCTACCTCGAGTGTACTTTTAGATTCGAATATCCTTCACACAGGATCTTATGGGTAAAAATAGATAGTGGTATCGTGTTTGGCTGGATATTGTTAGTTAAAGTCTTTATTTACTTTTACTTGAAGAGATATGTAGTTTTTCTTATAAAAATGAAAGCATTTTGAAAACGTAATTTTTTACTGTTTTTCTTAAAAAACAAATTTGTCCTTGCGGGAGAGGAAGACATCCTTAATCTTTCTTCAAATTTTTTTGGGAGATCTTGACCACCCTATGCAACTTTTGAGAACTCTTAGAACATGATCTAAATTTTTCGATACGACCTAATTTGGAGTAAACCAGATCGAAATTTAGATGCCGCCATTCGGGGTCTCGAAAGTTAGAGGAACTCATTAAAATCTTTTTGTATAATTTCTTTCAAATCAGAGAAAATCCGCCGAAGCTATTTTGATTCTCCTGAAGGCCCTTTTTGGTAAAAAAAAGCATGTTTTTTTTGCTTGTTACTTTTTATTTTTCACAGAACGCATACCCACATCTGCTAAAATGTTAAATTTCTTACTCATACCAACATTTTGACATAAAAAAGCTTTTAAAATTATTTTTCATTATAACTCTCATAATGGTCAATAACCACCAAAAATTGAAATTTTGCTATTTTTTTAAACAAATTTTTTTAAACCGCTGTAAAAGACACATTTTTCATTAGATTTGCGTGAAATTATTGCTTTGATTGAAGTGATACACAGAAAGAAAGAAGAACTTAATGCCTTTCCAACAATAACAATCCCACGTTAATCTAATGATAATTGGTTCTTTTACAGCGAGCTTGAAAAAATGTGTTTTTAAAAATATGAGTAAGAAATCTTACATTTTTCAAAAAGGACCTTCAGGAGATCAAAAATTGCTTCGGCGGATTTTCTACAATTTGAAAAAAAGTATACAGAAATAATTTTAATGAGTTCCACTAACTTTTGATATCCCGAACGGCTGACATTTTTTCCATACAAGAACGATCCGGCCTTATGTGCAGCTTTCAGAAATTTTGTGTTTTTTTCATATTCAATCCAACAAGCCCATAATTTTTTTACCTACCTACCATTTTTCGAAGTTTCAGCAAAGTAAGGCTGTGAAACATTACATTCGGCTTTACAAAACAATCATTTACAAGGTATTCAAAAGTATAGTTTTTTAATATTTTTAGTTATATTTTTACGGACCTCCCCCACAACCACAAAGCTGTCTACGCCACTGTCTTGGTATGATACAAAATAGAACAAATCTATGATGCCAGTGCATTAATCATAAGGTTCTTACCTTGAACCACTGGTATATCAAATAATAAATACAAATAAATTAAAAGTGGCATCAGTACAACGCGGATATTGGTTAAAAAAAACTGTGGTTTCTACATATTTTGCCCTACCTAGTTCACAGGCAGTGCCAGATGTGCTGATAGAGTCGAATGTGGAAGACTTTAACAGAATTGTTATCAATAAGACAATAATTACTAATAATTGATAATTGAAGACATGAGTGGATAAAGGTTAATGTCGCAAAATTCTAATATCGAGAAAATTGAGTTCAAAGTTTCGCATTTATACTGAAATCTATATTAAGTCAAGCTTTGTCCAGCAGTATTTTTCTAAAAAAGTCGCAAACATGGTTTTTTTAAGGATCCACTCATGTCTTCAATTGCAATAAGTATTTTATAAAGAAATGTACATATTTATAAAATGTATAGCAACAATTGTATTCAACAATGTAAGATATTACTATAATTCTTTTTATTTACTATTACTATAAAATATACATAAATATTTGAATAAATTGAGTGGTAACTATCAATTTCAATAAAAGAATACATTTTGTTAATCGCCTGATTAAAATTACTAGTATCGCCTGTGGTTGAAAATCGACCAACTGTCTGTTAAGTAGTAAAAAAAAATTAATTGTGACGTAGCGTATGTTAAGGCACTGTAGCGTAGATTTCAGAAAACAAACATTAAAGATGCTTTGCGTAGATGACAGTACTCGTTTGCCGTTGGAGCGGTGAACTTTGTGTAAGTGAACGCAAACACAAACATTAACTCAATACTACTCCGTAGTTTTACTGGAAAAACTTCTTCGCAAAAATTTGCCATACAGAGTTTATATCCCTTCCGAATTAACATCGAGAAGAGTAAAATGTATGAGCTGGCTCTATTATTAATCCTACCAAAATTTCTTCCAAACATATCCACCCTTTTCATTCAGCCTTCTTGGGGCTTCAAAAAAATGAAGAAAGATGCCGGAAGCAGTTCATAGCTGTTAACAGCCTTGAGGTGATTCTTAGATGGTCCAATTTAAGATGGTTCAATAATGTTTTCATCATCAACGTTTCTTTTAGCATTTTTCTGAGAGACAAAATTAATTTTTTTAACGCTAATATTTCGGATCATAGGTCACCAGTCTAAATTGGTTTCTTCTCATTTGTGCAACAGCACCTTTTGAATGCTAAATGATATGTTCCCCTTCATTTAAAATAAACACTAAAAAATGTACGACAGCTTTCGTTCTTAATAGTTTGAAAATATGTATTTATTTATAGCTTTTGATTGGTAAGGGATATTAAGGAAATTTTTAATCAAAATTATTTTGAAAGCTGTATTACTGTAAAAAAAGAACAAAGGAAAAATTAATTTTCACCAAAAAAATCCAGGCCAATGCCCATGATTTTTAATAATAGAGACTGTTTACTGAGTTTTGTGTCAAAACGAAGTAGTTTTTGTCTGATGAATGATATGTCATATGAAAATGTGAGAAATCAAAATTAAAAAAAAAAAAAAAAACAAAAATAAAAACAACTTTTGACCTAATTTTGGAACAAACATGGAATATTTTAGAGGTTTTTTGAAAACAATATATAACTAAGAATTAGTGAGGTAATGGTAACTAAATTTCCAGATTTCTATATTGATTTAATTGAACCTTTAGTCAGAGAAAATTTTAGGGAAATCGATTGCATATAGCGGAGATATTGGCATGACAAATCAAAACATGAAATTAAATAGTACTAAAGTGAAAATGCGTTGTACTAAGAAAATCTTAAGTTTTCAAATTATCGCAATAGTTTTTAAAAATCTACTATTTGTAAGAAATTTCACCATAGCTATATATATTCACACATGCTACACTATAAAAATTCTTATTGTAAGGTATCTGTAAGAGATGGCGAAAAATGTTTCAAGCATTTGTTGCACATCTTATCAATGTCTAAAATTCCCTCTTACATCATGTTCTTCCATCTCTTATAGCTTAGCTTTTATGACAGAAATGTAACGCTCATATTTCAGGTCAAATGTCACCAATCTTAAATCCAACCATTTTGTGCAAGCGTCTTCGCCCAGACCATTCATCTGATACCTCATTCACCATTCTACATCTTCTTAGCCCTGAGGTTCCTTTCTAAAATAATATAAACTTTCAACGTTATTATTTCGGGTCAGAGATCCTCAATTTAAAATCTAACATGATTTGGCACATCTATGGTTCAGTACCTTTCAATACGCTTCATTGCCCTTATTCAAAAATAAATATCTGAAAAGTGTACAACAATTAATGTTTGCGTATTAATATATAAGATAATAATTTACAGGGTGTTCCGTATTAAAAGGACAATCCTGCGGCAGTTGATACCTTGGGTCAAGAAAAAAAAGTGTGTGGCACGAAGGGTCCATCTCCCCTCTGTTCAGAGTTATAAGGGAAAGTTTACTTAAAATCACTTAAAAAGATTTAATCAGCTCTACGCTTATAACTTTCAAATTAGTGGAACTAGAAAAAATTAAGGACTATTTTGAAAACGTAATTAAACATCAAACTAAGATTTGTTGCACTTTGTAAATTTTATTCTGTAAAAACATTTTAAATAATTTTTTTTTATAAAAAGTTGATATTAACATTTTTTTTTCTAATATGATTTGCACGAAAATTCGTCTAAGATTTTATTTTTTCTAATGATGCAGTTTGAGCCTCGTAAGTATTGTTTTCAAAGTATTTGTTGAAAGTTATTACGTTTAGTAAACAAAAAAATTTGTTGAAAATCGATTAAAAAAAGGCTGAGATATTTGCTTGCAAAGTCAAAACTTGAAATTTCAACAGTTTTTTCTCATTCTGAGGCAATGGCCTTGCTTCAAATAAATACGTTGTACTGAGAATATAAATTTTTCGAGATATCTAAATAATTTTTCTGTCATTTTAAGGGGATTTTTTTTACATACTAGCAGAGGAAAATATTACCAAGAAAGCTTTCGTATACCGTTATATTCCTCAGCCAATGACTTTTCATACAAAAGTACGTTGTACTGAGAACATCTATAGTTTTCGAGATATCGCTATAACTTTAAGGTCAAAATAACGGAAATTTTTCAGACTTTACTATTTGTAAGAAATTTCACCATCACAATATATATTCACTTTTGTTGTATAAAAGTTGATATTAGTTGATTATATATTCTCTAATTAAAGATTTTTTTTGTATCTTACTGTACTAATTTATGCTCAAATAAATAATAATAATAATAAAAAATGCTTACTGTAGGCAATCCGTGAAATGATTCTGCTCATATAGGGCTCAGTACCTTTCGAATGATATAAGTTTTATTGTCCTTATTCTAAAATTAATATCGAAAAAGTGTACGACAACATTTCATGTTTGCCTATTTATATATAAGATTATTTGGTAGAAATTCACGATTGGCCCTTATAAGCAGTACTTTGACTATACAGATTAACGTCTAAAAAGAGCCCATCTGCCACATAGATCCTTTTTGATCATAGGATCTGTGTCCAGCCAAAAGGGCAAATGTGTATTCTTATGTTTCCTCAATCAGATTTATAAATACATTGTGCTGAGTTTTTCAAATAAATGAGTTTAAGGCGTAGTATTTAATTCAGGTTGTTCATTCAAATACTGGAAAGTATATTTTTTCTACATGATTGAATCAACCAACTCTTGAAGGTAAACTTAAGAAAATCAGATTAGCCCTTTTGGCGGAACGCCATCGATATATTCTTAAACTTCCACAAAACGAAAGCTCACGAAAAATCTAAAATTGATATAATTAATTTTTGGAGCACTTCCGAACAATTTCATGCAAATAATAACATTTAGAATTTCTCCTGATCTGGCAGGAAACAACAGAGATATAACGAAAACATAAAAAAGCACTAAAGAGACCATTTAAAAAAAATTTTTTTTAAATAATGTCATTCCAATTTTGAACGATTGAGACGGTGTTCTGGTGATTAGTTTTGGCAATTTCTCTGATGGATAGATTGGTCTTTTCAGAAAATGTTTTTGGGCCTTTTTCGAAATAAGCTGCTTTTACAAAAGAATTGAGAAATTAAATTCGATTTTTTTTTTATTAAGTAAATGGTATCTTTTTATGTTCTGCCCTGTGTAACCCTTTCAATGGCTAAGCTAAGCTACCTTTGATTTTTAAATGCGCAACTTACGTCTTGCAAGCTTGTACAAATAAAAAATTGTTTTGCTCCTGTTAGGCACAAAATCTTTTAATCTCTTGAGGGTTTTCCAACTCTTTAGATCTTTGTTTTTAAAACCCTCTTTATTTTATTATCATTAAAGCCATAAAAAGATAAAAAAAATCAAAATTTGATTTTTGTCCGGTTGACTTTTTCTTATAAAACTTTTGCGCTTTTCTTCGTCACAAAATCGAAAATCGAACTGACTTTTATATCAAATATCTCTCTAAAATTATTTTTATCATGTTGGCTTATCTGTTTTTCATAGAACAAAATCATTTGATTTAAAAAAAGCGTTGCAAAATAATAATAAAAATTACTTTCTGACGTGTCCAATATATTGGGCAAATTTACTGAAAGGGTTAAGCAAATAATTTTTAATTTTTTTTAACAGTGTATATTTGTAGAGGTTTTGACTCTTTGGGGCACCTTATTATAAACCGTTTTGACTCTTTTTAAAAATGATTAAAAGAGTACTTTTAAAAGAAGTTTTAGGTGATTAAAATATTATACAAAAATGATTCTTGTAGAATTTCTTTATAAACCATTTTGAACAAAACTTGTTCTATTTAGAAAATTATTATGCTTGAACACAGATGTAGATTGACATACCTCTTAAATACAATGTAGCTGCGAGGCCTCCCACTGATAACATTTATCTTACATAGTAAGCGATGATGGGAGTAGGTCTCCGCTTATGGTTCCACAAAATATTTTCACAATAATTTCTAAAATTTAATAAACGAATTTATTACTTTATTTGCATTTCAGAATTAATTAGTAATAAGATCTTAGTTGTATAATTTTTTTAACTTTGTTCTCGTTTAAACACATAGTTTTAACAAACATAATACATCGCAAAACTTTCTGTTAGGAAACGAGATACAGTTACGCAGACGAATAAAGTCAAACTGTTATCTTAACAATGAAAAGAAACTATCACTATTTACAACGAAAATCAGATTTTGTTACATCTTGCTTACATTTCCGCATTACAATGTCATCACCGACAACTTTTGACAAGCAGAAAATAGGTTAAAAAAACATTCAATAAAGATTTTTCACATAATTTTACTAATGTTCTGGAAACACAACAACTTTGTGAAAGGCATTTAATTAAAAGTTTACTAAGTGTTTCTTTTTTTGTATTGATCAATGTTCAATGTATTTATTATAACATTGAATTAACTTGAAACTGATATCAAATGTTTTCAGGTGTAAGCTTTTAAAATGCCGTTAAATGCCTTTTAAAGATTGTCTTTTTACCAAAAGTCTTAAATTTTGGAAAAATTTAAATTTTTCTTGCGGTGTTATTTTCTGCTGCCAAGCTTAAGAAGTAATTTTTTATAATAACATAAAAACGCTTTGTTTAGCATGGGCAAAAATTTTGTAATTTTTCAATTTATTTAAATTATGTCTTGTTTTAAGAATAAATTAGAGCAATTTTATGAAATTGATTTGTACAAAACTAAGTTAACATTTCAAATGCTCACAACTTTGAAAAATCAATAGCATCCGAAAGCAACAAATTGTTTTCACATCTGCAAAAGCCAGCTCAGTTCTTGTAGCAGGAAAAAAAACACGAAAATAATACCAGGCACACACCTTGAGAGCTATTCCGCCCTACACCAGAGCCTGTAAATATCCTACCCTACCTACCTCAACATTATTTTACATCAACAACAACATGGATGCTTAATTCTCCCAACTCACACTAAACACACACTCATACAAACGAAGAGAGATAAAGAGAAAATAAATAAACACAGAATTTGATATTTTGCGAACCACCCCAAAACATAAAAGACATAAAAACACAAACAAACAAGCAGGATAATAAAAGCAAAAGAATGTTCAATGCCAAACGTTCACGAAAGTAACAAAAACAATAAAAGCTTTGCTCCAAAAATTATGCTTACAAAAAAAAAAAGAAAGAACAAAAAATAAATAACGGGCGCACAAAAAGTGCTTCCGAACGAATCTGCAAAAAGCTCTAGCTCAAAGCCTAAATGTATGTTTCAAAACTTACCCACATTTTCACAAAGTAATCCTCTTTCCATTAGCTTCATCCTAGTTTCATCTTGCTTAGAATCATCCTTGTTAGTTTGCTTTTTTTTCTCTTCACTATGTTTGTTTACGTTATCTTATTTTGGCTCGTTTGCTTTTGACTGATTTTTTTTCCCTTCCTCTGTGTTATGTGTTGCTCATTTTATTGACTTTTCTCATCTTTACTTACCACCCCCACCCACATCGTTTTAAACTCAAAATCATTTATTTATACACTTTTGCAATTTGTTATGCTGCTTCTCGGTTTGCTCACGCCAAGCATCGATAGTTGTTGTGGATACATTTGATATGCAAGCTAACGGCAAGATCCTTTGATGCGGTAGAGTGCTGAACTGAGAGTTGTAATGGTTGGAATGGTTACAGCAGCAAGCAGCAGAGTTGTTTATTTTGTCATAAATTTTCTTGACGCCTTGTAGATACGTTACTGTTTTTGTTTGTTTGTTGGTTTTGTCTTATTATCTGGTAGCTAGAAATAATTGCATTGCCTTGAAGGATGCGCGAAATGATATTGAATAAGATAAGGTTACATCATTTTAGAAAGGTGCTTTATTTTACCTTCGAGTGTGAAGTTGATTGGATTATTGCACTGCAATGTAAATATCCTAGCATTTAAATGTACTGTGAGCGTGTATTTCTCGTAATTTTTGGGAATTTTGCAAAGCTCTTGGTAATGTTAGTCATTTCGGTAATGATTTCAAATATTGTTTAACAGGCTTAGTTGAGAAAAATCGACTCTTAAAAAAATTGTAAAAAAACAAAAAAAAAAATTGCTTAAAATATTCAGAAAGATGATAAAGTACAGTATTTAGAATTCAACTAAATAAAAACTTTGGACAACTTGGTGCATAACACATTCTAAACAAAATTAAAATAAAAATGGATATAACCCTGTATATGTTACATTAATTGGCATTCTTTATTTAAATGTAGTTTCATGCAGCACGCTGGATAAAAATTTCTTCCACTTTAAATATGAAGCCGGATATGCTTATAATTGATGTCCTTGAAAAGTCTAGTGCTTCTGCACTTCACCACAATTATAAGAAATGGAAGTTTTACCTAATTAACTTTTATTTTGCGTTACTCTTAAATGTTGCATGTTATGCAAATTTATCAAACTGGAGCTAGTTCTGTTTTATTTTCTGTTTTTTTTTAATGACACCACAAACTAGACCAGCATTGCCAGGCATTAATGTTTTTTTTTTTACTCTTGCTAACCGAGTGACGCGACGCACAGTGGATTAGCCTCACACAAAATGTGTCAATAAATAGAAGAACTCATCATAGACCAATACAATTTGACACATAAGTTGAAATTAACTTTATAAGATCACATAATTTTCAATAGTTTTCTCTATTTGATATTGTGCCTATATAGAAACCACTGCCTTATAACTCTAAAATATTTGTGTTGAATAAAAAAATATATTGTATTTTATGCAACGCCCACCTCCCATAAGAAATATTTCAGTGCACGTAATTTTTGAAATTTTAATGTTCATGAGGCATAGCATTAACACGACTATATTAAGTAGTTTTTTTATTCAAAAATATTCCTTTTTTCGTTTTTAAAAAATGAAAACACCATAAAAAAGAGCTGAGCATTTCGTAATTAAAAAAATTAACTGCATTATTCTGTATCACGAAGATGCTCACCAACGATGAGAAAGACACGAGAAGCAATATTTTCTTTCATACAAAATTGCATTACTTCTCGTGTCTTTCTCATCGTCGGTGTGCTTGTTCGTTATACAGAATAATGCAGTAAGTGTACCTCTTGCATTTTGCAGCAAAATATTTCTGTTTGTAAAAGTGCTACTAGCAAAATCTTACAAAAACACGAGCATACTTTTTTGGCAGTGTGATAAAACGTTCAACATGGTTTGTATTATGTTAAGCAATGTCCAAAAGTATACAAAATACGAAAACAAAGATAAAAGCATTGAAATAATCGGTGTTCCAAATGTTAACAACGAAAATGTATTGAGTTGGACAAAAGGTGTCGGGGTGGATATAAAAGAAGAACATATTGACAACTGCTATGTTAAGAGAATAAAAACAACATCGGATAATGCAAGTAGCCGCCCTAAAAATATTGTTGTGGTGAAATTTACAACGCTGTTGAAAAAGAGAGAAGTAATGAGACGCAAAATAAATGCGAGGAATACACTAACCACTAAGTTATTCAATTGTAAGTAGAATTTAAAAATATTTCTTAATGATTGTTTGGATAGTCCAACCAGAATCCTTTTTAATCAGGCTAAAAAAATTAAGTAATTATTTAATAAAAGTCTTTTTGATGGTGATTTTCCGGTTAATTTAAAAGCTGCTGAAGTTATTATGTTGTTTAACCCTAATCCTACTGCGGCATTTTGCAACATATCCCACTGCGATATGAACTTGAGTCACACATGCAAAAAAACTAAAAAATAGCGGTTGATGCCACGAAATTTATGTTACTCTGAATTTGAAGAAAATTAATTAATTTGAGAATACAAATAGACTTCAATGCAAAAAAGTACTTATTTAATAATTAAAATCTTTTTAAAATCAAATGTGATCCAAAGTCACACCGTAGTAGGATTAGGGTTAAAAAGGGTGACATATCGTTGCTTAATAACTACAGACCGATTTCGCTTTTACCTGTTTTAAGCAAAATTTTTGAAAAAGGTGCAAAATCTCGCATGCTTAGCTTCCTTGGAAAATTTAGCGAATGCCAGTATGGTTTTCGGAAAGGCCTGTCTACTGAAGAGGCGTTGTTGAATTTTTGTTCAAATATTTATAATGGTTTAAACCAGAAAAATTCATCAAATCACTGCAGCTCTTTTCGTCGATCTTGCAAAGGCGTTTGTTACGGTCGACCATAAGATATTACTACCCAAACTATTTAAATGCAGTTTCAGGGGCTTTATGTTTGATTGGTTCAAGTCTTATTTGAATTCTCGAACACAAAAGGTCAAGATGTGTTCTTTTTTATGCTCAAAAATATTAATATTAAGTTAGATGTTCCACAAGGATCTTCTGTATTGGGCCCAATTCTTTTCTTAATCTATGTCAACTAGTTGTTGAAAGCGCATGACAAAATGTCCCTTGTGGCGTTTGCTGATGATATGGCTTTTACTTTTATTAGTGATTCCCCGCTTAATCTCAGCGCTGAGATATATTCTAAGCTAGAGTGGCTTAGAATATGGTTTCTGCAGCACAAACTGGCTATCAGTGACAAAACAAAACTGATGTATTTTAGTCCTAGTGGGATGGATTTACATTTTAATCAAATGCATTACGATTGTGGCAAATGTAAAAAATATTTGTGTTATTGTAAAAATTGTGAAAGAAATGAAATTGCAATTACTTTTTGTCATGATATTGAATGTGATAGTAACTTTTTTGTAATTGAAAGTGTTAACTCCTTTAAATGTCTAGGAATCATAATTGATAGTAGGATGAATTGTAGTAAAGGGTCCGCCAAATAACTTTTTTTTTTGAAAACTCTATAAAAAAAAACTACTAAATATTTTTTCAAATTCTTTTTTTAATTGAAAGTACAATCCTTCCGGTTAATAATGAAAAATAATTTCATTTAAATGGCTGCCTCGGTTGGCCATGCAGTAGCCTACACGATCGGTCCAATTTTTAAGCACATTATCGATTGTGTGCAGCTGTATTACACCAATGGCTTCACGAATATTGTCCTTTAAAGCGTCAATTGTCTCTGGCTTGTCGGCGTAACACTTATCTTTGAGGGCACCCCACAAATAATAGTCCAACGGTGTCAAATCGCAGCTCCGAGGTGGCCAAATAACATCAGCTCTGCGGCTGATAATGCGATCTTCAAAAACAGGGCACAAAACATCGAGTGTAGCTTCGGCTGTGTGGCACGAAGCACCGTCCTGTTGAAACAAAATGTTGCCAATATCCTCCTCTTCAATTCGTTCAACATGGCCCGATAACGATCGCCATTGACTGTAACGGCCACTCCTTGCTCATTTTCGAAGAAAAATGGCCGAATTATGCCTCTGGACCAAAATCTGCACCAAACAGTGACTCGTTTTGAGTGCAGCGACTTTTCAATGTATGCGTGCGGGTTTTCTGTGCCCCAAATGCGACAATTTTGCTTTTTTACATACCCGCCAAGATCAAAATGAGCTTCATCTGAAAAGATGATTTTTTTGGCAAAATCGGCATCTTCTGTAAATCGATCGCAGGCCCACTTCCCAGCTTTGTTCAATCGTATGCACAGCCATATTCGTTCAGCGGAAGGATAAAACTAATTATCTATCAAATCAGACATGAGTTAAGTGTTACCATTCACAAAATAAGCACTAGTTGAAAAAAAAACGTTAGATGGCGGATCCTATACTATGGCAAGATCAAAAACCAAGTCCTTAAAATGTATTTAATAATCGAGATATTTTTATATATATATAATTCATGCAGCCTTAAATATAAATATACAGGTGTCCCGATTTATGTTCTCATCATTGTAGCTCCTTTTTCTCAATAATCTCCAAAGTGAAAATTTTCTCATCCGACATTTATTTTCTCAAGCGACGAAGTTGTTCAAACGTATCTCTTATTTTTAGCTAACTTTTCAGTGTATTTAATTTCCATTATTTTACAAAAGAACCGTTATTTTGAAGAGCATTCGTTTTTTGGTGATAAAAAGTAGCCTTTGTCCCAACCAGGGAGATAAGAAACTTACATATCAAGTTTAAAGAAAATCCATACAGTAGTTTTCACGTGAAACACAGTCAGAAAATATTGTAAAAGATTACATTTTTGGAATTTATTTCCTTCAAAATGTTCAGTCCAAAAAGAATTTTGAAAAAATATTCAATGTACAGATTTTTTTTCTTTTTAGTTTTATTATATGTATAGATAATGTTTTTTTGAGATAAAAAGTCTATAAAGAATAGCAACAGCCATTACAGTTGACGTGATACATAAAAAAATTAATATCGTTCCAACTAAAATATCACGAGAAAAAGTGTTTTTACACACCCATGCTAAGGTACTTAAAAAAATGCAAACGAACAAGTTAATGGCCTCTGTGAATTGAGCCAACCAAAATTAGGTTACCTTGCCCCACTGTGCGACTTGCTAGTAATTGAAATGCAAATCAGTCAAGAACTGAATATTTGCTGTTTTTAACTTGGTTTTGTTGTTGTGTTTTATTCATTTAATATTTTTGTTGTGGGTGTGCGTTATTTTATCCACGCCAAGTGTGAGTTAAAAAAAGATATGTGTGTGTGTGTTGGTTGGTAAGAAAAATATTTGCACTACGTTTTGCATATTTTAATATTTTAAAAACGAACTTGAGATTGCCATTGTTGTTGTTTTTGTTGTTGTCCTTAGGGTGGCCAGAGCTTTCAATTACTTTCCAGTCAAGTGCATTATTTTGCAAAAACGTGACACACTCTTTTTTATTACTTTAAGGGTGTGCTTTTAATTAAGTAAAACAAAGTGAAGTGAAATAATTAAAAAAAGAAAATTGAGGGATGTGTGTATAAGTCTTATATTGTTTTTACTTGAAATAAAACACTCTAAATCATTTTCTTTTTCCATGTTTCAATGCTTTTTTTTTCTTTTCTATTTTTTATGCAATTTTTTTCCGGCCAAACTTTGACTTGACTGAATTTTTCTTTATAACTTTTTATTGAATTGCACCTAACTATTTAAAACAGTCGATAAAATTCCGTTCTTTTTATAAACTTTATTGCATTATCTATATTATATATTATCTGTATTAATATATATATTAAGAAAAGATTTTTTAGCATAAGAAATAAATTTTATCTAAGAGATAAATTTGATTTAATAGCAAAATATTTTTATATTCAACTATAAGTATCGATAAATTTTTCTTTGATGACCATGGAATGAAAATTAATATTGATAAATTTGCTCATGTTTGTTTTTCTTCGTTACACCTTTGAAAAGTTGCAAACTGCTGTGATTATGACATCAGATGCTGCAACTTTTTGTAGCGTCACATGTTTTTGTTTAAATTTACTTGAAAGTTTTTTATAAAGAAAACAGCTTTAAAAAAGCTCATCTTTTTTTAGCAATTTCTTTACATAAAAATACAAAAAAAAAATCACCGGCAAATATAACATGAAAATATAAAAACAAATATACATTTTTTTCGATAAAAAGACAAAAATAAGAATCTTATCACAAAAAAAAAACAAAAACTTGTCAAATAAGCAACCATACGGGAGAGAGTAGCGTTTCGCTAATCTTTTTTGAATATGTTTTGGAGCGTATTTTATTTTTAGTCGGAATATTTTTTTGTTTAGTGTTGTGGTTTTTGAGCTTAGTACTTGTTTGGTTTTTTATTTCGCAATTTATTATGTAGTTAAATTGTGCCGCAAAGAACACAAAGGATCAATAAGAATATTTAGAGAAAAAATTGACTTAGTTTGAGTTATATTTAATTTTTTTATATTACTTTGAGCATTATTTAAACAAATTTAATCATACAAATATGGCTGTCAACAATATTTATTATTGTTTGAATTTCAAATATGGGGCCGTTCATAAATCTCGGGCCCCAATGAAATAAATTAAATTCGAAAGACTTTTATAAAAACTTTACTCACTCACATTATTTTTATTTTAAATATTTGCAAAAAACAAAGCTATCTAACGAATTTGGCCAAATTCTGTGTCGCGGACTCAACATTCGTACGCAGAAAATACTAAGAACTAGACATGGGTAACGCTGCGCTTTTAAGTTGAAGCACTTAAATGCGTTACTGCGCTAATACACTTGTTTTAAAAATAGTAGCGCAATAGCGCAGTAAAACAAATAACACACTTTTAGAAAAATAAGGAAATATTTATTCGGCGAGCAAAAATTGAACAAATTTTACGATGCCTCAAACATAGCTATAGAATGTACGAAGCGAGCATTGTTAGCTTATTTAAATATGGAAAAGGAGTTGCGGAAAAGACGCTGTTAGCATGAGTGTTTGGAGAGTGTTTGATTGTTATGATGTCTTGCCATTCACGAAATTATTTTTTCAATATGCTTAATAATATTTAAACGTATTCGTAAGTGTTTAAACAAACGTAAGCAGCGCTACTGTTTGTAATTGCGTTGAAGATGAATATTGCGTTAATAGTTAAAAGTAACGCAGTAACGCAAAACCGCATAATTTAAGGTAACGCAGTAACGCAAGACATGATATATTTTGATGCGGTCATCAAATATGTTTATTTTTTTCTTTAGATTTCCATGCTTTCTAAATACATGGAATCAAAGTAGCATCCAACTTGTCTTGCGTACCAGAAATATGTTTGTATATATGAGTGATTGCATACATTAACCTTGAACGGAATACAGTTTGACTACATACTTAGAGTATAAAATTGGTTCATTTTACAACGTAAAAATTTGGAGCTTAAGGCCAATTTTTAATGAATGCTATGTGCTTAGCAACATCGTGTTAATATAGATATCATAGCATTTTAAGCAACGTCATGACACAATTGCGTTGACGCATTACGTTGATACAGTAAATTGCGCTTGGGTTGGTGTATCAGTGCATCATCTTTTGATGCGTCACCCATGTCTACTAAGAATAGCCAAAACTAATGGAATGATAAAGAGCTTATTTTAGCTCGAGGCGTCTACTTTATTAAGACTTAATGTCACACAAAGGCGGCTTTTTAATTTAAATGTATAACACAATACAAAAAAAATTCATAGGCGGCACAAAACGAATATGATTTTCGAGAGCTTGTCGCAGTGCATAAGATTCAGCAAAACTTGAACGAACAATTTTTCTACTATCTTAGAAGTTGCTTAAAGATATCAAAATAAAAATTTTAGTTATTCTAAAAGAAAATTCCTGTAGATTATTTATTAAAAATTAAAGTTTGATTGCGAACGGAACCGTTACGGACGCGAGAAATTTTTTTATCTCATTATAGAAAAAAATTGAACTGTTACGATTTTAATTATCGTTAATATGTTAGTCTATAGTCAAATTTATTTTAACTTTATCTTGTAAACCACTTTGTTAAATTTTTTATTATGAACAAAATCACAATATTTCAATTCAAACATATCTAAAGTTCAAAATCTCAATTTTAAACCAACAAAAATAGCCTTGTTGGAGCCACGCTTCTGTTAAAATAAGAATAAGCCATAAAGCTTATTAGTACAACTACAAAAGCAACAATATAATCGCATAGACGACATGGCGTCAAGAAAATTTGTAAAAGCAATGCAGATAAAAAAAAAACATTTTCATCAGGCAATTAATTTTTGACAGGCACATACATATTTTGAAGGTCGTTTCACACAGACACAAAGCTGTAACATAATTTTGATGCGGCTGATGATTTTGATGATGTTTCGCAAGTTATTTTTTTGCGAAAATTCAAATTTCTTTTAGAATTCAGACCTTCTTTTTCTTTTAACTTAAAAAAGTTTATTTAAAAAAGAAAAGATATATGTAGTTACTTTTTTGAAAATTTTAAAATTAGTTCTGAGTAATATCATAGTAAATACGAAAAGTTCTTGAATTTTGCTTTCAATACAAATGTGACCTACACTCTAAAAACTGTTTGAAAAATCCCTATGATAAATGTTGTGCAATTTTACGACAAACAGCGGCAGGTTTTTTCAGTTCTGTTTAAAATTCAGCGTTTTTTTTTAAATACGTATATTTTCTCTGCATTTCACACTCTATTTTAACGTGTTATCGCTCAGAGAATTTACGCTATTGGAGCGGGTGTGAGATTTTGGGAGAGATCATTCCCTTTTTGTTCTTAATTTCATTAAGTTTTTCCGGTTTTTTCCTTAACATTTTCCCGTTTTTTCCCCTTTTCTAAAGTTCATTTTTTTATTTTAAGTAAAAACCGTATTGTTATGGTAACCTTACTAATATAATTAAAAATATTCCTTAAAAACTATATCACATTTATTACTGTACATATTACTTGAGTCTAACTGCAAACACTTTCTTTTGATTTTTTAATCCTATGCAGTTTTAATTTTTCATATCGTCGGCCTAATTCTAATGCGACGTAAGTCAAAATTTTCTATTGCTCAGGAGGCAAAGAAAACTGTTTATTATTCGTATGAAGTTCATAAGACAATGTATTGTATCAAACGTTCTACCTCCCTTTTTTTTTCATACAAACATTAGAAACTCCAAAAGGACATAGATGTAGTTTTGACCAATCTACCTGAATCGCTAATAAACGGTACTTTGCCCAATTTTGACTTACATCCTATTAGAATTAGGGCGACGATATGTACTTTGGTGTGTAAAATAACATTTACGATACAGTTGTCTAACGGCTTTCTTATATTAGTTTTATTCAAATTTATGGCAGAAAAGGCTCTTTCAGAACATGCACAGCTATGCGAAAGTGAAAAATGAACGATATAAATTTTTTTAATTTTTGGAAACATTTCACTTGTATCTGAAAATTTCATATTGAACACTAGAACTATACACTCTGAACTACTCTTTTTTTTACTTTTTGCATAACAGAAACCGAAATATAATCTTGAAAAGCAATATTGCAAGGATTTTTATTTGACCTTTTCATATATAAGATTATGAATTTTTACGTTAGTTTTCAGAGTCTCAAATAAACAGACTCTTTTAGCGAAACACCTTGTAGGTATTTCCTAAAGCCTTACATTTCCCCTTTAAAATCCCGTTTAAAATTTGAAAATTGGTTGTTTAGAAGTAAAGTTACAAATTTTTGTTTGTAAAATGACGGTTTGACCGTTTTTTAGTACTTTTAGCTATTTAAATTGATTGTTCACCAAGTAAACTTTAATAAAATTAATTTTGCTCCTTATCACTCTCGTTGGCGTGAAAAAAACAAAAAAAAAATAATGCACTTAAAAGTAAGATTACTGCTTTCAGAAAGATTTTTCGACGAAGAAATCAGTGGGGTAAATATTTACCCCGGTTTGTAGTTTACGGGTAATAAAAATGGGTTTGTAGTTCTAAGCTTAAAACATGATGCCAGAAAATTTTGCACATAGTGACATATATTCTAAGTTGATATATATTTCGAAATTTTAAATAAATAGTAACGAAACAAAACAGTGGCGACCTTAGCCTAGTGGGTAGAGTGCGTGGCCCCTAAGCTAAAAGAACTGCGGTAGCCCGGGTTCAATTCCAGCTCAGACAGAAAGTTTTTTTTTCAATTGAATTAATTTTTCTGTTCGGTCATGACCTCTCTGCAGACAATGGCAAGCCTCAGAGAGCAAAAATTGCCATTTGTGATCAAATATTTAAAAACACGCACAACACAATTGATCAATAGAAGCTAGGTCAAAGTCCTTCCAAGGGCTGAAATGGCCAGTTTATTTTTATTTTAGGAACGCAACGAAATAAATGAAGGATACGTTTTGTTTTTCCAAACGATAGGATCCACAAATGCGAAAAGTTTTAATGCTCCGCCCATGTCCCAGAAATTAAATCTTTTAAAAGTTCTCAGTTTTTTTTACCTATTTCCCATAGTTTTCTAAGCAAATAAATTAAATTACCCTGAACAAAGATAAAATTACGTTTGAGCTTACAGCTGATGATAACACTATGACACAAAATGAGGGTCATTGTCTCGGGAGTGAACCAACCAATCTCAAACGATAGTATTTTACATCAATGACAATAGCCAAAGCCCTTTTTGCTCCACTACGTCACAAATATTTTTTACAGTGGTCTTAAATAAGACTTTTTTGCACAAAAATGGATTAAAAAATATGAAAAATTATATGTTAATCTTAATTCAGGGTGGTTCTTGTCTTCGGAAGCCTAAATGAAAATTTTCCGGGGAATATGTTTTCGGAACACTTTAACCCCCTAGCTGCTTCTAGAATGGGTCAATTTGACCCTTTTTTGGAATAGACCCTATAAGTCAACTTTGGAGGGTGGTCAAAGGTTAAAACCTTCCAAAACAATATTCTCCAGAAAAAGAGGGATCTGCAAGACAAACGGACCGAAGAGATAATACATTTATTTTTAAGCAACTATTGCATCGAGCGATAATAATATCTTCATTTAGTGATAAATTTTTAATATTATAACGGTCCGGCGTAACGGTATAAAGCTATAATTATATTCGTAATACTTTATAAGTTATAGTAACAAATTACGTAAGTTGTATTAAGGTGGCTTAGCTTAGAAATTCAATTAAGTTAGAATTGAGTAATTTAATTAAAATTGTGAAAGTGAAAGTGTCGTGGACTTTTTTCGAAAAATTTTATTTTGAATGGAATTCTGCGAAAACTTAAAGAAATTTTTCATTTCACACCATCCCGAAGCAATCAAAGTCATTTCAGTCAGGAACTGATTGATTATAGCGTATACTATAAAATACTCTGATCAAAAATTTATATCTGAATTATATCGATGCCATTCAGTGTTCTTATGATTTGGAATGACCCAATTGAACACGATCGCATGAACTTGCCATTTGAAATGCGGTAATTTTAAATTAAGTTTTCCTTAAAATCAACACTTTTGAACCAGATGGGATTATTTCTATTTTTACAGATACAGTTTCGGCTGAAATTTGTTGATGGTCCAAAACAACATATGAAGAAATTAATAAATGCGGGATTGAAGACGAATTTCAAGAAATAGATATAAACCTCTCTAAAGTATATAATATTTCATGCCATTACAGTGATAATGATATGGATACTATTTAAAAAAAAAAACATTAAAATTACCTAACATGAAAATAAATGTATTATCTTTTCGGTTCGTAATTTATGTGTAACCTTTGTCTTGGGTGACCCCTAGTGAATTTTCTGGAGAATATTTTTTGAAAGATTTTACCTTTGACCTCCTTTCAAAGTTGACTTATAGGGTCTTTTCTAAAAAAAGGGTCAAATTGACCCATACTGGAAGGACCTAGGGGGTTAAAGTGTTCCGAAAAAATATTCCCCAGAAAATTTTCATTTAGTCTTCCAAAGACAAGAGCCACTCTATGTTAAGTTTAACATATAATTTTTATATTTTTTAATTTCATTTTGACCAAAAAAATGTAAATTTAAAACCACTGTAGAAAAATTTGTGACGTAGTAAAGCAAAAAGCGTCTTGGGCTTTTGTTATTGATGTCAAATACTATCGTTTGAGATTGGCTTGATTCACCACCGAAAATATGTGTTGCACTGTGTAATCCAAATCTTATATATTAATAGGCATCAAATTAATAGATTAATATATACGACAACATCAAATGTTGTTGTACACTTTTTCGATATTAAGTTTAGAATAAGAGCAATGAAACTTATATTATTCGAAAGATACTGCGTCCTTTATGTGCAGAATCATTTTAGATTTTTAATTTGTGACCTCTGACCCGGAATATTAACGTTGAAAGTTTGCATTATTTTTAGTAAGGAATCGCAGGGCTAGGAAGAGGTAGAATGGTGAATGAGGTATCAAATGAAAGATCTGGCTGCACAGTATTATTACATTTTGAATTGATGACCTTCGACCTGAAATATGAGCGTAAAAAGAGCATTTATTAAATATTGGGGGTTGGAATTAGTTTTAAAGGTTTTCTAAGAGATGGCGTAACTATCAATAGATCGCATCGGGCACACCTGTGACTATATTCATTTCAAAGCACATTGTCTAAGCTTCATTTTTCAGTATGTGTCATTCCACTGAAGTGTAAACAACATATATTTTTTTCTCTGTGAACATGTCGACTTTCGTTCCAACAAAACGCAATTTGCGGGAAGGTTTACTTTTGTGCTTCCATTTGAAGAAAAAAGCGGTTGAAGCACAACGCACGCTTACTGAGGCTTACGGGGACTATGCTCCATCGATTTTTACTTGTGAGTACTGGTTCCGTCGGTTTAAAAGTGGTGATTTTGATACGGAAGACAAAGAGCGTCCGAGCCAGCCGAAAAAGTTTGAAGATGAGGAATTGGAGGCTTTGCTCGATGAAGACCCGTGTCAAACCCTTCAGGAATTGTCAGAATCATTGGGAGTCGACTTATCAACGGTTGGCAAACGCTTGAAGGCCATGGGAATGATTCAAAAGCAAGGAAATTGGGTGCCGTACCAGTTGAAGCCGAGAGACGTTGAACGGCGATTTTGCATGTGCGAACAACTGCTTCAACGGCATAAAAGGAAGAGTTTTTTGCATCGTATTGTCACTGGCGATGAAAAGTGGATCCATTACGATAATCCTAAGCGAAAAAAATCGTGGGGACCACCCGGCCATGCATCAACATCGAGGGCCAAGCCGAATATTCATGGCGCCAAGCTTATGCTGTGTATTTGGTGGGATCAGAAGGGTGTCGTGTACTATGAGCTGCTAAAACCTAACGAAACCATCACTGGGGAACGCTACCAACAACAATTGATGCAATTGAGCCGAGCATTAAAGGTTAAACGGCCGGAATATGCCAAAAGACACGACAAAGTGGTTTTTCAACATGACAACGCACGGCCACATGTTGCAAGAACCGTCAAGGAAACGTTGGAGGCGCTGAATTGGGATGTGCTACCCCACCCGCCTTATAGCCCAGACATAGCCCCTTCCGACTACCACCTATTCAGATCGATGACGCATGGCTTGGCTGAGCAGCGCTTCACTTCTTACGAGGATACCAAAAAATGGGTCGATTCGTGGATTGCCTCAAAAGACGAATCGTTCTTCCGGCGCGGAATCCATATGCTGCCAGAAAGATGGGAAAATGTTGTAGCTAACGATGGACAATACTTTGAATAATATACATTGTACCGTTGTTTCTAAATAAATGCTCAAAAACCGAAAAAAACCTTTAAAATTAATTCCAACCCCCAATAAAAGCTAAACTGTACCAGATGGAAGAATATAGTGTAATAGGGTATTTTAGGCATTGATAAGGTGTGCAAAAAATACTTGCGATATTTTGCGCCATCTCTTACGGATACCCTACTATAAGCATTTTTTTATACAACAAGAGTGAATATATATTGTGATAGTGAAATTTCTTACAAATAGTAAAGTCTGAAAAATTTCCGTTATTTTGACATAAAATTTATAGCGATATATCGAAAACTGTGTATGTACTCAGTACAACGTATTTTTGTATAAAAAGTCGTTGGTTGAGGAATATAACGGTATAGGAAAGCTTTCTTGGTAATATTTTCCACGGATAGTATGTTAAAAAAATTCCCTTAAAATGACATTAAAATTATATAGATGTCTCGAAAACTGTGTATGTACTCAGTACAACGTATTTTTGTATAAAAAGTCGTTGGTTGAGGAATATAACGGTATAGGAAAGCTTCCTTGGTAATATTTTCCACGGATAGTATGTTAAAAAATGCCCTTAAAATGACATTGAAATTATTTGGATATTTCGAAAAAATGATGTCTTCTCATTACAACGTATTTCCTTGGAGCAAGGCCATCGCCTCCGTATGAGAAAAAAAAACTATTAAAATTTCAAGTTTTGACTTTGCAAGCAAATATCTCAGCCATTTTTTAATCGATTTTCAACAAATTTTCTTTGTCTAAAAGATCAATTAAATGATTTTGAATACATAAGAAAAGATTAACCGTTATCTCATCACTTCAATGTTTTATATTGTTTTAAAAAAACCTCTAAAATATTTAGGTTTTGCTCAAAAAATAAGACCAACGTTTTTTTTGTTGTAATTTTTTTCCCTTTTTTTTTCCTAATTTCTGTGAAAATTGTTTTCAAACCACTCCAAAGTTAAATACACAAATCTGTTTTAAGCCATTTCGTTATATATAAAAATAGGCGTAGGAGAAACAGTTCTTCCGTGTTTCTGAACCGATTTTGGTAATTTTTTTAAAGAAATTAGAGTAGGGAGAAGGAGTACACTGAATATTTTTGTGACCTTTGACCTGAAATATTAGAGTTTAAAGAATATTTCTTAAGTAAAACCTAAACTATTAAAAATGGAAGAACATGGTGTAAGACGAAATTTTCGACATTAATACAATGTACAAAAAACATTTTTCGCTATCTCTTACGAATACCCTACAATAACCATTTTTATATGTAACATGTGTGAATATATATTGTGATGGTGAAATTTCTTATAAATAGTGATTTCTGAAAAATTCCCTTTATTTTGACATCAAAGTTATGGCGAGATCTTGAAAACTTTTCTCAGCTTTTCATAGCTTTCCTCAGTACAACGTATTTTTATATGAAAAGCCCTGGTTGTGGAAAATAACGGTATACGAAAATTTTTATGGGTAATGTTTTTAAACATATTTTTAAAAAAATTTCAACTATTTTTATATCAAAATTATTGCGATAATTTGAAACTTTCTTAAAGCAGGTCATGCCTCAGAACTAGAAAAAACTATTGAAATTTCAGAAGGTTGGTCGGATTTCGGGCACAGGCGATACTAGTATATTTAAATTAAACAAACGGGCTGCTAATTCAAATAGTAATAAAATTAGATTAAAACTCAAGATTATAAGATCAGATAATTTTAAAATGTATTCAAATACAAGATGTTAAAAAATTCATAACATAATTTGTTGATTTTGTGACGAAACTACTCTTTTTGCACTCTTTTGCAGAAAAAATTACGTGTGAGCTTACAACTGATGGCAATCCAAATGAATTTAAATTAAACACATAGACTATTTCAAGTAGTAATAAAACTAAGTTAAAACTCAAGATAACTCAGATAATTTTAAAATGTATTTCAATACAAGATGTAAATAAATTCATAGCATAATTTGTTGATTTTGTGACGAGGTTCTCTTTTTCAACCTAATTTTCCCCGTTCTTAAAAGTGTTATTCCCGTCTTCCCTCTTTGCTGAAAATTCCCACAAAACGATGAAAATTCCCTTTTCTGGCAGCACTGGTAATCTGGTGACCTTAAATAAAAACCTTTTTTTTAAAGTCATATGATTGCGAAGAGTTTATTCGAAGTGTCACATTATATAAAACTTAAACAGTACATTGGTCACAGCTTAATTATTCAAATCTACTGATGTTGGAAAGAGTAGCGCCTTCTAGTGTGTGATTGACTCTATAAAGAGTTGTTGTTGTTGTTGTTTTGTTCAAAATGAACTTGAGAGACTTCAAGCATTTATAGCAGAGCAGCTGGGCGCCCATAGCTCTCAGAGCGTAACTTTTCACATGTACACAAAACTCATGAACCAAGAAATAAAGATCATGCAAAGAAAAGAGCCGCCATATTGTAAACAAAAACAGCTGATAGGTCTGACGTCATCGGTTACAAAATCTTTTGTTTACGATTAGTGATTGGATGTTGAATGTTATTTGTTAAAATTTTAAAGAGTTATCATATAAATGTAATGTGTTTTTATATTAAAACGAAGTGTGCTGTAGCGACATGCATTAATTGCAACAGCAAAAAAAAAACAAATACGTGTCAAGTATTTCAGTAAAGAAAATGAGCAGTTTATTTGTATTAAACAAAACTAATATACGATCAACAAAACAAGAACATTTCAAAGTCAATAAAATAAAATCAGAATTATATGATGCGCTGTTCGACGTCTTGCGCTGTTCGCTTCTCTCTCTCGACTGACTCGACACGACTGTCGCGCAGGGGTGCATAGTTTACAACTCGGCCAATCCTGCATTGCAGCCGTCCTCGGCATCGTCGTCGATGTCTATGTCATCTAGGTCTGGTGATGAATAGCACCACGGCTTCAACTTATCTGATGCGAACACTGAAGAAAACTTTCGTTGCTTTAGTTGCAAACCAGGTACGTCCTCCACTAGATAACGGTCGTTGCCAAGGACCTTAGCTATCATATACGGTCCGCGGTACTTGGGTTCCAGTTTGCGGGACTCTCCTGAAGCAGGCGGCTCATTAGCGATAACCACCAGGTCATTTTCATCGTATGAAGTCGGTTTAGCATGTTTTTTATCGAATCGCTCCTTCCAGCGGCGGCGTTCTTCAGCGATATTTTGTGCAGCTTGTTGTCTTTTCTCACCAATGTTTACTTCTGCAGTTTGGTCATCGATGTCTTCATGTATTGCATTCAGCAGACGGTTTTGGGTTATATCAAGTAGCTGAAAGTCAAAAATCAGCTCGTTTGGGCTGAATCCTGAGGTTGAATTTTTCTGCGAATTAATAGACCATTGAACATCTCTTAGTAGTAGATCCCAATTTCTTGAATCATTCGCCGAAGTACGTAAGTGAGCAAGAATCGATTTGTTGGCGCGCTCTACTTGCCCGTTTGCTCTGGGTGTACGCACAGCAGTCTTTATGTGCTGTATACCATTGTGGTTGCAATATTCTTCAAAAGCGTTGGATGTGAACCCTGTTCCACGATCACTGATTATTATTTTTGGAAGGCCAAAATACGTTGTGATCTCATTAAGAACCTGTATAACTGCAGTTGTCTTCGTGTTTCGTACCGGCTTCACAATCAGATATTTGCTGAAGGCATCTGAGATTGCTAAAACATATTGCATACCTCTTTTGCTGCGAATGAAGGGTCCAAGATGGTCAATGTGGACCGTGCGGAAAGGAATGGGTTCTGCATCGTCGTAGTGAAGACGACCTTCAGGCATTCCTCCTTTTGCTTTCTGATAACAGCACTCAATACAAGCAGCAATATACTGCTTTGCATACTTGCGTATTTTCGGAAACCAGAAATACTTTTGTATGCGGTCAATAGTTTTGACAAGACCATAATGGCCAACGACGTCATGGCAAGAGTGAACGACTCTCCATCGTGCAATATTTGGGACTACTAGCCTACGCCCATCCACAGTTTTTCGGAACAATCGGTTTTGATGCATGCAGTACTCAGCTTTGTACTGATTAATGTGTTGTGATTTCTGCTCTCCATTAAGAACAGCAATGATGTGCTTCAAAGTTGAATCTTTCAGCTGCATAGTTAAAACCCAGTCGGAAGTATTCATTGTGATTTCCAACACGAATCCAGCGGGCTCTACATCTTGGGCAACTTCATTTGGAGAGCGGCTTAGCGCATCAACGTGCGCCATGCGACTTCCTTGTCTATGCACAAGCTCATAGTCATATTCGAGGATTTTCATGAACCATCGTGCTATCTTTGGAATAAGTTCATGGGTCGTGCGAGCTTTTGCGATAGCGGAACAATCTGTAACGAGACGAAAATTCTTACCCAATAAATAAATTCTGAATCGGTCAAGCGTCTCGACAACAGCTAGAACTTCGAGCTCATATCCATGGTAGCGGCTCTCGGCATCGGTGCAGTGTCGGCTGTAATACATAACTGGCTGCCATAGTTTCCCATCTGTCGATTGCAACAATACTCCTGCGAGTCCAATACTGCTGGCATCTGTGTTTACCTCGTGATGAGCATTGCGATCGTAGAGTGTCAGTACTGGTTTGTTGCATAATGCGGCGATAAGTGTTTTAAACGCTTGCTCTTGCTGTTCATCCCAATTAAACTTGTCAACATTAGTCTTGAGCAGCAGCTGCGTTAATGGCTTTGAAATCAGCGCGTAGTTCCGAACGAACTTTCTGAAAAACCCAGTAAGCCCCAGGAATCGTCTAACTTCTGGAACGTTTGTTGGTGCCTTGAAATTCCGGATGGCGTTAATTTTACATTCACCAGGTGAGATCCCGTTCTCGTTGATAATGTGGCCCAGATGAGAGATTTCGGTGCTTAAAAATCTGCACTTGTCAAGGCGTAACGTGAGGTTACTTTCTCTTAAAATTTTTAGAAACTTTTCTAAACGTTGCAGGCCATCATTAACTGTCTTGCTGGGTATGATTACGTCATCCAAATAAGCTAGAACTTCTCCGGGACCCATGTGTGCGACAAGTTTATTCATAACATTTTGAAAAACAGCTGGGGCATTTACAAGGCCAAATGGCATACGATTATATTCGTAATGCCCCTCTGTTGTTACGAATGCTGTATACTTTTTGGACTCCTCAGCAATAGCTATTTGATGGTATCCCATTCGAAGATCCAATGTAGTAAAATATCGGCTACCCGCCAATTGGGCAAACTGCTCCTCTAGAATAGGCATTGGAAACGGTGTTTTGATTGTAACACTGTTAAGTTTCCTGTAGTCGACGCATAAGCGATGCTCGCCATTCTTTTTATCGACTAGCACGACAGGCGAAGCGTATGCAGAATCAGAAGAACGGATAATTTCGGAATCCAGCAGCTCTTTTATGATCTTATGAACGATATCGCGTTTAGCAAACGGAATGCGATATGGCTTCATGTTAATTGGAGCGCAGCTCGTTAGTGCAATTTCCATTTGAGCAATATTGCAAGTACCCAACTCACCAGCATTTTCAGCAAAACACGACCGGTTCTTAAGCAATACATCACTTAGTTTTGTTTGCTCCTCAAAAGTAAGATTTGGTGCTAATGTATTTGCGCTCTTCGCTCGCTCGATCCAACAATCTTCGCCTTCGATGACAACACGAGTTCCTTTTTGGCATAGAATGTCGCGTCCCAACAAAATATTCTCCACAAGGAAATCATCATCTACAACAAGTAGCTCGCTCTCATGTGCATGATTATCAATGTTCAAATTAGCAATAAGTTTTTCAGTACATACAAACTTGCCTCCAGCGAATCCTCCCAGAACAATGTTGCATGGTTTAAGTTGTCCAATCGATTTTGCAAAGGTTCTACGAATCAACGTACGAACGCTTCCTGGATCAACAAAGGCTTGTGTCGTATTATCATTGATCGAGATTTTCTTTACAATTACTGCGTCAGTGTCCAACGTTATATTATTGACATTCGGCTTCAGTTTATTTTCCGGACAATCTTGCATGGTATGTGAAGTACGCTGGCAGATACTGCATCGTTGCTTACGCTGTGGTTCAGGGCATTTAAGTGCGATGTGCCCAAACTTTTGGCAGTTGTAACACTTAATCTGTCTTACTTCGCGAGAATTTTCAGCTACTTTAATTTTCTGCCCAGTATAAGACTGCAAGCTCCTTGATTTTGAATAAGTCGGTGTGGACTTGACTTCGTTATAATTACAATAACTCATCAGATCTCGCAGCAAATTATTGCAAAGAGTATAGTCTTTGGAAATGTAGCGCCTCAGGTCCGCATCGTTAATACCAAGAACAATGTATTTTGCAATCGCATCTTCAGCCAGTCCTCCACGTGAACCAAGAGCTAGCATTTTATAATAATACTCACATGGCGTCTCATTTGTTTGTCGAGTACACTGTGCCATCTTTGTATGAACATCTGCAACGTTCTCCAAAAATGGGAAATCTGCAAGGAATTTTCTTACGAACTCCGGCCACGTTGAAAAAACAACCTGCAGTGAGTCAACCCAATACTTTGCGGGTCCGCGCATTTTCTGTTGAATAGCAAAAATTAAGGTCTGGTCATCCCAGCTGTACATATCCCTCAACATTTGGACTCGTTTTATAAATTGTTGTGGATTAAGCGAAATTTCTGATGATGGGTTAAAATCTGGTAGCAGCCCAACCACTTCTCGAACATTTCCAAATGGATTGGTTATCGATGAACCCTGCGGCGTACTTGGTATGGTTGCATGTGCCATATAAGAATAATTGTTTTCTCTTGGCATATGTGGCTGCGAGTATGTTACAGTCGAAGTGCGTCCTGTTTGAACATTATTTAGCGACTGCGCAGCACTATACGTATACATGCCGTTTAGATTTCGTCGCTGAGTTTCGTTTGCCTGAGAGTATGTTATGTATGTGTGTGGACTTACATACGAGTGCGAGAACATTCTTTGCTGCGTTGATGTTTGTGGCGTTGGCATCTGAATATCAGCTAGCGATTGCGTTGCGTTATACAAATGTATGCCGGTTAAATTTTGTTGCTCAGCTGCGTGTGGTCGAGAGTACGATATATATGTGTGAGGATTTACATTCGAGTGCGAAAGCATCCTCTGCGGCGTTGATGTCTGCAGCGTTGACATCTGAGTATCAGATAGCGACTGCGTTGCATTGCTTGTGTGTATAGTGTTCGTGTTTTGTCGTTCATCTGCGAGTTGACGAGTATACATTGTACCTATGTAAGGTTGTGCGTGTGTTTCGGGTGTTGTTGATAGCTGTGACGTATAAGGATAGCGAGTGTTGTCAGGCAGTGAACCGTAGGTATGTGTGTGTGTGCTTTGAAAATCGTATGCGCCTGTAACGTTTGCAACTGTACATGCCGTTTGCATGTTTGATTGCGTTCGTGCTGTAGAAATTCCTGGAACTTTCGATTGATCTTGCTTTTCGTTTTGCTTCCGAAGCTGCATATGCGCAAGTACCTTTTCGATGCTATTGAGACGTTCTAGCAAAGACTCTTGCAACGATTTTTCGTTGTTGTTGTCGCTTTCATCGTAATGTGCTTCAAGCCTTTCAATAAGCACGTTCTTCTTACCCGTTGTCGCAAGCCCAGCATCTTTACATTTTCCACGAAGAACTTCTACACGTAATTTTCGTAAGTCATTCATTTTACAGCGCTTACCTGCTCACACTCACATTAATGCCACTTCTGAAATTGTCAAGTATTTCAGTAAAGAAAATGAGCAGTTTATTTGTATTAAACAAAACTAATATACGATCAACAAAACAAGAACATTTCAAAGTCAATAAAATAAAATCAGAATTATATGATGCGCTGTTCGACGTCTTGCGCTGTTCGCTTCTCTCTCTCGACTGACTCGACACGACTGTCGCGCAGGGGTGCATAGTTTACATACGTTAGTTTCTATCGTTTCCTCAAGGCAAAAATTGCTTGTAAGCAATGGGAGATTTTTTGTCGGCTAAATGTAGACACTGTAATGGCAAGAATCTGTGTAGATCATTTTCTGCCTGAAGACTACGAAAGAAGGGTCCAAGTTCAAATGGGTAAGTACTTCTACATTTCCACGTAAATATTCTTTTAAAAAATGTTACGATAGGTTTTGGCAAAGCTATGCTCTTAAAGCCGGGCGCTGTCCCAACAGTTATGACCAAGGATGTGCAGCCAGCAAATGCAGAACGATGTCAGCGAATTTTAAAGCGCGAAAACAAAAAAATCGTAAGTGCTCTGCTTCAGGAGTCGTTGGTCATGGAGAAGTTTTTCCTGTAGAGGAAATAGAAAAACTAAACAGGGACGCTTCTATTTCTAACCGCTCTTCAGAGCAGTTACTTCAAGCGAAAATACGGCAGCTATATTCGCAAGTGTAAGTAAAATTTAACAATTTTAAGAATTCAATATTTTTAATCTTTTTTGGAAATCCTCGCGTGATACATCTGCCACAAATTGCACAAAGACGTTCCGAATATAAGGCTGGAAGAAGAAGCGGCAGCATCACTTAGTTAGGTAGATTATTTAAGCGAAGGCGGTTCGCCAAGCCAACGGAAGAGCTCATGGCGCATATGACTGCGTTGGAAAAAGTGTTCAACGACGTAAATGGCGACGGGCTGCTAATAAGCAAAAATTATTTGCAGACGCACATTACAAGTGCAGAGCATGTTATTTGTGACAACAAAATAAAAAAATGTTTTTCCGCGCACGAATGTTTTTTAAAATAAGATTATTAAATAAAGAAATTGTGAAAAATTCGATGCAGAGGAAAAGAAAATTGAACAAAACAGTTCAATAATAAAAACAAAGTGAACATCCAATTTTGTATTCTATTTATTTGCAGTTTTTCTTTTTACAGCGTTCTTTACATTTAGTTACTGCATGGAAATATAAACAAACAAAGTATTCAAACACTTTTTTCGCGAATTAAACTTATTAATTTTATAATTTTTTACTTTTATCCGAGTTTTCACATGTTTTGCATGCAAAACATATGCAAATTGACAGTTTCATAGCATGCTTGTGACCGATGACGTTGCACGAAAAATTACTTTTTTCTCGCACTGCTCTTTGCGTGATCTTCTCTTATTGGTTCATGCACAAAACTCACAACAGAAGAGAATATAATTCTGTCGTTCGCGGACGGTGATGCTGTGAAGACATATGTCGGAAATTTTATGTGCAATGTTAAAAAACCATCTTTTTGGTTTGTAAATAGATTCATAATTCTTATGCATATATGTATTTTTTATTTTTTTATTTTATTAAGGTTTAATATAGTTCCTACATATTGCCTATTAAGATTCCATGCAGTATTTCTTTTTTTCATATTATTTGTATTCATTAATTTTTTATACTTAATTTTTTGAGGTTTTGATTACAATTTTAATGATTCGTATATATTAGGATTTAATAATATTAAAACAAAAAACCCAAAAAAAAATAATATTTGACTCCGAATCGCAATGTGATTTCTTTTCAGCAGAGAAGCTTTCTTATGAAGCAGAATGTGTAATTTGCTACTGCAGGCAAACTAATATAAGTTATTTACTTAGAAAAAAATGCTGAAGCAAACATGACAGAAAAAATAGTGAACAATACCAATAACTAAAAATAAAAAATAAACACATATTACAGTATGTGTGGAGGTATAAACATACAAACTCTAAATCTAGATAATTGTGACAACTATTTCGCTCAGTGTGCGCTATTCAGGAGCGCACCAAAACTAACAAGACAAAATAAAATGTGACTGTGTTAGAATGCCCTGCCCTGATTTAAAGCTTCTTTTATAAGTGAAGACAAGATTGATAGAGATAATTTTAGAAGAGAGTTTTTAATGAGAGTGCGAGAGCAATAATTGTAGGACAAAGTTCTTACGCTTTTCTAGCGTGAAATATTTTGAATTTGGCTCTCTGAAATAAAATTATATGAAATGTAGGAAATCTGTTGCCAGCAATAATTGCTGTAAATTCCCGTGGATTTTTGTTAGAGTGTATGTGAACACCTGAAAGTGGGATACTTTTACGAATTAAGGATAATTGTTCTATTCAAAATTAATTCAAAGAAATATTTACGTGGCAAACATCTGTTAAAGTTTCCCAACACACTTACAAATAATTTTACTGCCACTCATGTCACTACTTTTCAAGTTTTCATTTTATTTCCAAGGTTACTTTTGATGTCCAACAGCTGCACGATGACAAAAATTATTCAAGGCTTTGCATTGAACTGTATTCGACACTGTATAATTTACCTTGTGAACTTGTTTTAAAAATGTTTTATTGAAATCCTAATACGAATAATGAAAACACCTTCTTTCTCTCTTTCTTTCATTTCTTGTAATCCTTCTCATTCTACTACTTCTCAAAGTAAAGTCCTTCCCAACTCATTGGAAAACCACTTAATGCATGGACAGTGAAGGATGCAACATCGAATCACTTCCATCGATTTTTAATTTCGTTGTATTGCCTTCCTTTGCACTATGTTCCAATTCGGACCGGACAGAACCTGCAGCAATATATATGTTTTGCTGAATTTTGTCTTCGTCGTTGTTGATCCTTGTCTGGCTTTACGATTTTTTTGGAAGAAGCTTTTTTAGTTAAAATTTGTTTTTTCTTTCAGACATGATTGGCATGAAATATGAATGTGTTGACATTCAGCAAATATGTGCGCTTCAGTTGTATTAAATGATATATTTCAGTGTTGGTAAACACTTTGCATGGACAACATCATCTATTTCCTATAAATGTAGAAATGACAGAAATATTTCATGTTTTGCTTACTTTGCTTTATTCAAAAATATGTGTGAATATTGTTAAAAGTCATACTCGTACATATAGAATATGATAGAAAATGGTTAAAACATTAGTTATGTCAAGATGTTATTTTTAGAGACATTTATAACTCAAAATAAGCTGAAGATATCTTTGCACCGAATCTAATATTTGTTTAGTAAGGACAAAAATCTGCGGATTGGATGACCTTTGACCTTAAATTTTAGTGTAGTAAGATAATGTCTTAAAAAATATGAGTGTAGAAAGATTATGTTTTTAAGAAAACTATGCTTAACTATTAGGTACTGAAGAAAATTGAGTAAGATCTCCCAAAAAAAACCCAAACAACTTAAGAGAATAAGATTGAGCTTAAAAAAAAAGGATCTGCATAAACAAATGGATGTCGGTAGTGGAAAAAACCAGCCCCCTGGGGTTAAAGACCCAAAAATGGCCTAAAAATAGTACTTGACTTGATTACTCTAAAGCTCTTAAAATAATACATTTACGCACTATCTTGCACAAACAAATTTATGCACAATAAACAGACAAGATTTTTTTCCAATTTTGACCTTGGAATAACCTTTCATGATGTTTTAAGCGATCAGTCAAAGTTTGTAGGTAATATTTTTTTAGCGAACCTTTTTGAATTTTGGGAAGAAGATATTTCTAAACAATTATATTGTTTCATATTCATCATAAGACAGCACTAAATCGTGTTACAACTAATAAATTTTCATCCCAAGTAGTTTCATCTATCATCAAAAAATGTATAGAAATGTATAGATGTGTATAAATGAATGGATCTATCATTACATTCTCATTTAAAATAGTGTTGAAGAAAAATAAGTGTTGATACCCAGTAGTTCCAGTCTTGAAGAAATCTCAAATGAATCATGTACGATTTTTCTTGATCCTTAACGAAACATGCTGATTTGGCCATACATTTCATAGAGGAAAATTTCATATAAATGTTCCAAATTCGTGCAAGACGCAATGAAAAAATGTCGGGATTTATCATGCACGAAACCAATATCAAAGTATTGAGGAAGTTTCGTTAGTGAAAAGTAGACAGGAATATAAAGAAAATTCATGAAGGAATTAAAATCGAAACGTGCTTCTGGACCGAATTCAACGTCGTGCGATATATTTGATAGGGAATACAAATATTTCATCCTCTCTCAACTCTAATGGAAATCGACATAATATTGGTTTCGTAATGGCTTGGCGTCACCACACCGTATGTTTCCAGGTCCACTCAAGCAGCTGTTCAAGCCCATTCCTTTACCATTGCCTTGATGCCACACATAACCTCACGTTGTAGTGATAATTCGTTCTTTCGTCGTACGGTAAAGTTGTGGAATCGTCTCCCTGCGAGCGTGTTTCCCGTCAGTTTTGAGCCGTACAAACTTAAAACAAATCTTCACCGAAACTACTCCATCTTTTCAAACTCTTACTAACTATCACCCATCTTCCAAATCAACACGATGCTCATACATTTATAAGAAACATCACCTGAGCTTTCACTCTATAAAACAGAAAAAATTACACCAAATTGTCAAAATCAAACGAATGCGATAGCAATGGCAACGACACCTAAACAGTGGTGTCAATGAATATATAAATACTATCGAAAACCATCGATGGTCAGTCCAAAACTATCGATAGTCACGATAGTCGGTGATATAAACTTAAACATTCTTGATAGCTCTTCGTATATTGACAGATATCTTTGCTTACTTGCTTCTAATGGTTTAGAATCCTGCATCAATGAGCCAACGCGCATAACACCTGTATCCAAAACTTGTATTGATCATATTTTTGTGCGTCTTCAAAATTCCAATAATTTGTCTCTTCAAAGTTCTGTCATTAACCTAGAGATTTCTGACCATTGTATGACGTGTCTAAGTTTTGGAAATGTGTTTCTTCAAAATGATTGCGTAACTAACCCGCCTGTCGAACATTCAAAGACTGATTTTAATAAGTAAAATAATTCCCTATGCTTTGAAAATTGGGATCATGTTTATAATGAATGTGATCCTTCTAAAGCCTACAATATGTTTGTCAAAACACTTCTTATACATATTGATGGTTGTTCGACAATCATAAAGAAAAAATGTGATAGCATGAAAAGATTGAAGCCATGGATCTCAAATGAACTGCTGAAAAAAATTAAAACTAAAAATAATCTTTTTAAAAGAAAAAAGAGATGCCCAAATGATGTACAAGTTCGTGATTCTTATAAATCCCTTTGTAAAGAGATTTCGAAAGAGGTCCTTCAATGCAAAAACAATTTTTACTGCAACGAATTTCAGAAGGTAAAAGGTGATATAAGAAAGGAATGGAAAATGGTAAATAATATTCTTAATAAAAGCAACAAAAATGAACGTATTCAGTGTCTAAAATCTGGTGATGTGGTTACTAATAATCCTAAAATGTTAGCGGAACAATTTAATAAATACTTTACTTCTATAGGATTAGAAGTGGTTGCTGAAAATTCAATGTGTTCTAATCAGTGTAATTGTTTATCTTTTGAACCTGGTCTATCTGAGAGCTTTTTTATATACCAATTTCTTCCTTTGAATTATACAAAATTATAATGTCATTAAAAAACTCGAATTCTTCTACATCAAATAGTTGTTCAAGTAATTATTTGAAAAAAATAGCATTCAACATTTGTGATGTATAAAGTCATTTATTTAACAAAAGTGAAGAAACTGGTATATTTCCTGAAAATATGAAAATAGCGGAGGTAGTTCCTTTGTATAAAAAAGGTGACCGCGCAAATATTAATAATTACAAACCAATCTCGTTGCTACCATCGTTTTCCAAGATTTTTGAAAAAGCAATGAAGATGCGAATCGTAGACTTTTTAGAAAAAAATAAACTTTTGAGTAAATTTCAATTTGGATTTAGGTCTGGGCTATCTACAGAAGATGCACTTATGAATTTCTGCACTAATGTGTACTCTGCACTAAATGACAAAAAGATAACTGCGACTCTTTTTGTTGATATCACAAAAGCTTTTGACACAGTTGACCATAAGATTTTGTTAGATAAATTATTGCGATATGGATTCAGAGGTTCAATTCATAGTTGGCTTAGTTCATATTTATTTAATAGACAACAAAAAGTAAAAATCGACAACCACTTAAGCTCTCCTTTACAATCTACTTTAGGTGTCCCTCAGGGATCAGTGCTTGGACCGATTCTTTTCCTTATTTTCATAAATTCATTGTTTTCTCAAAACTTTAAAAGTAGTATAAATGCCTTTGCTGACGATATGGCTTGTACTTTTTCCAGTGACTGTCCATTAAATCTTTCTGCGGATATTAATCATGACCTGGAAGTTTTAAGTCATTGGTTCAAAATCCATAGAATGGTACTCAGTGATAAAACAAGAATTATGTATTTCAATGTTTTAGGAAAAGATTTAGACTTCGGGCCGCTTCACTTTCACGGTGGTAAATGTGAAAAGTATTTGTACTGTAAAAATGTTTGTTTAGCTTCGTTTTGCTCACAAACTTACTGTGATGATCGAGTTTGCTTCCCTAAATGTTTTCCCATTGTATGTGTAATGTCATTTAAATACCTTGGGTTGCTACTTGACAATAAGATGAGTTGGTCTGACCATACACAAGCGCTTAAGAAATACCTCATGGCTGCGGTTAGAAATTTATACCTTTTAAAATCTTTTTGCTGTCTTAAACTTTTAAAGTGCATTTATTATGGTATTTTCCATTCAAAGTTAGAGTACGGATTAGCTTGCTGGGGTGGTACTAATGAAAATAAAATAAATCCACTGTTAATATCGCAAAAACATGCCATTCGCCTTATTTGCAATAAATGTCGCCGTGACAGCAGTCTGTGACTGTTTAAAGAACTAAATATTTTGCCACTAAAACATTTGTACTATTCTAAAGTTTTAAAAGTATTTTTTTTTTAAATCTGGCTATCTGGAAAGTCGATATTCTATTAATTACAATTTAAGAGTAAATAATCAAAATTTTGCAACGATACGACAGCATTCACTTCAATTATTTCTTAATTTTTACACTGCAGTTGCCCCTAGACTTTTTAACAGCTTGCCTGATTGCATAAGATCCATCCGTAATAAATTCAAGTTTCTCAACAATGTAAAAATGTGGCTTATGAATCGTAACTATAATGATATAAATCTTCTACTATGTATTGTTATTTAATGTAATTATATTCAGTTTTTGCTTTGAGTTTCTTTTCTATCATTGGTAATAATCGTTTTTGAGTTTTAGAGTCTTTATTGATTTTTGTATTTATTTATATTTTTTGATTTCCTGCATATTTCTTAGCATTTCTTTAAATCATCATATATTTTTATATTTTTGTATTTACATTTTCTAATATTACCTTATTATATACTACCTTATTGTTACTACATGTATTTTTAATATCGATTGTAATTAAAATATCTATTGATACTGCTATCGCCTCTAGTTCCTTGGTGAATTATAGATAGCAGTTCTTTTTCATTTAAATTTGTAACTTTTATGTGAACTTGCGATTGTTAATTGTTATATAAAATTGTAAATGAAAAAGAAAAATAAAAATTCAATTCAAATAGTGTGAAATTATCGATAGAGAATTTTTATTTTCTCGTAAAAGTCACCTTTTCTTTCTTTAAAAAATCATATATTAAAATTTTGTAATGTTTAAATAAAATCAACTTACCTGTATTGTCATAAACTCACTGGAAGTGGAACTGTTTCTATATTATCTCTACTTTTAATATTAATAATATTATTATAATTATAATTAATTTTATTGTTACCACTAAATTTATTGTTATAATACAAAATACAACAAATCTATGATGCCAGTGCATTAATCATAAGGTTCGTACCTTGTAGCACTGGTATATCAAATAATACAAATACAAAAATACAAAATATCGAACGTGTCATCGATAGCTTGCGAACTCTATAGTTTAGCCTCTGAACGCTTCGGCGAATTACAACAATCATGAATATATTGAAGTTGTTGTAATAGAGTGGAAAAAGTTAGTCGCTGGCAGCCGCTACTTTGCATTATATTTTGTATGAATTTTTTTTCATCACGAAAAGTTCGTCAATGTTGCCGCGAACTACTGGGTAGTAACAAAGTCACATAATTCAACAGACTTGAGCTTCTCATTAGGCCACTGAGCTCTGTTTGGTCTGTCAGAATGACATTCTTTGTTCAAATTAAGTACAATTTTTCTTTTCATATCGGCATCTACTTTATCGTCGAAGAAATACAATGCAACGTTGGGTTGATTCAAGTACCATAGATGTCCAAGTACTAATTTCTTTCTTTTTTACTAATTCTCCTATATATTTGTCAATTCTTCAAAAGTTCTCCAGTTCTTGATGAAGTTTTAAATCATTAGATGATGCTTTTGGTGACCCTTTACATAGAAACCAATTCCTTGAATATATTCGAACCACAAATACACTGAATCTCCGAATATTGATCAAAAGTCGAGCTGAAATTTATTATATTGGAAAGTGGACGAAACAAACCCGCTTATTTTGAATCAGGAATACATAAAACACGAAAAAATTATGAAAACTTAAACAAAACAGTGAATTGTTTTCTAAAAATAAATATTTTAATGGGTAAATGATTTTCGCCATCCATCCAGCACCAGGCTGAGAAATTTTATAGTTTGGTATTTCTGCTCCAAGAAATATTAAATTTAATTTCAGCATTTCCATATTAATAGTGCCAAGTACTATCCACTTTATTCTGAATTTGGTATTTGACAAAACAAATTAAATCATACCGAATTTCATCAGGAATAGATGTTTTTGACGAAGAAAGCTACGCTAGCAATGAGGTGTTGAGTAACAAGTACCTAACTCTCTAGCAGTGCAGCTGCCAAAGGATGCTGGGTATATTTAGCAAAATTTATTCACTTTTCTGAAAATATTGCATATTAGTGCCTCAATTAATCTGAAAATGTGTTCGCAGTGAAGAAAATAAGTCACTCATTTTGAAAAATACTTTGAAAAAAATTTGAAATGCTCTCATGCCCCTGAAAATCAATATTTTGGAAAAAAGCAAACTTTGAATAAAATATCATTTTATGTTCTCTGACATGGTGTTAATTGTTAAGAAATATTTTCTTCCAAAAATTCACGAGGGTCGTTCAAAAAAATATTACTAACAACTTATGACTTTTACCGCTTAAAACACTACGAAAGGTCACTCCAAGGTCAAAGTTGGTTACGAAAAATATGTGCGTTTGTTTATTTTGCATAAAAATATTTATGTAATTAAAGAGCGAAAGCTGTTATTTTAAGAGATATAGAGTAAATAAGCCAAGTACCATTTTTTTCGACGTTTTTGGGTCTTTAACCCCAGGGGCCCGGATTTTTTCCACTACCAAAGTCCATTTTTTATGCAGATCTTATTTTTTAGCCTCAATTTAACCGAAAATGGGAGGGCAGACAACAAAATCAGAAAAAGACACATATGGGTGTTCTACCTTACAATAAGTATGTATATTTGAATAAAACATGTCTGTAACTTTTTTTAGCATAGCCGGCCTTATCTCACCAATAACGCGTCAAATTTTGATTTCCAACTTTTCCAATCGATCAGTCGTAGTTGGTTGATCAATATAGGTTAGTGACTTGACCTGCGTCTACAAAAAGAAGTTTAACAGAGTTAATTCATTTGACCTAGGTGGCCAATTGAGAGTTCCATTTCTTGATATGATTCGGTTACTAAAAGAATGGGGATAGGGTTTGGAGCCAGACTTATTGTTAGATCGAAATCTGTTTAATTATCTTTACAACGGTTGTTCAAGCTTAATATTCGGTTAAGAAGTGTTTGAGATATGAACTTTCGTACAAATTTATTTTCGACGTTTTTGCAGATTTTTGTTTATTTTTTGCCTGCAACGCCGACAAAAAAAACACCAATCTTTTTTACTCCAATAAAAGTTTTTTACTTCCGTTAGGGATATCCTATGCTAATTAGTTAATTTATCTGGTCATCAGAAATAATAGTTAGCAATTTTAATTTTATGTACCTACTTTAATGATTAAATAACCTTGATGATTTCAAACCAATTTCTTTGAAAAATTTTCTGCTATAAATTCCATTTAATTTCTTCAAGAACACCTCCTTACGAAATTGAAAAGCCGCTTACAGGCTTATTTTACTCTTCGTTTACATTTCTTTAGTTTTCTAAATGTTATTATCTCGGACTTCACGCAGCTAGCAGTCTGAACTGTTTACATTTGACACTTGAAGGCATTCGTTTTTTTTTGCCCTCTTTAAGCTCGATAAAGGCTTGAAGGATTATAGACTTTGAAGCAAAAAAAAAAATAAGGGTTGAACTAAAAAGGTAATAATAACTGTGCATAAAAGGCAAGCAGCAACTGCATATCAAGCCTTTTTTTCTAGACTTATTTTATTTTTCTACACTGAGAAACGAATTTTCTCATATCAATCAAGATTTGATTATTGTTAACAATTGCAGCAGAGTCACGAATTACGTTGTAAGCGACAAAATTAAAATTGTTAACAATTCGTTAGAAACGTTTTAAAAGAAGCAGACCATCTTTAGATAAGTTTTTTAATGCATTATGAAAATATTTAGGTTAAAAAACTATTTTATTAAAAGAATTAAAATTAAAAAATCAAATTTATAATAATATTTCCTTAACAAATTATTTCTTATACATTATACATTTTTATAATATCTATAGTAGAGTGTATCAACTTGTTTGGGAAAAATCTGATCGCCAATTCCGGTATCAAATTAAATAGTATATAAAAATTTCTGGTTGATCAGCATATCTTCTGATCTTTTGCTGACTTTTTTGAGTCTAATTTTGTACCTTTAACTATATGTTCCGGTAATATTACTTCGGATATTACACCATTAGTTGATTTTGGAGCGGTTTATTTCTCTGAGAATGATGTGGTGGAAGGAATCTTGAATCTTAAGACTACAACTAAATCTGATTCGGATGGTCTCTCGGGTATCCTATTAAAAAACTGTTTTAATCCCTGGCAAAACCTCTTCAGCTTATCTTTATCTACTGGGATTTTTCTTCTTGACTGGAAAGTGTCATTTATTTACCCTGTTTTTAAATCTGGAAAAAAGCAATATTGAAACTACAGACCAATATCCAAACTAACGTCGGTATAAAAACTCTTTGAATTTATAGTAAAAATGAAAGTATATTTTGCTGTAAAACGCTTTATATCTCCATACCTGGTTTTGTACCTAATATATATATCGTATTTAACTGTACAAAGCACTCATACCAATTTTTAAACCTCTAGGTTTGATTTTACTATTTATGGCCAAAACTTGTATGACGTCCTCCCACTGTGACGCCTTCGTTAGTCTGCGGACAGAGTAAACGCTGATGCGAGCAGGCAGGCAGGCAGGCGCAGGCAGGTACCTGCTCGGTTAATAAGCCGTGCAGAGTGAATGCGAGCAGTTCAGATCAGATCAGTGCGAGAAAAAGTTTGGGGTGATTACGATTTCCATGGCTCTCGATTTGAGTATGCAGTTTTGAAGCTCTTTTTAAGAAAATAAGATTCGCCCAAGGATTTATTGATAAGTCTTTTAGTTACCGAGATATCAATTTTTCAAAAAAATGTTTACTCAATGGAACTAATATTTAAATTTGGCTATATCTTTGCTAATATTTGTCCGATCTGAATGATTTAGGTGTCATTCGAAAGATATTTAAAATGTTTTTAATATGAAATGAAAAAAATGGTCCTGCTTTTAAAAAACGTACTTTTTCTGTAAAAGGAGCCAGTTAGACTTTTATCAAAAGTTGTTTGTTGTATTCTGAAGTACATATTGATATTTTTCCTTATTTTTATAAAAAAAAGTGGCTCTGCCTTTTACAAATTGCACTATTTTTTTAATGATACCCAAATTATCCCGATCGGTCAAATATAAGCATATATGTAGTCGAATTTACATTAAGACTTCTTTTAGTAAATTTGTTTTTGAAAAATCGATAACTCGATAACTAATATAAATATATCGATAAATCCTTCAGTAAATCTTATTTTCTCAATGAGCTCTTCAAAACTGCATATTCAGATCTTGGGGCCACGGAAACTCTTTTTACTCTCTTCAAAAGAGCTACAACTCAAAAAATTTCATTTCCATTAATAGCAAAAAACAATTTTTTTCTTCAAGGGACTCAAAAAAAATTCATTCAAAAAAAAGAGACAAAATTATTTTTTTTAATTAAAGACTAAGAATATGTGCACAAAATTAAGATAGCCGATGTATATGATCACAAATAGTCTTACACGAAAAAGTATATATGTAAACATTTTGAGTTGTGACTCTTTTGAAGAGAGTGTGCGATAAGTTGTACCACTATAGAATTGCACTGAGAATTTCAAACTAAAATTAGCGTTTTCTTCGGTGGCTAGAAATGTTCCATTGGCCGATAAGATAACTCTCCAGAAATTTTATCCAAATCGGACACCGATAAACTAAGGCTCATTGCGATTTAATATTATTGAATTGGTATAAAGGGCGAAAATGAGGTGTTTCGTCATTAAAATGTGTATTGAAATTCTTCAAACTGATTAAATAATTCTGTACTTTTAATCAATAGAAGATTCAAATACCTGTACAACGTGTCATCGGTGAGAAAAAAAGGCTGAAAATTACCAGAGTTGTAATATTTTCGAAAACATTATATTTTCTTTCTTGTTGTACTAAAAAAATCGAAAGAATCCAAATTTTAAAAAATTGCAATAAAATTTTGTTAAACAATTTCTTGAAACAACACTTAATACAAATACAAAAAATTGTGTCATTAATTTGAATAACTTGGTCGTTATGGCATTTTTTATTAGAAGAGTGCCCTCTAGAAAATGTCAAGTTTGAGTACTTTACGAAAAAAATTCTCAAAAATCCAAAAATGCAAAATCTTAACCAATAACAACAATAATGCTTAAAGCATAGCCTTGAGCTATTTTGGGCATAAAATTAAAGAAATCAAAATCCTAAGAAGAGAGTTATAGCTGGTGAAACTTGATTTTTTGTTTTCTGGCATTTTGAACACAAAAAAAAACATAGAAAAAACGTATCATAAAAACGTTATATCTCATTTGAAATGACTTTACAATCAATACTTTTTAAATATTTTTGATTTGTGTGCTACAAAAATTTTGGAATTCAGGGGCTGAAACATATTAGACTCTGGTTTACTGTTCAAAATATAAAAAAAAAGGAAAAAACAAGCAATTTAATTTTTATTGTTTTATATGTATTTCTTTTGTTTCGTACATGCCCAACAAGTGCCCATTCGATCAATCTATCATTTTCGCTTGCACAACTTATCATGCACAATCTTAATCGACGTTAACCAAATTTGCCAATACCCAATGTGCACAAAAACGGATGCGGATCCGTTACGAACCCGTTACGAGACCGTCAGTACGCACTACGCTTTCTTATGTTTCGACGGACCCGTTACGAACCCGTTACGAACCCGTTACGAACCCGTTACGAATCCGCCAAAAGAGTCTGAAACGGATTCGTATATGAAGTCCGAAACGGATTCGTATATGAAGTCCGAAACGGATTCGTATCTGAAGTCCGTTACGGATTCGTTTCTGAAGTCCGTTCTGAGTTCGAGGCGGATCCGAAAAAATAAAAAGCGATTCGTATTTTTGAGAGGAATCGCTCTTATGTTTTGACAGACCCGTTACGAACCCGTTACGAATCCGTCAAAAAAATTACCACAACGTTAACATAAAAGACAGTCTTAAATTTGTTTTACAATTTCTTATTTTATTTTCAGTGGATTAGGGATACGAAATACAATTGTGTACTTATTTTTATTTTAAACAACTTTTTTATTTCATTAGGCTCGTGCTCCTCAAGCTCTCCTTCAAATCGAAGAAATGTACTTGTCAGAATTTTTAAATAATTATCATTAGTGCACAAGTTAAATGTGACTATAGGATAGCCGTACACAAGATATTTTTCGGAAACTTTTTTAATTGCGTGAATTTTGTACGCTTTGTCATTATAGCAGTAAAAGTTATTGGGATGCTTCAATGAAAAATAATGTTTAGCTGTTTGAAGGAACAAGTATGAGCCATCCTGGAACTCACCAACATTGTACTCGTTTGTTTGACATTTTGAATTATTTTTTTTTACAATTTAAACTAGCCTCCACTACTCTCTTATAAATTTGATTACAAAATAATATTTTTTGTTTTAATTTACGTTTAATTTCCTGCAAAAAGTTTTCGAATTTGAATGCGTCAAACTTGTTTAGAGAACCTATATTGTTAACATCTGTAGCTAAATGCGTCAAACGAGTCCATTGCGAGTTCGAATTATTTAAAAAAAACAAAACCTGAAACGTCTGTTTCGTATATGAAGTCCGAAATGGATTCGTATCTGAAGTCCGAAACGGATTCGTATCTGAAGCCCGAAACAGATTCGTATCTGAAGTCCGAAACGGATTTGTATCTGAAGTCCGAAACGGATTCGTATCTGAAGTCCGAAACGGATTCGTAACTGAAGTCCCAAACGGATTCGTATCTGAAGTCCGAAACGGATTCGTAACTGAAGTCCGTAACGGAGAGAGGAATTTCATAAGAAAAAGGATCCGTTCCGGATGCGAAACGCAATCCGTTTCGGACAAAATGTACGAAGAAGTGAGTTCGTTACGGATTCGTAACAGATCCGTTTGGCACACTGGGATACGACACACATATACATGGAAGACTTGAAGTAATAACCCCAATGTGCACAAAAACGGATGCGGATCCGTTACGAACCCGTTACGAGTCCGTCAGTACGCACTACGCTTTCTTATGTTTCGACGGACCCGTTACGAACCCGTTACGAATCCGCCAAAAGAGTCTGAAACGGATTCGTATATGAAGTCCGAAACGGATTCGTATCTGAAGTCCGTTACGGATTCGTTTCTGAAGTCCGTTCTGAGTTCGAGGCGGATCCGAAAAAAAGGAAAAAGCAATTCGTATTTTTGAGAGGAATCGCTCTTATGTTTTGACGGACCCGTTACGAATCCGTCAAAAAAAAAAATACCACAACGTTAACATAAAAGACAGTCTTAAATTTGTTTTACAATTTTTTATTTTATTTTCAGTGGATTAGGGATACGAAATACAATTGTGTACTTTTTTTATTTTAAACAACTTTTTTATTTCATTAGGCTCGTGCTCCTCAAGCTCTCCTTCAAATCGAAGAAAAGTACTTGTCAGAATTTTTAAATAATTATCATTACTGATCAAGTTAAATGTGACTATAGGATAGCCGTACACAAAATATTTTTCGGAAACTTTTTTAATTGCGTGAATTTTTTACGCTTTGTCATTATAGCAGTAAAAGTTATTGGGATGCTTCAATGAAAAATAATGTTTAGCTGTTTGAAGAAACAAGTATGAGCCATCCTGGAACTCACCAACATTGTTCTCGTTTGTTTGATATTTTGAATTATTTTTTTTACCATTTAAACTAGCCCAAAATTTTTTTTGTTTTAATTTACGTTTAATTTCCTGCAAAAAGTTTTCGAATTTGAATGCGTCAAACTTGTTTAGAGAACCTATATTTTTAACATCTGTAGCTAAATGCGTCAAACGAGTCCGTTGCGAGTTCGCATTATTTAAAAAAAGGAGTCTGAAACGTCTGTTTCGTATATGAAGTCCGAAATGGATTCGTATCTGAAGTCCGAAACGGATTCGTATCTGAAATCCGAAATGGATTCGTTTCTGAAGTCCGAAACGGATTCGTAACTGAAGTCCGAAACGGATTCGTAACTGAAGTCCGTAACGGAGAGAGGAATTTCATACGAAAAAGGATCCGTTCCGGATGCGAAACGCAATCCGTTTCGGACAAAATGTACGAAGAAGTGAGTTCGTAACGGATTCGTAACAGATCCGTTTGGCACACTGGGAACGTTACAATGTCTGGCGACACTTTTGTAACACTGCGGTTCTGTCGCTTTTGTCGCTACCCAATGTGCACAAAAACGGATGCGGATCCGTTACGAACCCGTTACGAGTCCGTCAGTACGCACTATGCTTTCTTATGTTTCGACGGACCCGTTACGAACCCGTTACGAATCCGCCAAAAGAGTCTGAAACGGATTCGTTTCTGAAGTCCGAAACGGATTCGTAACTGAAGTCCGTAACGGAGAGAGGAATTTCATACGAAAAAGGATCCGTTCCGGATGCGAAACGCAATCCGTTTCGGACAAAATGTACGAAGAAGTGAGTTCGTTACGGATTCGTAACAGATCCGTTTGGCACACTGGGTACCCACCAAAAACAACCCTCACACACACATAAACATGTGCGCGGTCGCTGCTGTTGATGTTTGTTTCGTTCAACGCGTTGTTGTTGTTGAATGTTTTTGTTGTAATTGGTCTTGTATTCTAAAGATAAAAAAAAAACTCAGTTTCCTTGAAAAATTCAAAAAAACAACACAAAAAGAACAAATTCAGTTGGGAGAAACCGGCGCCAGCCTGGTTTCTCGCAACAACCTGATCTGATCTGATCTGACCTGCCTGCTTCCACTCTGCACTCTTCGAGCAGGTTTATATGAAATCGTATGAAGCGAGTTTTCTCGCATTGGGACAAGTAAGCAAACCTGCCTGCCTGCCTGCTCGCATTAGCGTTTACTTTGTCCGCAGACTTGCGAGCTTGACATGCCTCTCAATGTCCTTAACGTAGCAAGGTACCTGTCAACTTCTTTCAACTCGCGATGTCAAAGAGTGTTTTGCTGAATTTTTGAACAATTTCGTGTAATTCTTCACGATTGTGCTTTATGATGTCTTGATAGCACCTTATAATTTTACTTACCTTCGAAACAATAGTGTTGAATTTCAAAATTAGAATTCCAGTTGTATTCCGAATTCCTTGAATTTCCAATGCGATACACTACGAAAAAGGATACCTTTTTTGTCTTCCACGGCAGAGTCATCAAATCCAAGCTTTAGTCTTCGCAAAACATCTGCCTGCGTTGGTATTTTCTAATCATTAAAGATATACGAGTTTCCTTAAATTAACACCATTTCTAAGTTAAAATAAATTTTAAACTGTTCAAAGGCCTTCATATAAAAAATAAAATAACAAGTACATGCACTTGGAAAAAGACGTCAAATCTCGTTAGAGCATTTGTCAAATTGTTTCAAATTTTGCAATTCTGTGTGTTTATATGGAAAGAATTGATTGATAAGCTTGATTTTATTTTTAAATCAACTATAAGGGATCTTCAGTATAAAAATTGCTTAAAAAAATGCACAAAAATGCATTTCGGGTGATGCAAAAATTGGTTCAGACCAAAAAAAGTAAACCAATCAAAAGGATTTTTTTATACACTATTTAATTTTGGTACCGAAATTGAGCGTCAAATTTTCGATACACTCTAATCTAAGTGCTAGTTTACACTAGCTTCTCTCAACCGATTCACTTTGACGTGATCATACAGAAGAGATGAGGAAGAGGTAAGGTGACTGAAGTGAGGCATGAGTATTAACAATTTTTAAATTTTTGCGACTCACTTTTATTTGACTTTCGGTGATTCGGCTGAGTATAGTTAGTGTAAACTGGCACTATAGTAATATAAACAATTTTTTGTTATTTTGATTGTTTTTTTTTGTTTGTTCTACCTTCATGCAAATTTATGTTCTAACGTTAATTTTGTTATTGTAATACTTTTTAGTAATTGAATTTATCGTCAATTGAATTTATCGTAATTAAAAAAATATATGTTATTTTGACCCTTAAAAACATTCATTTTTTAGTACAACGGCTTTTGTTTACATCATTACCTAAGGATTAGGACATCCAATCCCGGGATCCAAAATTCCAAAAAATTCTACCAAAAAGTTCAAAAATACCTAAGAAAAACCTGAATGTGATTTAAAAACTTTTTAAATAAAGACCTTTCTCAAAATATCTTTACAATATAACACAATGTAAGAAACACATGACCTTAGAAATACTGAAATGTGATTTTAATAATACAAAAATAAAAACATTTTGTAACTATCTGTACAAAATATGATGTGAAAAAATATAAAATATAAACCTTTGTTGAACTTAACTTACGAAATATTACAAAATACTAACTTTAAGAAACTTAAATGTGACCTTAAAAATTAAAAAAAAAGCTTCCTTAAACAAGCTGTACAAAATATTGCAAAATTCGTACTTAGAGTTACTAAAATTATTATAGTATTTTATTGTTTCTTAAATAATTTTATGAGCCTTCCAAATGATGTTTTTCAGAAATTCACAATAAAACGTATTCTAACATTTAATCGGAACTGTGTTTTTATGGTTTTTTAAAATCTTCTGCATTGTTTTGTGTTGTAAAACGATGCATAACTACCTTGGAACTTTATATTACGTCTTCCAAAAAATTCATTTTCTTAGGTTTGTCAATTCCGGGTCTAATCCTGGGACTGTGTTTTTCCAATTCCGAAATCCCGGGATTGCCGAAACGTCCTGAAATTGAATGCCCTAATAAGAATTAAAAAAAAAAACGACATGAAAATCAAAGTTTTTACTTTGGATGCCAATATCTCCGCTGTTTTTAAATTTATTTCATTTAAATTTTTATTTGTTCAAAAGTTCAATAAAACACAAAACAAAAATAGTTTGAACTACACCGTTAAGTCAGTCAAAAGTATAGACATTTACTAAAAAAATTACTCAAAAGTTGTTTTTGTTGTAAAAAATAAAATCAATAGCATTAAATTGCAAAAAAATCTTCCAGTTTTGCGCAAACATTTTTTTACTGTTTTTTATCATCAAAACAACAAATATCATTGCTTTTACCTTTTTTTCCAAAAAAGTCTTAAAACAATTTAAGTTAATTAAATACCCTAATATCTCTTTCCAATCAAAAGTTACGGCTAAAAATCTCTTTTTTTGTAGTATTGACTACTATCTATGTACATTAATAAAACCCATTTTTGTCTTTAAATGCTCTATCATTAAGTCCCCACCCTTTGCGATTTTTTTTCAGGGCCAGATTATTTCCAATCTATTTTCTTTAACAAAGCAGTCATGAAAGTCATTACTACGACACGCCCTACAAAAGATACATTTTTTTATTCTAAACGAAAAAGTTACCCTGAAATAAAATTTTTTAATTGCCTAATTTTAAGATATATTCAATTACAATATATCATTTGCCATCATGATATGATTTTGTTATATTAGAAAATATTTATTGATTTATTACTAAAGCTAAAATTGTGGATTGTTATGTATGTCAAAGTAATTTTTCTGTGTCGATAAGCAACAATCGCTTAAGTCGACTTAAGACAAAACTGAGTTATTGATATAGCTATATTCCACGCACTATAAACACATTGCACTATATTGCACTATAAACACACAGAAGCTGGAACTTCCAGAATCACCTTAGCCAAAGTTATGACACAAAAACTTAAGACCCTTTCCTATAACTAATACGGCGATTGAAAACATTGAAGCAAGTTTTATCGATACTTTGAAATCAGACTTAAGCTGTTATTGATTGGCAGCTAAATCTGTGCCAATCAAACACCGTAAAAAGTAACTGCTTTGACTTAATATACTATACTTAGGCTGTGTGCGAATTGATGTATATATGACCTAAACTAAATAGTGTCGATAAGGCAGTGCTTCCTAATTTTGGAGCCATTTAGGTAGATCGATAATTTCTTAAATTATTTGGGAAGCAAAGCCTTATCGACCCAATTTAGTTTAGATCGCGTTTAGATCAAATCGCACACAGCCTTAATATATAATATATATAAAATAAATACTACCAAGAATTTGCCAAAAATTGTTAATAATCAATAAATATTGCAATACTGGCGTCAACTAAATACATTTACAATACTTTAAGAAAGTAAACTCTTTTCTCAGTGCATAATGTTCTTAAGTATTAACCGTTATAAAATAGCTTTTGTAGGCGTTCCATCTAAGAATTACAGAATAAGCATGTTTGACGTTTAGTTTTTTCTTTTATCAAAAAGAAAAAATAAAAGGTTCCACATTTTATATACTCAGCTATGTAACCAAATGACAGCAGACGTCGATATTGTTGACGATGACATTCGAAACGTTTTATAAGACTCGTGGGAAAACTTACAGTTATTAGCGGATGGCCTTTATTTAAGGTTATTCTATGTGAAGCCACACGTTAGTAGCGCTTTATTGAAATATTTATAAGTTGTTACATTTTTTTATTTCTCTAAAAGCTGCTTTCGTGTTTAAACTTTTGTGCCCATTTTTTTCGCAATACGTCATAAAACGATTTTTTTAAATGACGTCACAACTCACAATACACGAAAAATTGATGCCAAAACATGACGTCAAAGTAGGTCAACAGCTTGTTCATTGTAGCTGATGTTGAAAATTTAGAGCAGTTAAGAGTAGCAGTAAAAGGATAAAAAAAAATTATGACAAAGCAGAAGGAGATTGAGAAGGAGGAGCAGAACAAAACTGATGCAAAGAGAGAGAATGAGAGCAGGGTAGTTAAAGACAAAAGTCTAAATGTGTGTGAGTTAAACAAGCCAAATATTGGGCAAGGTAACTGTGCACAATCTTATTTATAACGGTGACAATGTGACTGAGTGCTTTAGTTGAGAGTTGGGATGAAAAGCACTAAAGGGAAAATCCATAAAACAGCTTACAAATTAATGAGAAAAAGTTTGCAGATGTTTTATGAGAGGCAATATTATTTCCAATTATTTTATCAATTTTAATTCAAAGCTGTAATTCAATAGATTTTTGGATAATTTCTTGTTTACGTTTATGGTTTATGGCATGAAGCAGAGCCTTAAAGATCTGTAAAAAAACTTTATATTTTTAGTCAATTTTACTCTTAAACATTTTTTTTTTAAAGGACGGCCATTTTCATCTGTCTGCCTGGGACCACGATTACAGCCATAATTTGAAGTTATCGTAATGATATTCGATATATATATACAAGCTTCAATTCAAAATATTTACATCAGTCTCGAAAATGAGCCATATCAGTCTAATATTACGCTTACCTCCCATACAAAATGATTTAAGAAATATGGCAAATTCTCTTAAAATTCCACAAAAATTATTATAGGGACTTGAAATTTTACATATGAGCGTTTAATAATAGCAATATAAAATTTCAGTTTCACTAAATTCAACCAAATCTTATGAAAATCACTTCTACCTCCCATACAAACTGGCTTTATGAACAAGGGAAAATTTCTAAAAATTACACAAAAATTCATTTAATGACTTCAAATTTTAAACATAAGCTTTCATTTTTAACATGCATTCTAAATTAATTTCAAGCATAACAACAAGATAAATCCGCCAACCTCCCATAAAAAGTAATAACATCAAAATGATAATAATAACTACTTCCTTAATTCCTTAAAATTTGATACTTAAAATGTAAGTACTTAAAATGTAATGTTTGAAGTTTGGAAAATTTGGAAGAAAAAAACGCATATTCTCCATACAAAGCAACATCAATATAATAAAACCTTCAAAACATCAAAAATACTTATGCGAAAATAACACAGTCCAACAACCAAAATAATAACAGGCTTCGACCAACGGATTCTGGTTGAGAGAGGTACAAAAGTTATGCGTGTATCCGCGTTTTAAAAATTTACGTCCGAGCAATTTTTAATTTATGTTTTAAGCTAACACTAATCTTAGTAGTTTACTAGCATAAAAAAAAGAAAACTACTAAATATTTGCCTTTGACATAGCTGTTGTGTTCACAAAGTTATAGTGAATTTTTATGATTTATAAATATTTTAAAGGATATTTTTGAAGAATATTTGAACCTTCTCGCGCCCCTTTTCAGTGATCCATTGTTGCTCTTTTAAAAAACTTTTTAAAAAAAGTAACCTTAAACGTAGGTGTACCATAGCTGTTAAATAAGGATTACTGAGTAATCATTAGTAATACGATTACTTTTTTTAAAGGTGACAAAATGTGTTAACTACGATTCTTTTCTGTTTGTTATCGTAATCAAATAATGACGATTACTTCATTTTACGAAAATGATCAAAAAGAATCGAAAGTAATCAAGAAAAAATAATCCGACTACTTTTCAAAATTATTTTTGATTCTTTTTGATTATTTAAATTATTTCTAAAAGTATTCGAATTATTTTTTCTTAATTACTTTTGATTCTTTTTGACTATTTTCGTAATTACAAGTAATCGTTATTATTTTTTGATAACTTGTAATCGTAATCAATTACTAATCATAAATTTCTCCCTCAAGGATTATATAATAATAACAATTTTTTTATTCAGCTTATTTCAGCTTAAAATATTCTATAAATATTTACCTTGAAAAAATACATTATAAGCCTTTTTTTACAAGATATAATCAAAATTTTTACTGAAGATTATTTTTTGGCATGAATAAATTAAAAACTAACTATTTTTTAACAAAACTTGTCTAAAGGGAGTTACACAAGAGCAATTTGATAACTCAGTGACTTTTTGAATAAAAGGTATTTTTTTTGGTATTTTGTTCTCTAAATATCCTTCTTTTATATCATTACATTTGGTTCAGCGTTTTTCGAATTTTTGTATTCCTTCCTTAAAAAAGAGAGAGAAAAAAACAGATCCCGTTATAACAGTAACTTAACTAAAACGAATTTTTCACATTGTTTTTAATGTGAAAATTTTAAAAAGTGGAAAGCTATTTTGTGCTATATTGCAACAAATTGAAATAAAAAGTTTACCTTTAAACGTTTTACTTTAAGTACAGTGCAGCATGTGAGTAATTTTTGGAGGGTTTTTTACTTTAAGAGATAGAGGAAGAAGGTAAATTATTTCTCATTATTTCGATTTCAGCTGTGTGTGCATTTGATGATAAGTTTATTGTCTTGTTAATAGAACAAAAATTTTTTTGTCCATTTTAGTCCAAATTGGTTTTTTACGGTTGACTAACAATGTCATGAATACAGTTTTTGGAGTGCATTCTGTACATATCTTACAGATAATCAACTAAGTCATGGCAAACTAAAAAAGGAAAGTGTTGCTCAAAAAAAGAACTTCTCTAACTTCAGGGAATTCTACCTGAAGTTAATCAGAATCAATAACGATAATTTGAGTTAAGCTTTTATAGCTTGTGAACAAAGAAATATGTTTCTATATGAATTTCATTTAATATTGTAACACTTGGGTTACATACTATATATTTATAGAAATAATTTTCTCCATCTAGATGTTAAAATATTGCACTTGCGGGCTGGCCATTTTTTCAGCCTTAGAAATAGTCGCGGGGTCCAAGTCTAGAGGGAATGGTGAATGGGTTAGCAGTTTTAGCTCACTTCATGGGTTTTTGTCATGACGACTACAGACATGTGCACTAGGGTGTCCCAGAAGAAAAATTTTTTTTCGAATTTCATAGTTGCTTAATCTTTGTTTTAAAGCTTATAGAGTATTTTTAAGATTTTTTTCAGAATTTTCGAAAAAGGTTTAGAATCGGATTTTCCCTAAAAATCAGATTTTTCGGAAATTTGTCGTGTAACATGTACACTTTACGCAAATTTCACGAAAAAAATAAATATATGAGACCCAAACGACCAAAAAAATTTACAAAAATTCTGACATATGTACATAAAAGTAAAGTTTAGACATTTGTCTTTCGAAATAATGACTCAAAGATATAGAAAATTTTTGTAATTGGCCAAAATGTGCTTGGAATTCGGAAAATCTCCGAAAAACTTGATTTTTAGGGAAAATCCTGTTTAATTAGTGCAATCTCTAAACATTTGCCATCTGAACATCTGAAAAAAAATTTCACAAATACTTAACTCCATAAGCTTTAAAAAAAACTTGAGCAAACAAATTTTTTTTGGGCACACTATTGTGCACTGGTGCGTTGTCATTATTGACTTTTTTCTTCGCGAAATGATGTCGTTTTAAATCAATATCAAATTTTCAAAGTAATCGGTGTGAATGAATCCGAAACCTAAGTGCAAAAACTCTTTTGAATTGCAGTTGAACATCGCCAAACACTTCTTCGAAGTGGTCACAAGGCTGCGCTTATCGTCGAGTGTGAGCAATAGGGGCACCACCCATCGCGCCGATAGCTTTTTCATATCCAACTTACTTATTTAGTTGGAGCTGCAGTCATATGGGCATTTCCACAGAAAACTCTACCGTGACCAAAAAATGAAAACTTATTTAAAACTTATTATGCAATGATTTTATCTAAAAGAAACATTTTAATTTTATTAATTTAAGCAATTTTTACATAAATTCATTAACCCTTATGATCAAATTGTCTACACTGTTTCACAAATGTTGTTTTTTCTTGTAAATGTTTAGTAAATGTTTCGTAAGCTTTTTTGTCTTAGTAAAAATGGAAGGCATTGGCTAACGATAATGGAAAAATTATTAAGGCAAGGAAAGGATAATATATTAAATTTGTTTTTTAATTACGTAGTTACATAATTACTTTATTATAACATAACTACCTAATTAGAAAGCAGTGGAAACTTAAGTAATGTAACGCCAGTAACGTATTTTTATTATGTACAAGGTTTATTATGTACTGCGAAACCTTAGGTGGACTGCATCATTTGTGCCTGTAGAGACTAGAAAAAAATTAGTAATTCAGCTGATTATGCCAATTATCTCCTACTCAGATATAGTGTATAGTAAAGTTGATTCCCGATCCAAGCTTAAGTTAAAACTTGTGTTAAATAATGCTGTAAGATACATTTTTGGTCTTAGAAAGTTTGACCGCATTAGTCACTTGAGTAACAAAGTACTCTGTTGCAACATCTTCAACTATTTGGATTCTAGAAACTGTATCTTTTTACATAACCTGATCTGCACTCGCACTCCTGATTACTCATTTGAAAAGCTACAATTTTGTAGGTCAACTAGAAATCTGAATCTTTTAATCCCTACTTATAATTTTTTAAACTCTAACAGACTCTTTTACGTGAAGCCATCAGATTGTTGAATTCACTGCCTTTAAGTATAAAAGTATTGCAACTAAACGCAACTTTAAACATGTAATTTGCCAACATTTCTCTTAAGTATCTCTCTTTCGCTAATTCTATGCAATTGTTTTTAAAAAACCTTACTTTAATTAATATTACTTAATCCTTATTTGTTGTTATTCTTGATTTTGTCGATTTTTCGATTTTTGTTTTGAATTAATTATTATTTAGATTAGATCTTTTAGTTAAATGATATTAATTGTATTAAGTTAAATTTTTAATTATTTTTTGTTGTTGTTTATCACTTGTTATTTTGTTATGTATCTATATTCTAACTGCATTTTAAAGACTAAGTCTTATTTGTGAACCTTTTCTTTAAATAAATAAATAAAAAAAATTTTTAAAATAACGTAACGTCAGATCAAAAAGACTAATAAAAAAAAACAGAAGATTTTTAAATTTGATCACTTGAAAAATAAACTTGTGCTATTCCAAACCCATCTAAAAAAGTTGTGTACAAAAAATCTTGCCCAAATCAGACAGTTTTGCAAATTGTGTAATTCAAGTCAAAAACCATTTCTGGTTTTTGTAACGTTACGCCAGCACATATTTTTGTTTAAAGCTTAGTATGCTGTAGGAACAAAAAAAAATGTCCATAAAGGTGAATTTACACATTTCACTCAAAACGATGATAGTGAACGTTGAACGATGACAGTGAATCAATTTTTAATTTACATTATTCAAAATGTAAATTTAAAATTTGGTGGATGATTCAGTGTTGAATGTCAAAATATATTCGTTGGTTGATTAATTTTATTGACGTTTAAAAAAATTAAATAAATAAAAGCCGTTCAGCAATTAAATAAAAAATATATAAACTCTCTGCTTAAAGTTATGTTAACACCTTTCAATTGTGTTTTGGAACGAATAACACATCAGTTCCATTTGCTTTCACTTTCATCAAAAGTAGGAAGACCTTCTACTTCTTTCACTGTTCAATGTGGATGACAATCATCTTCATTTCAAAGACGAAACTCAATTTGCATTTTCCAAATCAGATGATTCATCCAAAGTAAACAATGATAGTGAATCGTGTAAATTCGCCTTAAGAAATACATTGAGATTTTTGACAACGAACAGGCAGCAAAATTTTTTTCGCCAGCTAGTACGCTGTAGAAGCGAAAATTATTGTGCCAACTATGTTGCCAAATTTCCATTCGTGAGTGGAGAGTCGAAATGTCAAAATTTCTCTGTCGATTATACGCCCGTACATTTAATTAGCGCGGAAATTTGCCATTCAACAAAAAAAAAATAAGCGGAAAGTATGTTAAAGTGTTGAATTTGTTATTTAACAAAATTATTGTTGCATTTATATTGTTTTTTAACGAGTAGTCTTGCTTTTTATAGGATATAAAATTGCAGCAATAAAAATATGAATCTCTCAACCAGAACAGCAAGTGCTTTTTCTCCACACAAAAATTTTGACTCTACACCAAAATTTCGCGTGTAAAAGTATATGCCCAAAAATTTTCGTTCCTACAGCATTTTAAGCTTCTATCTCTTAGTCCTTAGGATTTATTGTCATCATTGTTTTTACTTAATATAGTGCTACTTAATTACAAAGCAAATATAAAAAGCCTTTTTACAAATAAGACATTTTCATTCTTTCTTTTTTTTAATATTTCTTCCTACAAGTAACGCCACTTTTGAAATGCCCATATGTTGATTTTGGTCTCATTTAAGAACGTGCGTCAGTCATTTCTGTCTCTCGCTTGCTGGCGCTAGTTAGAATTTCCAAGCTTCGTCAGGTTGTCTACTTGGTCTTTCCAACGAAGATGCGGTCGTCCTCTTCTCTAGATATCTTTCAATAGATTCCCGTTTACATCCTTATAGGACTCGGTTTTAAAACAATCGGCAAGGCATAGAAGAGAAAACTGTTTGCTAAATTTGTATTGTGGATAAGCGAAGCTTGCGCTTGACTCTGAGCCACTTCAAAATAATGCGAAATTTCAGTAAAAACTAATCAAAATTTATAATAAGTAAGCAAATATTTGCTTGAATTAAGTAAAAATTTGCTATCCAATTTATAATAACTAAGCAAATATTTGCTTGAATTAAGGAAAAATTTGCTTTTGCAGCTTATAATAACTAAGCAATTATATGCTTGAACTCAATCAAAATTTTGCTTAGTTATTATAAATTGAAAAAGCAAATTTCGATTAATTTTTGCTGAAATCTAGCATATTTTTGAAGTGAAATAATTAATAACATTTAATTAAATTGAAGAACTACCACCATCTGGAGATTTGAACTTCGGCCGCGTGAGTGTAATCTATTCGACCATCGCAGTTGTTAACCATACGTCGCCTAATTTTCTTCATTAAGAATAAACGTGTGCTCGTGTATTTAGAAGAAATTTGCTTGAATTGAGTAAAAATATGCTATTTGAGTTTATAATAAGTTAGCAAATATTTGCTTGAATTAAGTAGAAATTTGCTATTCAAATTTATAATAACTAAGCACATGCTTGCAGGAATTAATTAAAAATGTTATATTCCAATTTATAATAACTAAGCAAATATTTGTATTCCAATATAAATATATTCCAATTTATAATAACTAAGCAAATATTTGCTTGAGTTAAAAAAAAATTGTTTTTCAGTTTATAATAACTTAGCACAATTTTGTTTGAATTTAATCAAAATTTTGCTTTTTCCTAAATATACAAGGAGTGATTGCAATTAAGCAATCTTTTTTTAAAATCATATTGTGATTGAGCAAAGTTTTGCTGATTTGCTTTTAAGCAAAACATTTGCTTGATTCAAGCAAATTAATTTTCTACGTGTACCACTGGTTTCAACTAGGGCGGTGGTAGCCAATCACCTCTTCAGCAGTGTGCCTGGAGTAGTAAATGTATGTCCTCACATAAATCATCGATTAGAAGAGTGCTTTGAAACAGGAGTGAGAGTCGAGTGGCGAAAGCTTCGGCTGTCGGTTTTTATTGCAGCTTGTCGACGTCTAGCTTTCTCTGTGTAGGGTTGCGTACATTCTTAGCTGCGCACAGATGTGTACGAATGTTGCCTGCGACAAGATAGTGATCCGAGTCAATGTTTGCACCACGGATCATGCGTACATCGAATACACTGGAAGAGTGCCTTTCTTCGATCAAAACGTGATCAATTTGGTTTCTAATTTTTTGATCAGGAGACAACTAGGTGGCCTTATGAATATTGAGATGCTTGATTCTAGTGCTACTTACGACCATGATTTGTGCTGCGGCGAAATCAATCAGCCTCATTCCGTTATCATGTTCAACTCTTTATGTATAATATGCTGTACGCGCTCAGTTGAGATGCCTTTAGTCTCAGCCACCTCACGTATTTTCATTCTCCGATCGAACAATAATCGCGATAATAATTTTTCTCAAAGGAACGGCAAGAAAAACGACTCGTAGAGGGCACTACCGTTGCAGTAAAAATTAAATTCAAACAAGCAATCATGATACAATATTTATTAGGTGTCATGAGAACGTGTGTCGTTCAAAACTGTTGTGAACTGTTATGGTAGCGATACCTTAGTGAACGATGTTTTTCTCTAAATGTGTTTTACTGTAAGCGTCAGAAAAATTGTAAATTATTTAATTTAATTATTAATATTGTGAAATTATATAAATAATTCAAGTGCAATTGTTGGCTCCGCTGAATGCGTCCAATGTGTGTGACACACGCGGTTTGTTTTGTTTTCTTTTGTTTAACATTCGATGGCCGCAGCTCGTGAGAAAATAGGTAGCTGTCATGGCTACCTAATAGTCATTGTATCAAGCAAACAAATAATTCAAAAAATTAAATGACAGTTCATAAAAATATACAAATGTGGCACCTGTGTTTCAAATTTTTTGAAGGCTATATCACAATTTTATATAGATAGCAAAAATAATCCTATTTGCTATAGAATTGTTTCTTTTTGTTTTTGCTTTGCATGTAAAAAAAAATAATCTGGATTATTTTGAAGCGAATGGAACGCAGCTACTGTTTAAAATTGCAAAAAGTTTCTTCCCACGAGTTTCTATTCCTCTGCCATGCCCTTCACCTTCTACATTTTTTTTTACGATTCCACCTGAAAGTATACATAATAAAGTTCTCGCAACCAAGTAACTAAGTAGGTCTTTGAAAAATTTCTAACATTATACGTGGAAAGTGGTTACAACTGTTCTGCTAGTTATTGCTGTCATTTTTTTGGCATTGTTGGTTCAATAAATATGTTAACGACATTTTTTTGGCAAACTCCACTTTGGGAATAAAAACTAACCCTAACTCAATATCACATGACATGCGTCTTTGTACCTTTGTATATGTAGTGGATGAAAAATAATTGAGTTTGTATTGAGTTCAAGAGTTTTATGGTACACAACAGCCTCATTAAAGCTCCCTAAAGTCACATTTTTCTCTTCTTTTGACATAAAACTATATGGACTGAATTAAATCAGTCAGGCTTTAATTTGAATTGAGTTCAACAAAAACAATGTTTACTTTTTAAAGACTTGACTGATTTAATAGCTGGATGAAAGGAAAGCGAGAGTTTTAAATTTGGTATCGCTATTTTTGCTAATACTTTTATTGGTATCATTTGTTATTACCTTGATATTGATTTAAGTCTGCCAAAGCTAAAAAAAAAACATTCTGAAACCAATTTTGCGCAAAAGAAAAGCATGCCATTATTTATGTTAAGTATTATTTTGAGCTACTGATTCATAGGCATTGGCAAAAGAGGGCACACACAAACAATCATTGTAATAGCATGCACAGTGTTTTCGACAAGCGCATCAAGGATAATTTTTTGTCTGCTGAACAACTATAAATCAATTACTTCATTTTTTGCTTGAATAGAACTGAAACGGCCTCGTCAAGGTTTGCTTTTAGTACGTTTTGTCTAAGGTTGCATATGTTGATTGGAATGTAATTTCGTGTTGAAGCATAATTTGAATTTTTTTATATATATATAAAAGTAGGTTTAAATATAGCCTCGAACTCGAACTTTGTGCTCTTAAACGTCAGAAAGACAGTTCACTCGCAAGACTTTATCGGCGCTCCGAATGTTTAACACGTAACGAATTATGTACTTCCTTATATTTTATCATTTATCCAATTGTAATGCAGAACTGTGAATAGAATATGACGCAGGTGTGTTTTGTTTTATACAAAAGTAAGTAGTTCGACACTGAAATCAACATTTTTCCTAAACAAAAAATATTTTTCAACTAAAAAGGTAAAATGTTGATCCTTTCTTTGATTTAAAACAATATATAACCATCGGCATTTTGACAATTTTGAGTTAGTGGATTTTGATATCAAATTTTTCAAATCTGCACAACGTATTTTGCTATCTCTTCTAGAAAGTAGAGATATTTCGTGTCCATTTTGCGCTATAATCCTTTAAACAGAAATTTTTTGTGACCTCTTGCATTTATCGTACCATTAACTCAAAATTGCAAAATGGCGTATGGTGCACATGAAACCCCAAATGACGATATATTTACTAATTTCAAATTTGAAGATGATATTTTCAACTTTAAACTTCACTTTTTTTAAGTTTTTATTTTGAGTTGTTGCTTTAGTTCAAGAATTATATCATATGTATGAAGGAACGAGGTTTTCAACTTTTCAGATTACTTCTTCAACTATATAGGTTGAACTATATAGGTCAACTATATAGGTCAACTATATAGGTTTTTTATACATGTTTGATTGAAAATTTAATTATATTAAGAAATATTTATTTTTTTTATGACTCTGTCATGAAAATGTCTCTATGGAAGAGAAATTTTTTGGCATTTTTTATTTTTATATTCGAAAATAGTGCTGCTAATTTTTTTTATAATATGCTTAATTGGCTTGAGAATGACCCGTTTTTTTTTGCTCGGTACCACGCGTCAAAGCATCAGAAACTAAAAGAAATAGGTTGTACGCACTAGCAAGAGCTCCAGAAACTTAAAATTTTTCTCGAGCCGAAATCCAGGAATTGTTTTTAGAGTCGATCATGGAAACATTTTCACTCCATGCTTAATATTGAATTTGTCAAGGTTTCGGTTGAAGCACTAATTTTTTTAATTTTTGGAATGATGTTCCTTTACGCGGCTTGCGGGTGGTGTGATTTGGTAGAAACCCTCACATAACAGTGAGATTGTTGTGTGTGTATGCGTGCGAGTATCAAGCAGACTGCAAACTACCCAGTGGGCATTTAAGCTAGTGTTACGCAAAAGAAGGCATGCTAGTAGTGGTTTTATTGGAGTCAATATACCTTCCATGATCGCTGTATTGATGAGTGCTTCTGAAAAGCCTACCTTTTAAAGGTTCTGAGTCTTTTCATAGCATTTTATGTGAAAAATTTTTTTATAAAACTTTAAAAAATGATAAATGATTAAGATAATTAAAAAAAAATAAGTTTTAAGAAAATCAAAAAAAAATTTTTTGATCTGGGTCTCGAACCGATGTCTCCGGATTCTTACACATTACGGGCCAGTTTTTTAGTACGAGTTTAAACTATAGTCAAATTAAACCTAGCTTAACTCACCAAAATTGGACATTTAAACTCGGTTAAACTAGACATTTTAACATTCGTTGAAGTTGAATTGACTTAAATTATCATATAATTTGTTTTTTTTTGCCTAAACAGAGTTTAAACGTCCAATTTTGGTGAGTTAAGCTCGGTTTAATTTGACCAGACTTTAAACTCGTACTGAAAAATTGACCCTACATATCATATTATATGACAACTTTATATGGTACAATTCTAAGTCTTTTCTTATATTTTTGTATGAAAAATTTTTTTGTAAAATTTTAAATGAACTTTTTAGATAAATTTTTTAACTTTTTAGAAATTTTTTAATTTAAAAAAATGTTGTTTGTTTGAGCTGTGTCTCAAACAACGAAAGCTTACTTTAATACTGATTACTTAGTAATGATGCAAAATAAGCTTTAGTTTTTTAACACCTGTGGTAGACGAGTGGATAAGGTCTTGGACCAGCACATGAAAGAACGTGGGTTCAAATCTGGAAATTGTCAGTAGTTTTTTATACTAAGTTGAGATTTATATTGCTATTCTTTATAACGTGTATTCTCAATAAGTACTTTTAGCAGGCCTCTTTAGAGTCGTGAGAGAGGAAGGCCTGGAAAATTTTCTTGTTTCATATAAAGAAGTTAATGGGCTTGGATATGAGTGCGAAAGGGCTAAAAAATCCATAGTATGGCCTGCTAGAAGCGCTTTGAAGCCTTGCTTTTGCCTACAGGGTAGCGGGCGAGTGCGCTATGTGCGTGCGTGCGAGTATTGAGAATCGAGCAGACTAACTGCATGTTTATGTAAAACGAAACATAGGCTGAACGTAGTGAAAGAAAAGAGCAACAATATTTTTTAATATGGAAAAATGTATTGCTTATCGTGTCTCGCACCACGTTTAGCCTTCCTTTCGTTTCGCATAAACATGCCGTAAGAAACGAGTAGGCAAGTGCGCAACTCTCTCTTTCTCTTTCTCTCTCTCTCTCTCTCTCTCTCTCTCTCTCTTTATGTGTGTCTCTATTTCGGACACGTAGAAATTTCGTTAAACGCATTTGTTATTTTTATTTTTGTGCTTGTTTTGAATCATACGTGAGAATCTTAATTGCAATTAAGTTTTAAGAAATGGAAACTATAGCAAATGTGTGTAATACAGTCTGATCTGATGTTAGAATTCAAAAAAGTTATTTTGCCACTAGAGTGAACCCTTAATGTGTTTTTTTTTCTTAAACTATTTGAAAATTCGCTGATCGCTGATTTCGAATCTTGTGTAAGATTTTTAAAATAGCTTTTTGATAGTAGGGTGGACCCTGAAAATGTGTTTTTAGGTTTTTATAGTTTTTTTTACACTAGGGTGGACCCAAATTTTTTTTTTTTGCTTATACTCTTTTTGTATGAGCTGGCAGTATTATGAAGTCTTTGATTTTGAGTCTTATGTTAGAATTTCAAAATTGTTTTTCGACACTAGGGTTAACCCTAAAAATGTGTTTTCTGGCTTTATACTCTTTGTAGATGAGTCGGTGATTTCGCATTTGATAAAGAATTTAAAATAGTTTTTTTGCACTAGGATGGACTCAAATTTTTTTCTAGCTTATACTCTTTTTGTATGTGCTGACAGTATTATGAAGTCCTTGATTTTGAGTCTTATGTTAGAATTTAAAAATTGTTTTTCGACACTAGAGTGGACTCTAAAAATATGTTTTCTGGCTTTATACTCTTTGTAGAAGAGTCGGTGATTTGGCATATGATATTAGAAATTCAAATAGTTTTTTTTGCACTAGGGTGGACCCAAATTTTTTTTTTTTTTTTTTTTGGCTTATATTTTTTTTTTGTATAAGCTGGCAGTATTATGAAGTCGTTGATTTTGAGTCTTATGTTAGAATTTAAAAATTGTTTTTCGACACTAGAGTGGACCCTAAAAATGTGTTTTCTGTCTTTATACTTTTTGTAGAAGAGTCGGTGATTTGGCATTTGATATTAGAAATTCAAATAGTTTTTTTTGCACTAGGGTGGACCCAAATTTTTTTTTGCTTATACTGTTTTTGTATGAGCTGGCAGTATTATGAAGTCGTTGATTTTGAGTCTTATGTTAGAATTTCAAAATTGTTTTTCGACACAAGGGTGGACCCTAAAAATGTGTTTTCTGGCTTTATACTCTTTGTAGACGAGTCGGTGATTTGGCATTTGATATTAGAAATTCAAATAGTTTTTTTTTTGCACTAGGGTGGACCCAAATTTTGTTGGCTTATTCTCTTTTGTATGAGCTGACAGTATAATGAAGTCGTTGATTTTGAGTCTTATGTTAGAATTTCAAAATTGTTTTTCGACACTAGGGTTGACCCTAAAATTATGTTTTTGTTTTAAACTCTTTGTAGATGTGCTGGTAGCTGATTTCAAATCTGATTTAAGAACTTAAATAAGTTTCTTGACACTAGGGTGGACCTTAATAATGGGTTTTATACTCTTAAGTAAGTCCAGTTTTCTTCAACTTTTTAATCAATTCAAGATTCATACGAGAAACATGATGCACGTTCTATGCTCAGCGCCTTATTTTTTTGCATCGTGAAGCAAACATCGCTGACAACGGTAACTGTCTATTTTCATCTCTCTTAAGAGTTTTACATCTTCATTTTCAATAAATAAAATTTTTTCCTAAGATATTGTATTAAACTTTTTGATTTTATTATTCATTTACATAATTTGCCTTAAGAAATTAAAAAGGCAAAAATAAAAAATTATATACATATATAAAAAATTATAAATATATAAAACTATACAGATTTTTGTTTCGAATTGCATTCGAAGTTGAAGAAAAAGTTTAAGGAGCTTCGTTCCGGATGGGGGTCCCCTGATCGCACCTAGGAAATATCGCTTTAAGAAAACTTGACCACAAAAAAATTAAAAATCACCCACAATTTCTCCATACAAAATTTGAGATTTTTCATATGAAACATTTAGTTTTTTCCTTTTTTTGTCGTAATTTCCTTTTTACTTTAAGGTAATTTCTTATTTTCAAATCTCCTATAAAAAATTGTAGTTACGTCTTTTTTAGTCAATTTGACATCCTCTTCTTCCAAACAACTGACGTCACAACCACGTGCTCACTATGCTGGCGGGCATGCGTATGTTATTTTGTTTGTTATTTGTTCCATGTCTACTCTCGATTCTTGAGAAATTTTTTTGTGTACGAAATGTTTGCTAGGAATGATTGCAATAATGTATGAAGAAAATTCCTTATGTCCCTCAATTTTATTCTCCAAAGCTTATTTTCAGGAATCTTTAATATTCAAACCAACATATTTTTGAATCAATCAGAACTAAATAATAACGTTGATGTAATCGAAACGAGTGCTAATCAGATTCGACAAAAACCAGCCAGTGGATTCATATCCCTTGAACACACATGGAAATACCTATAAAAAAGCTTTATTATACCAAAGCTAAGTCCAAATGTCCAAAAAATTTTAAAGAATATGAAATATTTTCATTCCATTTAAATGTATCACATGACAATGACTTCAGTGCAACAAATCCATATAAGATCCTAAGGACTCTGCCAAAATGTGACGAATTATCTGAATGAGGAGTGTGTTGCAAAGGTTAAAATTTATAAAACAGTAAGACAATTACCAAAAATATTATCAAAATAATTAATTTTAATAAAAAAATATTTTTAGTTGTTGTATTTAATTTTATAGATTTACGGTTATTATGTTAATATATTTTAAAAATACAAAATTTCTAGCATTTTTGAATCCAATGTCAATAAAGAAGCAGTATTTAAAAATAATGTAAAATCTTTAACATGCAATTTTGAAAGGAATTTATTTCATAGAATGCTTTTCTAATGCTCTAGAATATTAAATAAATAATTTTTCAAGAAAAAATTTTTTTATACCGATAGCAAACAATAGGCCATAGCTTTGCAATAGAACATAACTGCAAATAAAACGTTTGCTACTTAACACACTTTTAAGCCAAAAATACCGATGATACCAACTAATTTTTCCTTTAAATTCAAACGTTTAAGCTTTCACGAGCAGGTTTGCTTTGCAATGACTGGTGTCTTTGACATGACCCTTTAAATATTTTTTTATTTCTATTTACATACAAGTCTTCTTCGCAATGACTTTCAATAAGGCTCAAGGCTAATCTTTTAATATGGTGTGTGTTGATTTGCGCTAGGAAGTATTTGGGCATGGACTCTCTCAAAATCAATAAACTTAACTTCAATTAATAAAAAAATAGCTAAATAGTCTGCTGTGTGTTTGACTCTAAACAGAATTGTTGTTGCATTCTTCAAAACTTTCTTGTTCTAAAAAGCTCATCATTAAAATCAACTAAAAATAGTGCTTACCGAGAAAAATAGATAAATTAAAAATAACTAAGGTCATTAAGTCCAATATCTTTACATACAAAATGTTTTAATATCTTATTGATACTCCTAAGGCACATATTATACGATGATCGTTGATCGGCGTTCAAAATATTTTTGTTGTTGCTTTCAATGCGAAACTGTCAAAAAACACTGAGAGCCAGAGCGGATGAACAATTGTTAGGGCGAGCAAGATATGTTCATTTTTGAACGCTGTACATGACAGCAATCACAATCGAAATAGTGTTGCTGGGTGGCAAAATTTAAGATGTGTTCACTTTTAGCAGCTAAAAAGTACTAGAAGTACTGCTTTTGGACTGAAAGGAATTAAAAAAAAAGTTGCATGAAACCCTTATTTTTAACAAGAATTCTTACTGGAATAAAGAAAAAAACAAGACTTGATCGCGATGAAACGATTATCATGTGACCTACCAACGATCAATATGTAAAAGAGCGTAAAAAAGTGTTCATTGAACGCCGATCAACGATCATCGTGTAATATGTGCCTAAGCAATGCCAAGAAAAAGTATGCTAGTTGTGCATATTAAGGAAAAAGTTGATGTCGTAATATTTATTTTTTTTTCCACATAATATTTAAATTTTTAATTTTTGTTGTACTACATAACCAACATAATTTTAAAATTAAATTAATATTAAACTTGTTGGCATTTTGTGTTTGACTTTCTCAAACTTCTGGCTTTATCATCTCTTTTGCTGTTTTTATAAACTTAATAAAAACTAGCAAAATTTTTGCACACCAAGATAAAATTAACAACAAGTTCAAAAATACCCTAAAGCTGCATTTGCTGAATGCAATATTTTGACGAGCTTAAGCTCTGCTGCAGCTGAAATGACTGGCAACGCCATTTAAAAAGACTGGGCTAAGTTCGAAGGTTTGGAAAACAAATTTTTTTTTTAAATAATTAAGTAAGATAAAATTAATCTCCCAATCTGTCGACTGCAAAAAGAGCTTCATCAAAAAATGTATTTATACATACACATATTTTTAATTGCTAGTTTTTTTTTTAAATCCTTCAAATTTCCTTATGAAAAAATGGGACAAGCTGTCAAACTTATGTCACTCACTCCCTTGCTTAATTTGTCTGATGCACTTAGTGATTAGCTTACAGCAACGTTAACAAGCCCAGCATAAAAATGCGCCATTGGAAGATGGCAGTTGTGTGTGTCATTCAAGGTTCTTTTCTCGTTATTGTTGTTGCTATCCTTGAATTTAAATGCTTCACCAACCAAAACTGCTAGAGACGAAAATCTACACACACATACAAACATACACAAACACGTACATAACCACATAGGCACATGATAGAGACAACACGAAAACGTGATTTTCATACTAAATGGTCGAAAATAAAGAAATATCGTGGTTTATTTGTTGTAAATCGATTTCTAGGCTTTTACTTGTTCTTGCTCTTTATATAATTCTTACTCTGACTGTGTTTATGACAGTTTTTGTTCACTGCCTGTTTTCACTTTCGCTTTGGTTGGCATATTTTTGCTTTTAAGTAGTAATGGTTGGTTGGCGTTAACCTTGAACATTCAATTCATGTTTTCTTTGTGATCTATTTTTTTCTGAATTTATAAATTATCGCTTAAGACGAATGAGAAAATTAGGTTGAAGATTATGGTTATAAGCTTAAGTTAAACACAAGCTACATAAGAATAAATTTTAAAAATTAACTTGCGTATGTGCAAATTTTTCTGAGAGGTAAATTCTAATACTTGAAAATATTGTATTTGTAGGGAAAACATAATAGTCACTAGCTTCTGATAATCCAGATTGTCATCTAGATTATGCTTAAAAAGTTTATTGGCTACGAGCTAAGACAGTTTTATTTTATTTTTCTTGTTTCCGGTTAGAAAAGACAATGCAGTCTAAACTGTACAGCATGGCGTATGAGTAACATTTTAAGACACGAAATTTAATGTTTATCGATATTATCTCTAGTTATGGTTTAATATTGGTTTTTTAACCCTTCAGTAAGTGCCTCGTGCACTTATATTCACACACACTCACACTCACACAAATATTCAATTATCTATTATCATTGAAATACGCTAATTGGATGCTCTTCTGCATGTCGCAATTATTTGCTTATGTAAGAAGCAAGGCATGTTTTACGCTTGAGTAACTTAAAACTACCGTTTTAAGCAAAAACAACAAAAGTGACTTTTAAGCAAATAACAAAGTAACAGCAATTTACAGTCATTGCACTAACAAGCTTCCACTTTGTTGCATTAAAAAGAACTGCATCAACAACTATTGCTGCTTGGGGAAATTTTTATCATGGTTTGTAATACAGACATTTACACACAAACAAACAAATGTATTTTATCAAACAATATACACCAACTGACATATGCACAGACACAAACATGCGTTCACATAAACAATATTGACAATCTGCAATTAAAACACAACTCTGCAGTCTTTGACGGTGGTGCGCTTAAATAGCTTCATACTCCCACATCAAATGTGTGTTTATGTTGGTGTGTTTCCGTTGATTAGAATTTATGCTTCTGTTGGTGCAAATGTTCAGGCACTTACATCCATTAACGTTATTGTTGCTAATGCAAACATATGCATTGAGCTGCTGCAAAGAGCATTGAATTGCTGCAGGTTAGGTTTTGACTGAAGTCTTATGGATGCTAAACGATCTTACAAACATTTCAATTAAATGAAAGAAAGCATTTTAAGCCAATAAAAATTTTACAATGCAATTAGAAATGTTAAGACTTAAGCATTCGAAATGGAAGAATAATGCTAATTTTTACAGTAAAATTGAATAGATCTAAAAATATTAATATAATCTAATTAATATATAAATATTAATATTCCGCACGTTGAAATACTAAAGCCAGCATTAGGCTTGCTTCATAAAAATGGAATATATAGTTTGACGTTGAATAACCTGTGCTATTATTTTTTCAATACTCTCACTGGATTATACATAGTAGCAAAACTTATAAAAAACGCACACACACAACCACCACCACCACCAACAAAGTTCCAAGTTAATTAAGTGAACGCTGCATGAAGTAAACGAGCGTTAATACTATCATCATCATTTACATAATTATCGTCATCATTACATCTTCATCAGCACTGGAACAGCAAAGCATTAGCAAAAAATATCTTTTCAATAGCAATAGCAACAACAAAAAACTACCTTTCATTAGTGCAAACAACAACAAGGAAAACAAAAGCTATCATCAGTATCGATTACAACAACAACTTATTAATAACATTTCTATTATGAAATATGTACTTTCTTTAGTCTTGGCATCCCTTAATGCCTGCCCTACCTTATCCATGCTAAAATTGTGAAACTTAATTAATTCCACTCATGTGATCCTTAGAATAACGTTGACGTTAACGTTGACAAAGACTAGGACGACGATGATGATGGCGTTGATGGGTTTGCTTGACGTTCAGAGGATTAAGTTTCTTTGGGTTGAGTTTTTTTTTTCAAAACCTTCAATAAGCAATTTTAAGGATGCTTATAAAATAATTAAATAATGGCTGTAGGTATTTTTAAGCATTTTAGCACACACACACACTGACGTGCATGATTTTATTTTGAGGAATTATTGGAAATTTGAGCTTCGTAATTAATTTTACAAGAATCTAACGTGTAGATGCAGTGGTTTCAATGGAATCTGAAAATGTTTTCAGGCATTTTAATTTGGGGAAAGTGTGGTGAATCGTTTTTTCGTATACGGTTTGAAATTTGGGTCTAGCTTTTTTACATAACAGAAATTATTAAGGTTCAAATCAAAATTTTTCCAATATACGAACAATTTTTCAACAAATAAAGATGAAATTTTAAACCTTGCTGTGTTGAAATCAATATATTTTTTCTAAATTCAATCAAAAAGGTAATATTTTAAACTTTAAAGCTCACTTTTTAAACTACTAAAGTGTAGTTTTTCATTTGTTGTTTAGTTGCAAAATAAATTAAAACTAAAAGAAGAAATTTTCAACATTATAAAAAATATTTTTCCACTATATAGTGGTACTAGTTTAAACTCGTCGCATTGCTGCCACAAAAGAAATGATTATGGAAATATCGTCCGAAATTTGAAAAAGCTATTAGCACTCACATGTATGTACCCTGCAGAAAATTGGATTAACTTTTAAATAGTTCTGAACTAGTTCCAAAAAAAACCAGTACTGATCCCTCTACAACACCCTTTTACATTGATCGAACTGACGCTTTTTACGTGTTGATGTCAAAGGAAAAGGCAATTGTACCCAAAAATATTTTTTTCCAGGTTCGGGCATGGTTTTTTTTGCTTTATTTGTTCTTCACTACATTTAAGACTTATTGAGACAAAAAATCCACAGCTTAATTGTAGAAAATGTGAAATTAAAGAATAGGAACAACTGAGGGCTGGAAATGCTTGCCGAGGTTAAGGCATAACACTATCCTCGGTTATAAGTAATTCAAATTGTCTTTCACGTTTGTTCCGCCTAATCAATAATTCACGTATGGTTCCAATCAATTTTTCCTCTAATAATCTATACCTTTCTTTTCAGGTCAAAGACCAAACGTTGTCTGTATAAGGCTCATGCCTTGGTTCTTTGATCTTTTGTTAAAAAAAAATTTATATGGAAAATGCAGTTCAGGCTTGAGTAGGGATGGCCAAAAACAATCGCTGTTAAACAGTGATCGGTTCTTTCCCGATATTAAAAACGTTTTTCTATACCCGGTGTTTTTCTTCGGTTTTTAGTTTCGGTGAAAAACCTTCATTTACAAAACCGGTTATTCGAAAAGGAGATTTTTTTAAAAAAGTGGCCATCCCTATATAATAAAGCAGCTGATGGCAAATCTAAAAATGTGCCCCCTTTTTGCCTTGCAGTGTGACGACACAACAGACATTTCACTATCGAGCCAACATGTTTTTGATTGCCGGTTTATTGGCGAAGAGAAAATACAATAAGAATTTTTGTTTTGTAAGGCTCTTCCAATAACATCAAGAGGTGCAGACCAGAGATCTGCAACGAATAACATTTTTGAATCAACGAGCCACTTACACAAAAATTAGTATGAATGAGTATAAGTTGTTTCCAAAGGAGTACTCACATGTGATTGATTCAAAACAAAATGAATCAAATAAGTATAGAATAAACTAAATATTAAGGGTTGCCACCTAAGAATATGTATTTTTAAGAATTTTGACCGTCATCGTTAGGGAGTCGCTGATTTCAAATATAAAGTCAGAATTTTAAAATTCAATATTGTTAATGGGGCTGCCACCTAATTCTTTTTGTTTTGTCATTTTTAAATTCTGGCAAAGAAATTCAGCGACATATTTTTACTTAGTGTTCGCACCAGCACCGAATTCGTAAAAATAAAAAAATTAAGGTGGCAGCCCTATTAGCCACATTGAATTATTAAATTCGGACTTCAGATTCGAAATCAGCGACCCCCTAGCACTGTTAAAATGTGTTTAAAATTCTTAAAAATACCTATTATAAGGTGGCAATCTTTAATATTTATTTCATTCTATACTTATGTGATTCACTTTCTTTCGTAGCAATCACATATGAATACTACTTTGAAAACTACTTATACTTATTCATACTCATTTTTGAGTAAGTGGCTCATGATTCAAAAATGTGATTCATTGCAAGTCTCTGATTTGACAAATAGATCAACTTTAATATAAAATTGTTTTTAAATTTTTTTTAGCATAATAATTTTTTCTCTCATATTTAAATTTTAAGTTTTATGCCTTGTTTTAAGAAAGTTTACTGAAATACTTTTTGTATAATGACTCATTTTTTAAAGTAACCATATTTTATGTTAATATCTATATTTCTAGTTGTATTAAATATAATTTTTTATTTAAATTAAAATTTATTTCATAAATCAGGAAAACTTATTTAACTTAAAAAATATTTTGGATGAATATTTCACAAAGTCCGAAAATATTTCAATCAAAAACTGACCTTGGATCGTTTTGCCTTTTTATAATAATATTGTTATAGTTGAAGTTTCTCCGCCAACTTTTGATTTGGTTTATCAAACCTAGATGGCGTTATTAGGATGGAAAAAAACGAAAGATTGCATAAAATTTTCGAATACGAAAATTTCTAACTTCACCTTACTCACCGCTTAGTTATCGTCAATAACTTGTTGAATGCTACCTTCGTTTTTTGTAAAAAAAAATGTTTAAGATAAAAAAAAAATCTGAAAAAATGTGATAGCGTTGCTGACTCAAGAAAAACTGCAAACAGTTATCAGCTTTATGTGACAGTCATCAAGAATAATTTCACATGTTTTTAATTAACATTTAATAAATTTATTTTAATAACACTCACAATACCATTGACCACAAGAAGCTTGGTAAAAGTCCTTTTTTACTGATATTTTTTTAACATTTTTAGCCTTCTACCATCCAAGGCCGTGAGGTGGATTTAAAGAGTTCAAGTAAAAAATTGGGAACTTTAAAATAATAAAAAAAATATGTTTTCTTTAAAAATATTGCATTGAAAAAAAAAACTGGTGAGTGGCATTTAATGTTTTTAAAATATTTTCGTAGCTACTGGTTTGTCACATGCGATCAAAAATTTGTTATCCTAATTTATTCCTACAAAAGCTGTCTTCCATAAAAAAATCATAAAACTAGTGTCTGATGTTCAGCATTCAGCAAACAGCATTTGAAGAAAATTTTTTAAAACGAAAAAATGGTATCTAGAGGGTTTTTAAATCACACTTCACTCTTCCTTTTATTTTATTAAATCAATAAACTGTTGAGGTTACAAAAGACCTCTGAAGAGTTTTAATACAGCTCTTCACTAAATTTGACTTGACTTTAAATTTCTAATATTAACTTTTGACTCTTAACATTTGACTTTAAACTTTTGACATTTGACTTTTAGAGTTTGACTTTGTCTCTGACTTTGACTTTGTAACAACATGTTATAAATAAAAACAATTGCAAGAGCAATTATCATTGGTTAAAAAATACGATAATATATATATATATAACATATATATAAATATATATAAAATAAATATTAAACATCATTTTCAATTAACGATTTAAATTATTTCTAAATTTATAATTCCCAATTTCCTTATTGATAATTATTGGAAATAATCTAAGAAAATAATAAAAAGATTTCATATATCAAAACATGAATATTAAAAATATTTATCTGGGTCACCGCCGGGATCAAACTCTGACCGCCAGCACGTATTCAATATATTCGACGTAGTAAAAATCATAATTTTGAATTAACAAATTAAATTATTTGTAATATTATTATTTCCAATTTTCTTAGTGATTACTATTAAAAATAACCAAAAAAAAATTTAAAAAACATAAAGCATTAAAGTTAAAATATTCACCTTCTGCCACCGGGATCGAAACCTGGCTTCCAGAACTAAATATAAGTAGACACACAGAAAAATGATCGAACCAATCTCCAGTCATAAGAACCTACTATCGCCATAAAAACTGACTATCCGTCATAATAACTAGCTATCCGATTACCAACGAACCGATCACCAGTTATAAGAATCGATTACCATCATAAGAACCGATTATCCGTCATGATAATCGTTTACCTGATTTCCAACGAAATGGTCACTTGTCATAAAAACCGATTACCGTCATAAGAACCTATTACCGTCGTAAGAACCGGTCACCCGTTATAAGAATCGATTACCGTCATAAGAACTGATTATCGGTCATAAGAGTCGGCTACCTGATTACCAACGAACCAATCATCCGTCATAAAAACCGATTATCAGTTACTTAGAACCGATTACCGGATAACTAATAACCGATAGCCTATCATATGATCCGATCACCCGTTGTACAGAACCGAATACCCGTTACTAAGAACCGCTTCCGGCTACATACGCTGTACTGCAACAAACTTGTAAAGAATTATAAGAACTAGCATAAGGAATTGGAATTGGTCAATAAAGATTGAAAAGATAAATCCAGCGTTCTAAATTGCTGGAGGTTAAGTGGATCCTTCAGAAAATCCTGGGATGACAACACCACTTTACAACTTCTGGCTTTCGGCTCTGATTTTGATTTTAAACTTTAACTTGACTTTGAATTTGGTTTTGACTACACGGAGAAAACTGATTTGCTTGAATCAAGCAAATGTTTTGCTTAAATGCTCAATCACAGTGTAATTTTAGAAAAAGATTGCTAAATTGAAATCACTCCTCATGTATTTAGGAAAAAGCAAAATTTTGATTAAATTCAAGCAAAATTTTGCTTATTTATTATAAAATGCAGAAGCAAATTTGCTTAATTCAAGCAAATATTTGCTTAGTTATTATAAATTGGAATAGCAAATTTCTACTTAATTCAAGCAAATATTTGATAAGGTTTTATATACTCAAATAGCAAATTTTTACTCAATTCAAGCAAATTTCTTCTAAACACAAGAGTACACGTTTATTCTTAATGAAGAAAATTAGGCGACGATTGATTAACAACTGCGATGGTCGAATGGATAAGCCCATGCACTTACACTCACGCGGCCGGGGTTCAAATCTCCAATTTTTCAATTTCATTTAATGGTAATAATTATTTCACTTCAAAATATGCTAGATTTCAGCAAAAACTAATCAAAATTTGCTATTCCAATTTATAATAACATAGCAAATATTTGCTTGAATTAAGCATAAATTTGCTTTTGCAGTTTGTAATAAGTTAGCAAAATTTTGTTTAAATTTAATCAAAAATTTGCTTAGTTATTATAAACTGAAATAGTAAAATTTAGATTAGTTTTTGTTGAAATCAAGCATAATTTTGAAGTGGCTGAGAATCAAGCGCAAGTTTTGCATAACCACAATATAAATTTAGCAAACAGTTTTCTCCATGTAGGACTTCCACATTCTTTTTGACTTTGATTTCAACTTTTTAGTTTTGCTTCTTGCATTAAAACTCTTACTTTTTAACTACAGACTACTTTTTACTATTTACTTTGACCGTCAATTTTTTACTTTGGCTTTGATTTTTACTTTAACACCGTCTTTGACTTTGACATTTACTTTCTTTTTCACTTTTATTTTGTCTTTGTCTTTAAAGTTTTGCATTTTCACTTTTAACTTTTTTAACTCGATTTAACTTGAGACAAGATTTTTACTATCAACTATTGACTTTGATGTGAATTTCATATTTTACTTATTACTTTATACGTTTTACTAATTACTTTATAATTCCTACTTTTTGCACTTACTTAATGCACAAAAATTTACGTCCCTTATTTAACTGCTCTGCGAGTAAAAATATTTAATTAATCATGAAACGTAAACTAAAACATGACAACTACTCACATTTTAAATCTAATCCATGTGCTATTAATACACAGACTTGTACACTGAAAAGCAAAACATTTAGAAGATAATTATATCCTCTTCTTATATAAAAGTCACAAAAAATGTTTATTCTAGTTTTGCATAATTTATGCTTTCATAAACCAATGCTAATTAACTCAAAACTACCACTCCTTATCCTTAACTTCCCATCTGATTCTTAATGGACTGAAAATATTCAAAGCTGACAACGCTCGCTCTACCTTTAAATAGCCCTTGCTTAGAGTTTGCATGTCAGGAGGAAATACCACGAAGTAAAACACATTCACGGATATGAATAAGTATTTTCCTAATAAAAACAACAACAAAGTGAGAAACAGTAATTTTGGATCCCATGCTTGACACCCTCTATGAAATCATATAAAAAATTTTAAAAAAAAATATAGAGTTGAATTCACAATAAATGCTTTACTTCCTGACTGAATGATTTTAACGTAGATAGCTGGAAAAGTTGGCATAGAAATGAAAATTAGCCACGCTGTTATTCGAAACATGTTGCCAACAACATTTGATTATAACAAACACCAATGAAAAAATAACAAGAACAAAATACTATTTTATATAAAAATGACATTGCAAGGAAGTGGAGATTTTTCTAGCTATAATTAATTACATGCTTTACCCAATCGTTTCATAAGTAATTAAAAACTAATCAACTTGTTAATGGCACAAAAAATGCATGTTTATGGTTGTTTTAGAGTACCATTTACATGTGTATTAAAAAAGAAATTTAAACTGTGAGTTGAATGCTCGCACTACACTTTACTTTTATTTTCTTTTTTTTTAATTTTTAAGGATCGAAAAATTGTGTATCACATTCTTAAAATTCTGTATAATCGTGAAAAATGTTTTTCTTATTTTGCACTTTATAATTCTTAAAAAGAATATATTTATATTTCAGACATTTTTCGCTATCTCTTACGTAAGCCACAATAAGAATTTTTTTCTTATGTAACATGTGTGCATATACAGGGTCATCCGGATCAAAATTTAGATTTCGTCGAAAACCGACTCAATAAACCAATCAATAATTTGGAGCAGTTTTGGTTCTCCTGAACACCTTTTTATTTATTATTTGATTATTTATTATCACAAAAATTTAGCTTTCTTAAATAACATTATAACATTGTAACAATAATAATAATAATAATGCCACATTCTATAGGACACAAAGGAACTAGAGACGAATGTGGGTTAGCTTAAACAAATATGATATTTGTGTAAAAAAGCTTAAAATACAAGAAGTACAAGAATTACAAGAAATACATGGGGTCATCAGACAGAGTATTGACATTATAAATAAAATAAAATAATAAAATTTTGTAGCAAGAAAAAACAGACAAAGTTATTTTTGGTTTGATAATATGAAATAAAATTAACGGATAGATAGCATCATGAATACAAATGATTAATTAATTACATCAATAAGCGCATAAATATCTTCATAGGATTTATTAAAAAGCCAAGTTTTCACTTCCCTAAGAAAAACATGTTTATTACGAAGACATCTAACAAAATATGGAAGACAATTAAACAGTCTGGGACCAACCGAGGTAAAAAAGTTCAAGAAGTGACTTAAATTGTGTGGTGGAATCAATGCCAGTCTTTGATTGTTGATTCTCAGATTATAATTCAAATGACATCTATTGATTAAATAACCGGACCTAATAAAAAACATTTTTAGCACTTTAAAATAATACAAGTGTTTCAAAGGAAGAACATTTAAACTCCTAAATAGAGGGAAACTAATTTCACGGGTAGTTTTTTTACATATTATACGAATAGCATGTTTGTGCAAAGTAAGTAAGGGATTTATTTTGTTCTTGTGTGTACCACCCCAACAAGGCAAGGCATATTCCAATTTGGAGTGAAAAATACCAAAATAAATGCATTTAAGCAGCTTTGCTGTGCAAAAGGAGCGCAAGTGAAAGAGCTGCCTTATAGCTGCCAATAAGTATTTTTTTAGTGCAGTTGAATGATCAAGCCAATTCATTTTCCAGTCCAGCAGCACACCAAGATACTTAAATGTTTTAACACAATTAATAGAAACACACTTAGTGGAACAGGTATTAGTGGGGTCATAGGTGTGCAAATAATTTGACTCATTACAGACTTTATTGCTAACTAAAAACCTTGCGCAGTCAGCTGAATGGAAAATACAGTCTGGAATTTCAATGGTTTTATCGGCCACATTAAAAAACATAATTTTAGTTTTGTCGCTTAAAACAAGTTTATGTGTAGTAAACCAATGCCTCAGAATTTCCAAATCATTATTAATTTCAACTACAGTCTCAAAAACCGAATCGCATGAAAAAGTGCATGCTAAATCGTCAGCAAATGCCACAGTATTACTTGAGAAGCTTTGGGAAAAGAGTGAATTAATGAAAACTAAAAATAGGATGGGACCTAAGACTGAGCCTTGAGGAGCCAATTAAAAACAGAGCCTCTAAAACCACATTTAAAGAGTTTTTTTAGTAGGATTTTATGATCAACAGTATCAAATGCCTTCGTTATATCGACAAATAATGCTGCTGTTTGCTTGTTGCAATTCAAGCTGTTGTAAATATATGAACAAAATTCTAAAAGTGCTTTTTCAGTAGAAAGTCCTGTTCTAAAGCCAAATTGACAGTTGCTAAAAAATTTAGATTTATTTAAAAAGTCAACCATTCTAAATTTAACAATTTTTTCAAAAATTTTTGAAAAAGTAGACAGAAGCGAAATTGGTCTATAATTGTTGACTAAAGATTTATTACCTTTTTTAAAGAGAGGAATAACTTCAGCTTTCTTAAGTTCATCCGGAAAAATTCCACAATCTATGCTTTTATTAAACAGATGACATAGAACATCCGTAACATTGTAAACAATTTTCTTTAAAAAATTACTAGAAAAACTATTTTCTAAGTACGAATTTGAATTCTTGAGCGACATTATAATTTTGTAGATTTCAAAAGAGGAAATGGGCTCAAAAAAGAAGCTATTTGGATTTGATATTTCTCTGTCTAAACAATTACAAGATGAATTTGCAAGACCATTTTCGACAACGACGACAGTACCTATTTTGGAGAAAAATGAATTAAATAAGTTAGCCAAATCACAAGAAGAAGTGTATATTGTCTCGCCGGCTTTTATATTATTGATTTTGGAACTTTTGTTTTTGTTGTTTACAATGGTATTTACTAGATGCCATTCCTTTCTAGCATCACCTTTTATCTTATTGAACTCATTTTCAAAGAAACAATTTTTTGTATTGGAGGTCTCAATTAGGATTTCCTTACACAATTTCTTATAACTTTCTTTTATATTCTCATTCAATGGATATTTTTTTAATTTTCTATAAAGCTTATTTTTTTATTAACTCTAGTAAGTAATTCCGGAGTCATCCACTGTTTCACCTTTTTTTCTTGTTGGAGGAGGTAACTTTAATTTTTCTTGTACATCGACTTACATGGGATGATAAAATGTCAATAAAGAGATTAAAAGCTGTTGATGGATTTGGCTTATCATATACACATTCCCATGACTCAACGACAAGGAGATTGTTTAATTCTTCGAAAGCGGTTATTGATCTGTATAAATCATGTGACGAGTTTACACTGTTATGCACTACAATATTTTCAAACCTTAGACATGTAAGGCAATGATCCGATATATAAAGATTTTTGGTCAAAAATGCATTTTTTTTGCATGTAACTTTTTTATTTCTTTAGAATGCATAACCAAGGCAAGCACAATAGTAAAGATTTTGAATGTACACAAATTTTAGCTACAAAAAATGTTGAAATTTTTTTTCTTTACAAACTCTTCTGAGACCCCAAAAAAAATCGATATTTCGTGATTTTCGAAAAGTTGATTTTTTTTCAAACGCCTATGAAATATGTATTTTTCATGCTATTCACAAGAATTTTAGCTTATCGGAAAGGTATTGAGCTCTTCTTTCTATTGATACTCGCAGAGAAAAAGCATAGTTGCAACAACCATGTTTTAAGAGGATCATAATATGATTCGGATTATGATTGTTGCTAACATGTTCTTAAACATATAATATTTTCTTTGATCATAATAAAATGATTACAACAACTATATTTAGAAAAGGAACTTTTTTGTAGGAACCAAAATATTATTGAAACAATCATTATTCTCTTATTGGGTCGAAAATAGAATTGATTGCAACAACTATATTATATTATGAATTTATTTTTAGAAATCCAGAATATTATTGAAACAATAGTTTATTTATATTTTATTTTCATGTACTCCAATTTCTACAGCTATTAATTAACATATATCCAGAGGTTTGCGATTGTCTGGGCTGAACAGAAATATTTCAATTGAAAAATCTTTTTGATAAAATTTTCTGCCCGAGCTGGGGTTTGAACCGCGGCTTTGTCGCTTACGAGGCACGCACACTACCAGTAGGCCACAGCCGCTACTACCGCTCGCCTGACTAATGCCATGCTTAAACATGGTACATTAAGTGCATTGTCAGAAAAACAGCAATATTTGTGATAAACAAAATATGGTTAGAATTGCGAAATATGTTTACGGTAAAAAGAAATATGTTTACTACAATTAAAGTCGAAAATGTCACTTTTCTGCGTGCTGTTTTTAAGATAAGGCGATTTAAAACAAAACACAATAATTGAATAGTTGACAAACGAAACGGCACTAGCCAGGAATCTATAAAACTTATTGCGTCTGAATGAAGTGAAAGTTTTTCATGCAAACTGTTCAGACATAATAAATTCTTTCGATTTTTGGTTATGTTCTGCTTCGTTTGCCAACAATCAAAGAATAGTTCAGACAAACATTCAAAGTTCTAATATGTTTGTCTCTATAATAATATTCACATTTATCACGATTGACAGAACTACAACATTTTTGTTGCAACTAATAGTTGAGGCAAGCATAGTATTGTATGTTGACGATTTCAATGATGTAATGATTTCAATTATAATGTTATTTTTAGTGCCACCATTAGTAAATAATGACTTTATTAAGACAAAAATTTGTGTTTGCAGAAATGGTACAATGATTTTAGCAAAAAAATTATTATTGTAGTAATCATGTCTCAACCATGTCTTTTCTTTGCGTGTATTTTGTATAGAGTATTTTAACCAACACTCTGTGCCACAAATATTTAAAACATAAGATATAGATATTCAAAGGGCTATTTTTCAGCTTAGTTGTTATTTAATTGTTTATTTATTTATTTAAATAAAAAGTTCACAAAGAAGAGTAAAAGTGTAGATACACATAAAAAATAACAAGTGATAAACATAATTATAATTTTTTTTTTTTATAGTAAGTAGTTATCGTTGTTGTACTTGTTTGTTTTATAAATTGTTAATTTTTGGATTTAGAAATTAATATATAAAAAAAAACAAGTGAGAAACCACAAAAAATAACCAAAATTTAACTTAATATAATTAATTCAATTTAACTGAAAGATCTAATCAAAATAATAAACTAATTAAAAATAAAAATCAAAAAAATTGGTAAAATTGTCACAATTACTGTTCGATTTTGGCAAATCTTGGTATACATGAGGTTTTAGGTACGCAAAGTCACATTTTGGCGACCATTTTTCAGTAAAGTGTCCACCAGATGAGGGCGCTTTAGTACAAAATTCAGGATTTACGAAGACTCTTATTCTAAGACGAATTCTGGCCTTTACAAAAACACACAATATTGCTTCAAAAATGGCATCGCAAAAAAAATTAAAAATCACACTATACTGTATATAAATGGAAAAAAGAGCTCAATACCTTTCCAATAAGCTAAACTTCGTGTGAATACCATGAAAAATACATATTTTATTGACGGTTTCTTAAACGCCTTTCCAGTAAGCTAAAATTCTTGTGAATACCATGAAAAATATATATTTTATAGGCGTTTAAAATAAAACTTTACGAAAATGACGAAATATCGATTTTTTTGGAGTCTCGATTCTTAAGAGTTTGTAAAATATGTGTATCCAAAATTTGTGTACGATCAAAATCTTTATTATTTTTATTTTGCTTATCTTGGGTATGTATTCTGAAGAAAGCAAAAACTTACATGCAAAAAACATTACTTTTTGGCCAAAAAAGGGGCTCAGGACAGCCAAAACCGCCCCATGTTGATTTTTCCGATGCAAAAAGTACCTTTAACTGACTTTTTTTCTACATACAAATCGATCCGGCTTAATACAGGGTGTCCAATGTAAGAGTACGAATATTTATGGAGGTCAAAGAGGAGGTCGAGTTAAGCAAAAATTCGTATGGTGGGGGTCTATTTTCGCACCCTTTTTTTTTTAGACTGAACCAACGCTCAGGGGATGCCCCCTATAAATACATAAGCATTGTGTTGATTCGGAAGATGGGGTGATATGTAGTTAGTGGAGGGTGGATAGATGGAGTAGTGTTGGTGAAGATTTGTTTTAAACCTGCACAGCTCAAAATTGCCGGGAAACACGCTTGCAAGGAGACTATTCCACAACCTTACCGTGCGACTAAAAAACGAATTATCTCGGTAATGCGAGGTTCTGATGGACATCGAGGCAATAGTGAAAGGGTGGGCTTGAACAGCTGCCCGAGTGGACCTGGGAAACACATGAGCTGGTGGCGCCAGGCCATGTATCTCCCTTGAACACTGCCCATAGTAGTATCTATACAGAAGCCTTAGGCAACCAACATTGCGTCAATGCCCAAGAGAGTCGAGAGAGGATAAAATACTTTCATCCCTTATCAAATATATCGCACGACGTTGAATTCGATCCAGAAGCTCCAAATAAGATCTTGAAGCACCTGCCCAAATGTGCGAATTGTACTCCATTTTCGGCCTAATATATGAGGTGTAGATCATGCGAAGATCAGCTGAAGTGAAATATTTCTTGCACCGTTTTAAAAAATCTAGGCACTTGCCCGCTTTTTTCGACACATCGAAAATATGATCATTCCAACGAAGATCAGATTGGATCAATATGCCCAGAACGTCAAGAGTGGCTCATTCCACAAGATCCACACCATTCATATTGAGGGGAGCTAAGGGGCAATCCATCCGCTTGTGGGTTAACAGGCAGCAATGAGTCTTGCTTGCATTGAACTCTACTCTATTAGCAAGAGCCCACTCGGAGATTTTTTTGTAGATCATTTAAAAGTGTATCATTCATATTTTGCCTTTTTTTTCAATCTCCATAGAACTTGGGCGTTTTTTAAATGAATATGAATGACAAATGCTGCTGTCGTCCGCAAACGAATGTATTGGGTTATGCGTCAACGACAGAAGGTCGTTGATAAAAACCAGAAACAAGGTTGGCGATAGAACTGAACCCTGCGGTACTACTGCGTTGATGGCGTGCTCCTCGGACGAAATACCGTCAACTACGACTCGAATCGTTCTGTCCTTGAGGAAACATGTGATCCATCGAGCAACGCTAACACCAAAACCATATGCTACAAGTTTCGACACGAACGCTTTATGCCACACTCGGTCAAATGCTTTCGAAATATCTAGAGTAACAACCCTGCTCTCGCCGAAAAAATGAACGCATTAATTCCATTCTTCGGTTAAGAACGCCATAAGATCACCAGTAGAGCGAAGAGCCCTACGGAAACGATATTGACGATCACTAAGCAGCTGGTTGAGCTCCAGATAGTTCATGATGTTAAAGTTGATTATGCTTTCCATAACTTTGGAAAGCGTAGAGCATATCGCAACGGGTCGGTAGTTTGCAGGGTTCGTGGCATCGCCCTTTTTAGGTACCGGCTGGACATTTGCCACCTTCCAACAAGATGGAAATACTCCTGTTCTGTAGGAGATGTTGAAAAGGTTGCGCAAAGGCCGAGCCAGCGAAGAAGCACACATTTTAAGCCCAATTGGCGGTTGCCATCAGGGCCAGAGGCTTTGCTTACGTTGAGATTTGTAAGGACTCTTTTAACTGCTCTCGTTCGAAAGTACAATAGATCTCCTGCATTGCAGAAGATCCACCCTCAACAAAGGGCAGTGGCTGATTGCTATCTGGGAGAGTGGAATTTTGTGCAAACAATCTAGCCAATAGGTTCGCTTTATCAGCCGGGTCAGTGAAGATTTGGTCATCTTTTAAAAGAGTTGGAATCGATGACGACGTCTGATTCTTCACTTTTTTAACGAATGACCAAAAATTTTTGCTCCCTTTGGGGCAGAGAAGAACCTGTTCTCGGAAGCGAGCTTCGTGCAGAAACTTTTCGCGTTTTAAAATTAAAATTACAGCGATTCCTTGCCTTAATGCGAAGTCTTTTATTATTAGTATTCTTGTTAGAATGCCAATTCTGAAAGGCTTCCTCTTTGGACCTGACTGCAATCCTGCAAGTCTCATTAAACCATGAGTGATCTTTTGGTTTAATGCTTCTCATCTTATTGGGAATGAAGTAACCCTTAGAAGGTACGGGGTTAATTTGTATTTCATGGTTTTGATTCATACTATGTTTCTAGCAGAAAAACTTACGCACAAAAAACTTATTTCCAGAACTCATTTCAAATACAATGAAATTATCTTTTTACGGTGTATCAACGAACCCACCTCACGTATGCATTCCCGAGCTGCGCTCGTGTGATTATGAACTCAATCCGTTGATACTACTAAATTTACACTTTGAGCGCAATTTTTTCTATGAATTTTTCTAAATAAATTAAAATTTTTTTGAGATCAAATTTGTGATTTATTTCATATTCTTTCCAATGACCTCAAAATTATAAACACGTCTTGAAAAATAAGTTGGCTGTGCTTCAAAGTTGGCTGTGCTTCAAAAATTTCTTATAATTTTTATTCTTCATGAATGTAGGTACTAGGGCGCTCAATCCCGGGATCCCGGACCAATATCTAGTTATGGAATCCCGAGACTCCAAACTCTAAAACCCGGCATTGTTTTCACGAGAAAATATAAAAATTTTCAGCAACTATTTATAAAATGATTTTATGTAATATTCGATTGATTTGTATTGCATTATTAATATATTGTCATTTCTTTATACTTTTTTAGATGCAATTCCAAACGAGGACAGCAAAATGATGAGTGGCTAAATTAAACTCCTTGATAACAAAAAGAAAACTACCCAAAATCAACGCCTCCCCGGGAAGTTACAACAACTGTGCCCACAACAACAAAACGCAGAATATATGAGGCCTTAGAGGAGCACTTTTGCTCCAAAAAGTGAAGTTAATTTACACAGAAAAAAAATCAAAGCAAATTAAATAAAGCAAAAAATGCCAAAATCATAAATTATCCCAATTTCAAATAATAATTCAAATAAATTCATATAAAATAAGAGTTTAAAAAATTTAAAATAAAAGTTGCACTGCAAAAACTTTGCCTATTAATAAAAAGTATAAAGTTATATATATATATATATATATGAAATCAAATATAACACTTTTAATAATTTCTAAATCTTACTTCTTCCATAACTAGTAGAATTTCTTTAGCAGCAAATAATTTTAATAAGGAAATAATTAAATTTTGACCTTAATTATTCCAATAAATTTCGATATAAACAAGTTTAATGCAAAGAAAATAATATATAGTTAAAAATACATAATCCAAGCTTTCGTTAAAACCTTGCATACTTAAAAAAGAATAGACTATTTCAGAAAAACTATCCGTAGTTCTTTAACGCAGCAAGACTCTTGCAAATCGTGTTGTGAATCTCAATAATGAAGATAATTTTCAATTATAATGAATAAATAATTTAATTGTATCAATGTTGTAAGGACAAAAAAACAAAAATAAGTTAGTAAATAAAAACTTAACGCAAACGAAACGAGCTTCATAAATTTCAATAAAATTAGCCGGAAAAACAGCAAAAAAAATAAAAGCAAAGCCAAAAAGCATATTCGCATATATTAAAAAAAAAAACGAAAGCACGCAATGAAAACTACGAAGCACAGCAACAAACATCGGAACATAAGAAGTTAGAAAAATTTGTAACAACATAACAACATAACAAAGTAGCAGCTAACAGTTAAACTTCACCTTAACCTTAAACCTGAAAACTAGCAAGAATAACAACAATAAAGGAAGTGAAGATAAAAAAAATATTCAACACTTGGCGCGCATTCAAAATTTTTAATTTAAAAAATACACACACACACACTCACACACAAACAACACCAACCAAAAAGCAAAGAGAAACTACAAAACTTCAAATCAATTCGCGAGTAGCAAACAAGGATCAGCCGTTGGATGTCCTTCGCGTGTTCCAGCACAGCTGAGTCAAGAACAACTTTTTGTGCAGCCATCAAACAACAATAAAACGAGAACGAGACGCCCAACTGTTGTTGTTGTTGTTGTTGTTGTTGTTGTTGTTGTTGTTGTTGTTGTTGTTGTTGGCTATTGTAAGCACTTCCAGCTAAACAAACTCCTCACTTAAGTCAAACCAACTTCCTCTATCCTACTTCCTCCCTCTGCCCTACTTCCTCCCTCTTACAAAGCGACAAAACAAGGTGTGGCACGAGCGAGAGGGAGTGCAACAAATTTAACAATAAATTACAAAAGCGTCATGACCGGAAGTCAGGTGAGTGTTGCGCGTTTGTTGTCGCTGTTATTGTTGGTGTTGTTGTTGCTTAGTCTTGATGCAATCCAAACAACAATAAAATCCTTAAGGCATTTATAGTGGATGTTTGTGTGTATGTATGTCTGTTTGAATGTATTAGTCGAGTCGTTAACACAATTCATGCTTTTCTACACAAGTTCCTAGTTTTGTAAAAATTCAAACAAGGTATTTGTTGTAACGGAAGTGTTCATGTCTATCAGGTGTGAATTTTAATTACTGCAAAAAGTTTGACACAAAAAGTTTGACTCAAAAAGCTAATTTGTTGCATAGACGTGGCTTAAAAACTTTGACGCGGTTAAGTTTTATGTTAGTTGAAGCCAACCTCCCCCCTCCTATAGAGTATGAAGATATAAAATAAATAAATCCATATAAAACAATTCGAGAAAATTTAAAAATATTTTAATCCTTTAACACGCAATAACGCCAATTTTAATTTTTTTACATAAAAACCTCTTTTAAACAGTCATAAAAATAAATAAAAGCAACTTTTGTTTTGAAATTGATACTTTATTAATAAAAATATATGTAAAAAATCTTTTGTTGCAGAAGATTTACATATTTCAAGGAATATATTAATGCTTTTAATATAATGATTCATGATTAATGTAGCTTAGTTACTCACTGTAAAGTTTTTAAAATGTTTTTTTAACTATTAACACTTTTTATTACAATTTTACTCCTTTGAAAAAACAGTAAAACAGAAATTGCTGCCAAATACAAAATCACGCTGTTGCAACTAAAACCCTAAATATAACTTGATTTATTTACTCTCTAATTGGAAAGTAAAAGTTATTTTGAATGCTTGTGTGTCAGTTAGAAGAATTTCGACTTAATTTGTTCTCTTTGAGTTATTTTTCTAGAGCAATTTCTAGAGAAGATCTGCAACACGGCGCGATATAGGGTTAAATTCATTTTTCTAGTATTTAAAAATTACACTTGCCGCGAATCGCTAGGAACTTCTTTCGGCGATTCGTTTGATACTCTTCCCAATGAATCGCTAAAGACCTCGCACAGCTTTTCGTTCGCGACCGACTCTTCCAAACTATAGGCGATTCCTTTTCGAATCTTCCCGGCGAATCGCTTTTATGGCCGCAGCTGCTTACAGTCGGCGATACCCAGATGACTAATGTGACCAAAATTTTCAGAGCAAAAAGAAGTACACCCAGAAAAGAATATGAAAATATGAAAAAATTCATGAATAAATCCATTGTATAATTTATAAGAAAATAAAAATTAGATCAAGCTTACATTGCTTTACATTGATTGCTTATTAATAAAAATTAATTTTGTGAAATATAGTTGTTATGTAAACAAAACAAAAATCAAAAATAAATTAAAAAAAAACAATATTAAATACAAGGTGGCGCATGATACAATAACCAGGTATTATTAATAGCGACTGCGCTGCCAAGCTGTGGGCATAAGATGTCAAAAACAAGTGATGTACACCGAAACAAAAATAACGAGGGATTTTTGTTTTAAAGCAAGAATTTTGGCGTCATATTGTTCTCAATATGTTCACAATGCTATTTATACACTTAACTTATTTATTGTAAAAACTTCGATTTTACATGGATTTGGGATCATTTGAAGGACAACTATTTTATATCACAAAAAAATCTTCAAACCTTAAATTTTCTTAGTCCAAAAAGAGCTATATCTTCAAGAGATATGCATGGATTTTCAAGATTTATACTTCGTTGAATAGATACTTGCCTTTCTTTTGATTCTCATAATTATAACTAATGTTGGAAAATTTAAAAAATCACATGTTTTTAAGGCCATTTTTTCTAATTTTGGACCCATATAATTTCTGAACGACTTGAGAGCGGCCCTTATTTTCTTCACTACTACCTTTTTTTGCTCCACACATTTTGAAAAAATAATAAAAATAAAAAAGACCATTTTTGCTAAAGGTTAAATGTTCCAAAAATTGTGCCGTTTTAAAAATTATTATTTCCCTATTAAGAAAAATCCCTATTTTAATTAAGAAAAACAACATCGTTAAATGTCATCACCTCATTTTGACAATATATGCCCACGCTGAACAGCTGTTTCAGCTCGATTAATACTACCTTCAACTCATTCTATCATGAGGTGGCACAAGTTATCACCCGATGTTTTTTGGCTGTAATTTTTTTATGAATGAAAATTTTCGATTCTGCTTTTGGAGTTTGTGTATTTGATGTCTCAAATCTTTTTTCTTTAATTCTAGAAAATAATGTATGCCCAGTGGCGGCCGCCATAATCAATGATCCTACGGGCCCGATTTATGGCATTTTCCATCACTTTTTCCAGAACTTCCAGCGATTGGTTCTCGCATTCTGGACTGATATTCTGTTTGAGGTTTTCAAGAGTCGGAGGTTTGTTGTCATAGACTCGTGCCTTCAAAGAATCCCACAAAAAGAACTCTGAAACGGTTTAATCGGAAACGGAAAGATCGCCCATCCGGGCAGTTTAAATTGCTAAAATGAGAGATAAGACGACCCGGAAATGCAGCCTTCAGAAATTCGGTTGTGCTCGTGCAGTCTAAGCCGTTGTGTCATCCTGTTGGAACCACATGTTCTCCAGTCCCAATTCATTCAATTGAAGAAGGAGAAAGTCGTAAAGCATTCCTCTGTATCGCTCGCCGTCCACAATAGTTATTTGACCCTCGGCTTTTTCGAAAAAATTAAGGCCCGATACATCATGTAGTAACTTGGGGCGGGTGTTATGGCTCTTCATGGGTTACACACAAATTTTCGGTGCCCAAGAAGCGATAATTTTGCTAATTCAAATACCCACAAAGATGGAACTGGACCTTGTCACTCATGATGATTTTCGATGAGAAGTTCGACGAATTATTCCAAAAAAATCGAAACAATTATTCCGTGTTCTTGAGGAGTATACCAATCCATGCCTTGTTGACGTGTATTTTATATCTGCTTACTTCACAAATGTCAAATTAGACATTTGCGAATATTATACACAGAGCCAAAACAACCTAATAAAATAGAAGAAAATCAATACAATTTCTCTATGATTTTCATCCAAGAAGATTGTCTTATTAAAACCATAGAGAAAATCTTATTAAAACTATGAGTTTTTTTATTAGGCAAACCACATAATTTTAAGAAGATTCTTATTGTTTTTTATAAGAACACTTTTAAAAACAATAAGAAAATCTTATCAAACTTCTTGGTTTTTAAGAAGAAATCTTATAGATAAGATTTATTTTTCAAATTTAATAAGGACATCTTATTGATTTATAAGGATTTCTTTTTTAATTTAAATAAGCAAATATTTTGAAATCAAAACGGAATTTTATTAACCCTTTTACCTAGAAATATACTTTTAATTGCCTTTAATATTAAATAAAAAGACATTTTGATGGTTTATTACAATTTATTAGGAAATAAAATTTGTATATGTAAAGTACCCTGAAAAGTAGTTATCACATAAGAAGCAAAATAGTTTAGACATTTTTGAAATAATTCATTATGAATTTAACTTGCTTAAAAGATTTGATACGGATTAAATTTTTTCAGATTTTATTTCAAAGAAATATTGTTCTAAAAATGTCCAAACTAGCTTGCTTCTTTGTGAGTACTGTATTTTGTAAACGTAGCATAATTTTGTAATAATATTTAAACACTTAGTAAAAGAACAACATTTATATTTAATACCATCGCAATATACGTAGAACTCCTTTAAATCGTGCATATTTGTTCCAACGATGATAATTCTTGGCTCAAGGCTTTCATTTCGCTCAAAAAAATCTTTTCTTAATTCTTCCAGTCTTGGCACGAGGTCATTTGGTGTTTTTACATGGACCACAAAGTCTTCCTGTGCATCAGCAATCGTAGGTTTGTACACTTTTGTACAACGACTAGGATGAAGAACAGAGTGTAGAAGCAAGCACGCAATACAAACCTTAGAATCTAAGTATAAAGAAAAATTAACACGAAGTTAGATTTAATATATTGTGTAATGTTCAACCTTTTGAAACCTCGCCCTTGTTCAAAAATGTTAACATTTCTCTAGATGTTTTATCCCTTATTTCTTCCTCAAAATGCAAAAGTATCATTATCCATTATCACATATTTTTATTTTAGTTTAAATAAATTAAATCCATAAAATGCACATAAGCTTCATGAATTCACTTCACAATTACGACTGAAAGCTAAAGCAGAGAATAAGTATCAGAATAAGAAATCTTGTTAAAAAATATTTGGTAGTAGTTTTAAATTTTTAATAAGATTTTTTCTATGGAATTAAAAAGATTTCTCTATGGAAAATTCTTATTATTTGGTAGTATTAATAAGAAAACCTAACAAAATAGCTCAATTAGGTGATCTTATTGATTTTGTGTGCTGGTTTTTGGCTCTGTGTAGCTTCTTCCGATAGGATGATAACTTTTGCGCCACCTAATATATCTACGAACATTTCGCGCCCGCAGTACAAAAACGAAACAACTCAAAAATCACAAATTTTAATGAGAGGCAAGCAACTGTTGAGCCTGCAAAAGCAACGAAACTGAGGGCGTTTTCCTTTCGCGAAAAAATGCTGAATTTTTTCAGCCCTTTGGAAAATTCTGCCACTTTGAGAAAAAAAATAGTAACTTCTTAAATTGAATCATGTCCTTTTCTCGAAAATGTTGACCTTAAAAGTAGAAAAAATGGAGAATCATCAAAGAGAGCAGAAAGAGGGTAGAAAAAATGCAGCATTTTTTCGAGAAAAGAAAACGCCACAACATAAGAACACACTTAAGAGGTGTTCACTCTCTTTTTTACTCTCTTTTACTCAGTCTAAAATTTTTGATTTATCTCTGCTAACACATGATTTTTTGATTGAAGTACCGATACAGGCATTTGCTACTCCTCTGCCTTCTTTTTGCCTACTTTTCTGTCTACCCTTCCTTTTTTCTCTTCAAAAAACTGCTTTTGTGTTCAAATAAGTACTTTTTTAGAAATAATTTGCTACTAAACAACAGACAACTAAAAAAATGCAACCCTTTGACTGATTGATGCAGGTCTGGAGCTCAATCAAAATTTTGACTGATTCAATGAAGAGTTTGAAGTTCATTTTCGCTCTCGCAGAGAGTTCATTTTTGTTAACATAGGAAAGCAACAACAAATTTTGATTGATTCAATCATTTGACAGACATGTGAACACCCATAAACTGAATTTTTGCAGTTAAATAAGATGGTAATGTAAAATTAAATGTTTGCAGTAGCTAGAGATATGTATTGTGAATTGATTTACGAAAAAATGTCGATTCTGTAAAATGTTGAGTTGTAATTGTTTTGTACCGCGTGTGATTTTTTTCACCAAAGAAATTACCAAATTAATCTTTTTTTGACAAAAAAAAAGTACAACAAGTAAAAAGAAGTCATTTTATGTGTGCTTCGATACAAGAAGTACAGTGAGCAAAAAAGAAGAAAAAAACTCCTAAAAGGAGTTACGAATGACATGTTACGAATGACTACCAAATAAACTCGCCGGCGATTGTCTCATCTTCCAAGCGATTCCCTGGTGATTCTGAGGCGATTGAAAATGTTTGCAGGCAGTGGGCATTTTAAGGTCGCAACCCAGCACACCAGATAAAGATAGTTACATTTTGCAATAACGTTTCGATATCGAAACGATATCTAATAAAAAAAGTTCATATTATTTTCGATACTATATATTTTAAAATTCTTAGCCTTAGTAAGCAATTAGAATGAATAATTACTAATACAAATACTGACTCGTAGATTTCACCAATCTAGAGGTCATGCCGGGACAGTTACAACAGTTTTCTTAAAAGTATGGCCCCTATGCAATATTAACTTGTTTTTATAACATATAGTATTTTACTTAGTTTTCGGAAAAATGTTGTGCATATTTGACAGAACAGCTTTCAAAAATTTTGTTTTTTTTTTATTTTTAAACCATTCATTATTTATAATTAATTTTTTAACCCGATATAAAATTGCGTGTGTTTTCTTATATTGATCACAAGAACACCAAATTTCAACTTTGTATCTGTAACGTAAAAATTTCTTGACACACTTTAAAAACAATTTATAGCTCTATGTTTTCTTAAAGTAGCAAACAAAAAATTAAACACTTAGCTGTTACCAATCCTGAAATATGATCAATTCTGCAGAAGCATTTTCATGGGTAGAAAAATACCCATCCGCGGTTTTTTAATTTTTCTTCCTGCTATAAGAATTTCTTCAGCTCTTGCTAAATCTTTCTTAATGAAATCAGTACATACAAATTAATCTCTTTACATATTAACTTTAAAATGACAAACTATTCACTGGGTTTTTTTAACATAGGTATATATTTTTCTATTTTTTACGCTATAGTATTGTCACTCAGAGAGTCCTTCAAACGCTCCATCTGGACCAAATTTGCACTTCATCCTTCAAAATAACTCATTTTCCTTAGTAGAGATCATATCGGTATCATGATAGGGGCCTTAACAGCACACTGCCTGATTGATAAACATGCTCAAAGATTAGAGTAAGTTCGGTAAATATGGCCTACCCTTAACTTTTTTTGAAATAAAACAGCCAGTTTAATTTGAAAACATAAATTTTTTTTAAATTGTTTTAAATTCATTTTATATTAAGTCTTCATAAAAGAATTACGCTATAAAAAACACAACAAAAAGATATTATGGAAAAATTAAAGGAACTTCAAAATATCACTTTTCAAAAATGTGCGACTAATATAGCCCACCGTGTGTTGAATATGGACTAGGGTGGTCCATATTAAACACAACTTATACACAAAATTCACAAATAAAATATTCGTCTCTTTATATATCTATCTCATAATATTTTTCGTCTCTGCTGTACGTTGATTTTTCTTCTGAAAAGTAAATTTTAAGGAAAACCTTTCTCAAACCTAACTACAAATATAATTCATATCAACCTTCTTTTTCAAAATTTTTTTTTCCCCGATTCGTTTTCTGCGTGTGTTTTGATTCTTAAATTGTTTGTCATTGTTTTTTTCAATAGATTTCTCTAGATTCTTTTTATGCGGTGGTGATGATATCAGTTGTGCCTTTCCTGGAACGGAACGGAACTCGGAACGGAATAGGAGAAATTTCTTGAGGCATTATGTAAGAAGTTGACCGAATGCCAGTGGAAGTGGAAGGTGTTTCATCGGGAATTTGTTCTTATTGTGCACCATTTCAGGTAAAGCGGTTGGTAGTTGTAAAGGATCTACATTTTGCACATTCTCAACTGTTGCATCAAATTCGTCCGCTGCGAGAAAATCGTGATCGCTAAAGATTTGCCTATTAAAAGGACATATTCCAGTTGACGAAAATCCTTTGACAGCAATTTCACCAGTTTGAGCTTTCATATAAGCTTGACCGAACAGTTGAATTATATCAAAATGTGTTAATGCTTTTCCATTATTTATAACCCAACATCTTATTTCCTCAGTCAAATATTTTTTCAAGGGTCCCATGAAAGGTTTATCCAGAGGTTGAATCTTATGGCTAGAGTGTGGAGGAATCGAAAGGATGCGAACATGGTTACTTCTAGCCAAGTCAATGATTTCAATGTTTCTCCGTCCAATATGAGCAATACAGGAGACGATGCAGAAGGCTTAACTGTTGCAAGAAAGTGCTCGAACCATTTAGTAAATAAATGCGTTTGAATCCATCCGGAAGGATCATTTGCGTGAATTGATCCTGGCGGTGCACCTTTCATTAGAAGAGGATTTTCCCTTTTCTTAAGGAAAATAAACATAGGTGGTACAAATGACCCGTCTGCGCTCATACACAAAACAGCAGTAATCAAAGATCCCCTTTCTGCTGAAGTAAGTGCTCCTATCTGCTTCCGACCTTTCAGAGAAAATACTTGTGGCATTTTTGCGGGCACAACAGAAATTCCTGTTTCGTCTACATTGTAAATGTTATTTGGAAAAAAGTTGTACGTAGACATTTCTTTTTCCAACAAGTCAAAGAAAACGGTGACGTTTTCTTTTGAAAATCCTCTTGCACGAGCTATAGATGTTCTGGTCGGCTGACGGAAGGACAGAGATGGATGACGTCTTAGAAATAAACGCCACCAATCTCTTCCTGCAGTTCCCTTTGCTACTGAAAATGGGCTTGGAATATTGTTCTTCAAAGCTAATTGAAATGCTAATGATCTTATATCATTTCTTGTTAGATCAAACAATTTCGCTTCCATGAGCAATACATAGTCAACAAGCGATTCTTCGAGCTGTGGTGGGAAAATCGGTTTTCTGCCTAATTTGGCTGCTACTACTTCTTCTAACGGCCTTCCCTTCTCTGCCACCAAACGTCGTAATGTAATTTTAGGTACATTGTACTGTTTGGATGCCCTTAAGAACCCCATTCGCTTTTCTTTGATGGCCGTAATTGCATGCGCCATGTCTGTCGTTGCTTTTGGACTTGCTTAGAGTTTGGAGCCATTTATATTCTTGTAGCTTAAAAAAGAAAATAGAAATTAAATATTAACTAGAAACATGTGTCAAATATGGTCCACTAGTCCATATTATTAGCATTTATGATGGGCCATATTATCAACACTGTTTTTTTCTACTTTGCTTTTAATTTTCGCAAACTTTATTAACTATTTTCCAGATTCGATTTTACATAAGCAAACAAAACATTTAGCACTATATAATTTGTACAAACCTAAGAATATTCACACGAAAATTTAATTAAAAAACGCGTAATTAAACTTACCAAAAAATTCCAACGACAACGCCAAAAAATTATCAAGTGCTGTCCTGTACATATCTGTTTCGACTGACTCACCACATTACAATGAGCGATGACCAGTTCGTTCATGTCTGAATTGAGTAGACAGTGGCGTGTCTAGCCTTTCTCAGTTAGGAAATATTGCTATGGGCCATATTACACACATGGGCCATATATGCCGAACTTACTCTAAATATCTTCCACAATGACTTTTGCAGAAGCTATTGAGATGAAGAGGAGGAAAAATCCACAATGCATTTCTTATGCACCTGTCCAGCGCTGGCTCAAAATCGCCTTCGCTACACGGAGAGAATTCGGTGCATATATTATTCGTTATTCTCATAGCTTGTGCGCTAATAGCGCACATTTATCGACTCTGAGCAACTTATCATAAAGAAAGCATTTTTTCTCATAAATGCGAACCATGATAAAATCATTATATATGAGCAATTTGTGTAAGATGTATTACCAAAGTGTTCATAATGTATGAGTAATGCTACCAACTCATGTTATTAAAAAATAAGTATATTTGCTACTTAGAACACTGAAAAGTAAGTATTTGTAAGTATAATTTTTAAAAATAAGTATAAGTAAGTATATCACCTTAGAAAAAAAATTTTAGTATTTTCTTGATATTATTTACTAATATAGAAATCAATAGAACCCACAATATTCCGTAAGTCTTGTCACGCCCTCTTTTTGTTCTTTTCGAAAAGTTTTGTGTAGGCAATCTAACTAAAACAAAAATTCTTCAGATAAAAAAAAAATTAATTTTATATATTTGCAGTTCATATACCCAGTAAACCAAAACTATCTTTGTTTTAATTCATTTATGAAGTTTTTCGGGTAGTAAAATTCATTTTCGACACTCATAAATTAACCCTTTTGGACTCATTCGTCGGACTGAAATGCCTCTCAAAAGCGAACCTTTTTTCTTCAGTAGTGAGTTAATAAAAGAACTATCAACTGTCAATTTTTTTGTTCGGAAACAAGTTGAAAAAAAGCTATTGAAAAGTTATTTTTCGGCACTCATACATTAACAATTTTTAGCTTTAACTCATTCGCCGGACTGAATGGTCTCTCAAAAACGAACCTTTTTTCGAAAGTGAGTTAAAAAATGAACTATAGAAATGCATTTTTTAATAATTAACATTTTGTTATGGAATAAATTTTCACGAATTTAATCTTCTCTAGCAAGAACATTGATCACACAAATTAAAAAAAAAAAAAAAAATTACAAAAAAAATTTCTTCCCAAAAACGTACTCAAAACTATCACTTAACGCAAAACATTCGCATATGGTCCGGTAAGTATATTTCATATGTATAAAATAGTTTGAAAACAAACAAAAAAAGGTAAAAGTAATACGTATTTTCAAAGTAGTGAAATAAAAATAAAATAAAAAAATCAGATTCAAATGAATAAGGCTGGGTCGATTTCCAAGCCTATGTTGCCTGGGAAATTTTCGGATCGGGCGTCAAATTTATTAAAAAAAGGGGCGATAGGGGTGCACTTTACCCTATCACATCTTCAATTTTGTGAACTTTTTCTTTAGGAATTTTTTTTCAAAAATTTATGTATAAAACTGATGCCAGATTCAACTTAAAACCGGTCTCACATTGATACGTTTTAATACAAAAATTTATCGTTTTTTGTTTTTTAGATCCTCCTAGGTGGCGCTGTGGTCGATTTTTAAAAAAACTTGTATTTATAAACCTATAAAAATCGACCACAGCTCCACCTAAGGGATCTAAAAAAAATTTCGGAGGACCATACAAACACATGTAAATATGAGGTGGATAGCTTTTGTGGTTCAGCCGTGATGGTCAAAAACCTTGAATTTATTGTATTTTTCTATAGTATTGCTCTATCTGTTCTAAATGTTTATATACAAACATTTTTGGAAAAAAATTCCTAAAGAAAAAATTCACAAAATTGAAGATGTGATAGGATAAATTGCACCCTTATGGCCCCTATCGACCCAGCCTAAAATATATACAGAGATCAAAGCAAAGTTATCATTATTCGCAATAACTGTCACTAAATTGACGTGCTATATTAACTGGTTTGTTTTCTTTTTGCTTGGAATCGTATTTGTCTTGGCTGGAAATGTTGTTTAATATGCCAAGTCTTGTCTTTAAAAGTTTGTAAAATTCGATACATCTGTATTCAATATTATTTTTTGCAAATAAAATTGACTCCAGTGTCTGTATTTTTAACGCTGTTGACTCCAATTTCCAAACTTTTTATGGTTTTGGAAGCAAAAGTTCAACCAGAGCTGAAAAGTAAGCATGAATAAGTATAAATCTTAAAAGTAAGTATACTTATAAGCATGGAATTTTAGTAAGTATATGAAGCTGAAAATAAGTATGATACTTACAAAGTAAGTATAGTTGGTAGCATTATGTATGAGCAACTGGCTTAAGATGTGTTGTTAAAGTGTTCATGGATCATGCGATTCAAGTGATATTGAATTGAATAAACCTTTTAAGGAAAAATTAAAGATTTTTGTTATCTATTACAAAAGCTATTTATTTGTAAACATATAATAAAAATTTCCTTTAAACTATAACCTTAATATATTCACTTTTATTAACTTTATTTGTTGGTTTACACTTAAACCCCGCTGTAGCCAAAAATTTTAACATTTTTCTTTTCTGTACTGTTTTATATCACAGGGGACCTCATTGGCCTGAGTGTGTCTCTGTAAAGCTACATACACTTTGGCCTAACATAACCTGACCTAACCTATAATCCTTTCGATTAATTCTAACCATAACTTAGACAGTTTTTGATTGCTAACTAATATTATTGGGGGTTGGAATTAGTTTTAAAGGTTTTCTAAGAGATGGCGTAACTATCAATAGATCGCATCGGGCACACCTGTGACTATATTCATTTCAAAGCACATTGTGTAAGCTTCATTTTTGAGTATGTGTCATTCCACTGAAGTGTAAACAACATATATTTTTTTTCTCTGTGAACATGTCGACTTTCGTTCCAACAAAACGCAATTTGCGGGAAGGTTTACTTTTGTGCTTCCATTTGAAGAAAAAAGTTGAAGCACAACGCACGCTTACTGAGGCTTACGGGGACTATGCTCCATCGATTTTTACTTGTGAGTACTGGTTCCGTCGGTTTAAAAGTGGTGATTTTGATACGGAAGACAAAGAGCGTCCGGGCCAGCCGAAAAAGTTTGAAGATGAGGAATTGGAGGCTTTGCTCGATGAAGACCCGTGTCAAACCCTTCAAGAATTATCAGAATCATTGGGAGTCGACTTATCAACGGTCGGCAAACGCTTGAAGGCCATGGGAATGATTCAAAAGCAAGGAAATTGGGTGCCGTACCAGTTGAAGCCGAGAGACGTTGAACGGCGATTTTGCATGTGCGAACAACTTCTTCAACGGCATAAAAGGAAGAGTTTTTTGCATCGTATTGTCACTGGCGATGAAAAGTGGATCCATTACGATAATCCTAAGCGAAAAAAATCGTGGGGACCACCCGGCCATGCATCAACATCGAGGGCCAAGCCGAATATTCATGGCGCCAAGCTTATGCTGTGTATTTGGTGGGATCAGAAGGGTGTCGTGTACTATGAGCTGCTAAAACCTAACGAAACCATCACTGGGGAACGCTACCAACAACAATTGATTCAATTGAGCCGAGCATTAAAGGTTAAACGGCCGGAATATGCCAAAAGACACGACAAAGTGACTTTTCAACATGACAACGCACGGCCACATGTTGCAAGAACCGTCAAGGAAACGTTGGAGGCGCTGAATTGGGATGTGCTACCCCACCCGCCTTATAGCCCAGACATAGCCCCTTCCGACTACCACCTATTCAGATCGATGACGCATGGCTTGGCTGAGCAGCGCTTCACTTCTTACGAGGATACCAAAAAATGGGTCGATTCGTGGATTGCCTCAAAAGACGAATCGTTCTTCCGGCGCGGAATCCATATGCTGCCAGAAAGATGGGAAAATGTTGTAGCTAACGATGGACAATACTTTGAATAATATACATTGTACCGTTGTTTCTAAATAAATGCTCAAAAACCGAAAAAAAACCTTTAAAATTAATTCCAACCCCCAATACTTCTTATTGAAATACTTCATTTGTGTTATACATTGATTTGAAGATCTACGACCTAAGGGTTCAAAAGAAGAATGTCTAAAGTACGCCAAACTTAGGCAATAATACGAAACAATTTAGATCAGCGATGCCCAGTGCCTAAGGGCATTGTTACGGTGGTCGTCATATGATCCCTGGTCATGACACTTTTTACTCTCTTTTTTCGTTTAATGAGCTGTGTGACGAAAGTATGTTATGCTGGTAGTCATATAATGATTAAGCACCAGTACACTTTTTGCTACTTTTAGTACTTTTTGATGATCGCTCTAAAATTTTTAATTTACGAGCCCATGACCGCCATCGTAACTGTGCGTTTAGACCGCCTGAACGAACGAAAGAAACCTCGTTCGTTCGCTCGGTTTAAACACTTTGCCCGAACGAACAGTGTTCGCTATAAATTTATAGCGAACGATGTTTGCCCGGTGTAAACAGTAAATTAGGGCGAACGAACGAAGATTCCTTCATTCGCTCTGATCGAATAAGCTTCGATCTTTTTGGGCGAATCCGGTGTTGCGCTGTGGTTAAAAACAGAAAAGTAGCAAATAGGAGTAGCTTAAGAGAATAATTTATGAAAAGTACTAAATATGTAGTAATTTATGTTTTATGTGTTTTAAAGTGTTCTGTTAATTTTCGCTGCAATATAATTGTATTGTATAAAGGGCCAAATTAAGTTTTTTAAGCGGAAAAAACCCTATATTTAAAGTTTCATTTTAAAGCGACTGTTTATTTGAGGTATTTATATATAATAATAACTATATAACTTTTAATGAAAATTTTGAGTTTATGGATAGAAAATATTATTTAGTATAGCAGGAGTCCGCAATAGAGCTTCTCAAATAAAATAAAAAAATATTTTAGGTTCTGCTGAAACTTTTTGAGTTTTTAATTGAAGATTTTAGAAAAATGTGGATATAAACCAAAACGGTAGTTGAAAATTCGATTTGTGACTAAAAGCAATTCTTTAAAGTTATAACATAAAAAGTATTTCTCTAAAATAAAAATCGAACGACTGAAAGTACCAATTGTATTTGCTTAATAAGTGCATACAATTTGGTGGCAGTTTTTATTTAATTGACTTGAAATTTACGAAATTTATTGACACACGAAAAATGTGAAAACATTTAATTTTTGTTCGTTGAAAACTTAAATGGGCCCTAAAGTTGAACACACGTCTTTTCTATAATAACTAACAGAGTAATATATTATTATGGAGTGGCAAACCATTTGTTGTTGAGAAACGGAGTATAAGTTTTAGTACTAATATAAAAATAAGGAGTTATCAACCCTGCATTTATTGATGTTCGGCCAAATGCACAAATTGCTGTTTACACCGCCTGAACGAACAAGATGGCGGCCAATGTTTGTTCGCGAATGATGTTCGTGCGGTCTAAACAGTACTACGAACGAAGAATTTATTGCAATAAATTGTTCGCGATAAATTTTTTGTTCGTTCAGGCGGTCTAAACCTACAGTCACAGGGCACTAACTCTTTTCACTCTTTACACTATTTTACAACAACTTCAATATTTTCATGATTGTTGTAATTCGCCGAATTTAGTTTGCAGGTTCAGACTCGCTTCTTAATGTTATTGTTTTTGTTCTTTCGAACCATCGATAGCATTTCTGCGTTTGCATGTTGTTGTTTTTGTTCTTTGGCGCCATCATGGTAGAACTAGTGAAGGTATATGCATTTCAGACTGCTCTCTTTTTCTCATAGCCAGAATTGTCAAACTCAAGCATTTTGCTCTTCTTGCCTATTTTTGCTTTCTTATCACATTCTCATCGTTTTCAGATTTTGTATGGGCTGTGAACTTCGTTTTGACAGTTCCGGCAGTCTGTCTCTCCGAAATGCATCTACCTTCTCTAATTCTACTATGGGCACCATCGATCGCGGCTGTTTTGCACTGTTTTTGGCATTCGCATTGTAGACGTTAACAGCATGCGTCGTATTCTTTATATTTTTATTTAATTTCTTTAGAAAAAGTTATTGAATATTTGCAGATGGGCACTTTTTTATATATTGCATAATAAACATATTGCATAATTTTATATTGCATCAAAATAAATTATTTTTATAGGGGTTATTATACCCTTGAAAAATGGCAAGAAAAGAATTTGCGTAAAACTAGGAGTTTGCCTATTTTTTCATAGATAAAAAGGACTAAAAAGATTTTAATCTTAATTATATAACAGTTAAGTTAATAATAAAACAGTAAGATATAAAAAATATAAAAAATTAAGGTTAAAGAAAATTAAAATTATTATAAGACAAAAAATGTATAATAATAAAAAACTCACAAAAAAACATAAAAAGAAAGTAAAAAAAAAATAAAAACATAAATATTAAAAACTATACAGTAAAAAATAAAAAAAGTATATCTGAAAATTTCCGCGCGGTAAAAGCTGAGTAAATCAGAATGTATTCTGAATAGCAAAAAAATAAAACATTTGGAATTACTTGATTCATTATTTTTACAGTGTGCATATGAGTTCGTTATAGCGGACTCTGCCAGCACTCGTGTTATTGGTAATTCCTCATTGCATCCAGATTTAAAATTTTTTGATGTTGTTGTTGTTGCTGCTGTTGTTTTGATTGTTGTTTTTGCACTCTTCAAATATTTTTCGTGGGCATCGCTGATTTAGATAATTCTTTAACACTTCCAGACCTTACGATGAGCTACTGAGAATTTTATTATAATTTTTGGAGTTAACGGGCTTTATGTAATATGAAAAGATATTCAATGCCTAAATTTTAATATTTTCATATCATTGGATTCATAATAATAATATTTTCAAGGATTTTCAAGAACCGAAAATTTATGAAGATTTATGAATTTATGAACAATGAAGGCATTGAGATTAAAAGTTAGCCGCACGATCGATACATCACGGTCTGAAAGGGTTAAAATACTGGTTGTTGACTTTGACTATCTTAAAGTTTTTTAGTGTCTGAATGTTTTGCCGTATTTTTTTAAATTCCGAAATTATTTTCACTTATATTTTTATATTGAATACCTTGCAATATATTTCTTATTCAACTTTCAGGTCGCTCAAAAATGCAGGGTATGAGTTACCTGCAGGACGAATCTAAACTGGAGGCTCTTACCAAAGCAGTTCTCATCTCTATTCTAGGAATAGGCATCGTTTTATCAAATTTATTAATAATAGCCACATATGCAAATTTCAAAGGTAAGGCATAACGATTCACGTTGATGGTATTGTTTTGATTTTATTTTATTAAAAAACAAAAATAAAACAAAATACTCGTACTTACTTACAAACTAACTATTTTCAATAAAAGGCAAAATTAACAAACTTCCTACTTTTGGTGCTCAAAACTATTTAGCTTGACGGATAGGCTTGGTATTTAGCAGACTAAAAAAAAAATATTGCTGACTGTATATTTATAAAATGACTAAAGTAAAAAATGATGCTAATACTACTTTATTTATTTATTTCTTTACTCCTTGACGTAATAACATCATCAACATCATGCATGTCGTCATCTAGGTCCCACAGAGGTCATCAATTATTATCTGCTGTCACTGGCCGTAGCGGATTTACTATGCGGCTTGCTGATAGTGCCATTTTCGGTCTATCCAGCACTCGCCGGAGAATGGATGTACGGCGATATACTGTGCCGCTTCACCGGTTATCTTGAGGTAACACTGTGGGCGGTGTCAGTGTACACGTTCATGTGGATTTCGGTCGATAGATATTTAGCTGTAAGAAAACCGCTCCGGTACGAGACGGTGCAAACGAAAACCAGGTGACGTATTTAAGAACTGAGTGTTGAAATATTGCAAAATTTTGAAGCATTTTTAAAGATACGTAGTAGTTGGGTCCATTTTACTGAAGTATATCAGAACTAAGGTACATATATGTATATTATAACATCCCGAATTCATATTCTGCCCGTGCAGGAAGGTTCTGAAATATAATAATAAAATGTATGCAGCCCTGAACCCATCTAATACAAAGCTTTTTCCAAATCATTGGCATCAAATTGATTATTTTTGTTGTACCAATTGATTTGAGACTAGCTATACTTACTTAATGTTATAACAAGACTTAGCCCACTTCACCCCCACCCCCCCCCCCCATTATTGGTTTTATTCCAACTTTAATGCCTTCTTATCTCTTGCAGATGCCAATGTTGGATGGCCTTCACCTGGGTCTCGGCGGCCCTGCTCTGCTGTCCACCCATACTCGGCTACTCGTTACCGATACAAAACAATGTCACTCACATCTGCATGCTGGATTGGGGCAATATGGCGGCGTATAGCGCAACATTGGCAATTTTAGTTTTAGGTCCTAGTGTTATATCGATAGTACACAATTACAGTTACATTTTCATAATGATGAAACGCCTACGCTCGGGCGAACCCATCCACGACAAAGAATATGCAACCGCATTGGCTGAAAATTTATCGAATCCTAGTCATATGATGTCATTCGCATTAGTGTTTGCATTCTGGATATCATGGCTGCCATGGATGTCGGTGCGTCTCTATGAGGCTGTGACCGGCAATGTTATCCAAAGTACTCTTGTGAATTTCGCTGTGGTGTGGATCGGCATCCTGAATTCATTTTGGAAGATTGTCATTATGACGGGTATGTCGCCGCAATTTCGTATCGCTCTCAGAGTATTTTGCTTAACTATTTGCTGTAAGACTAAGGGCCGTTTGCAAGCAGAGCTAATCGGGTTGGACCCAGATGACTAGAGTCGTTAGATTTTCGTAGAACGCTCCACTCAATTCAAAATCTTGCTAAATTTTTTCGAAAAATTCCAAACAAAAAAAAACAAAAAAAAAGAGTTAAAACAAATAAAATTCGTTTAATTGATATAACACAAAGTGTGAAAATAGTCAAAATTAAAAAAAAAACAATTTGCATTTATATGATTTAACATGCTTATGTAGCGTGCAAAAGAGAGATTTGGTGTTTTTTAAAAAAATTGGCTTTATTTGAAATTGTTTAGAACTTGTTCGGTACAACGCTTAATTGGCAAAAAATTTGGAGTTGCATATTGAAATCATACCTAAATTTATAAAAACAAATCATTCATCATCGTATGCATGCATATTCATATATAAGTAGTACTTCATCGAGCAAAAAAAAAACACACCCTAGCGCGCATTTGTAGGGTTTCATTTTGTAGCATTTTTCGCTCTTATAAACTACATAACTATAGCATAGTATGTAATTAAGTAATATTTGAAGAGCTTAACATGATATAATAGAAATTTGTATAAATTTAAAATAATAACACTTGTAGAATTCTTTTGCCAAAAATGTTCTTGAAATTGAAGTTGTTGTTTAAGAAAATACCAAAAATAAGCGAATGTTAAAATTTGTTTCAATGAACTGTGTGAAGGGGCTAATTGCAATAACAGAATAAGCCAAGTTATAGGAAAAGGCAGGCTAGTTCTGTTTAAGAATATATTGCCAACACCCTCTGAAAAACCCAGTTGTAAAAGTTTTCTTGTCTAATTAACTTTTTTCACACAAATATGCTTTTTTTAAAAGTATGCTTAGTCAAATATTTTAATTTTTTTTTTACATAATTTGGCAAATACTGTTCTTGCAATAAAAAGCCCTTTATATGTAAATTATTTTGATCTTTTGAGATTCTAAATATCATAGTTTTTCAAAGTGTTAAGAATTTGTGTTATTTCCAGCGCGTTTCAACTAGTTTATTAAATACATCTGTAACTTAAGCATTTATTTTATTAAATTCTGAAAATATATACTATTTAAAATAATTACAATAAAAGCAATACAATACATTCCAAACTAGAATAGATATAGAATAAAAAAACAAATTAAATGGATTTGGTAAATTATGCATTGATATCATGTTGAAAAAAAAATCCACACTAACTGCAAATGGGACATAACTCAAACTGTTCAAACTTCAATATCAAAGAAACTGTTATTAAGGTTACATTTATATTTAAAAAAAAAATCAAAAACGAAATTAATATTTACTTAAAATTAGCACTTTAAATTTTGCCCCTAAGTAGCAAGTTTTCGAAATTTAAAAAAAAAAAATTACATTTCAAAGATTTATAGCAACTCTTAACTTTAGGAATATAACAAATAAAAGTGTTTTGAATTGAAAAAAAATACCATTAAATGGAAGCAAAAAATTCTTTAACCCTTTCAGACCGTGATGCATCGAATGTGCGGGTAACTTTAGTCTAAATATCTTTACTTTTATTTCACGAATGTTTATCAATTTTACATGTATCAATTGCGCAGGTTATTGTTTATATTTGCCTATCATATTGTTTAGCTGTTAGTTTTGTCGTTTCTTAAATTTTCACATTTAATTTTTTTTTTTTAAATGAGCCGTAGAAGTTAGTTGTTTCTTTCATGTACTTAAATACTAATAGCGCAATTTTAGTGAAGTTGACACATTTTAACTAAAAACATAACATATTTTAAAATCTCAAATGATTTGACAACATTTGATGCAAAAAAAAATGTTTTCAGTACAAACTTTCGTTTCTTGAAAATCCTTTAAGGATATGAAAATATCAAAATTTAGGCGTTGAATATGTTTTCATATCATTTAAAAATTATTTACTCCAAAATATCATAAAAAAATTCCTAGTAGCTTAGCGTCAGGTCTGAAAGGGTTAAGTAATTAAATATACATCTATTCCAATCAAACTAAACCTGCGGCCCACAGAGCTTTTATGTGCGGCCCTAAACGCATTTATATCTGGAACATGATTTAAAAATTCTGGCATTCTAATTTTCGTATATCTTGAGATTTGTTTCGACTTTGACGCACAGATAGTGACACCCGAAGAGAATAGTCATTAGACGACTTTCAGGTCAGACCACACAACTGAGTAGATACTGATCAAACCGGCCATGACCTGAGCTGACAACCTGAGATCAAACATAATTGGACGGATTTGGTTATGACCAATGTTTTACAGCAAAATAATAGTAAATTGCGAACTTAATAATGATGGATGGTGGGGTCTTTTAGCTTTTCTTTGTGACGTCACAGAAAAACTAAATGTACTCAATCGTGGCTTACAAGGTGAAAATAAAATCTTTTTGTAGAAAATAAAACATCTACCACTAAGAAAAATAGAACAAAGTATTGCACTATTTTCCAACTGAAATAAAAGCTCAACACGATGGTTTATGAAGAAAACCATTAGATATTTTTAAATTATTGCCTTATGGCTTTTTCTTTTCTCAAAAAATGCTGCATTTTTTCTGCTCTCTTTGAGAATTCCGCATTTTTTCTACTGTTGGGGTCAACGAGAAAAGAACACGATTCAATATTAGAGGTCACTATTTTTTTTCTCAAGAGGCAGAATTTTCAAAAAATTCAGCATTTTTTCGAGAAAAGAAAATGCTATTAGCTAGGTATTGAAAAGCAGATATCAGTTGTATCAAGAATTGTTTGTGTCTTTTAGGAAATCCTTGTCACTTAAAAACAGCAACTATAATACAATTAGCTGCATTAGGATATGGTTGTACAGAGCTTTTTGATGAATATATCGAATTGAAGGACGATAATAGGTTAGGTTATGTAAATAGGGTTGTGCTCCGTTAATAATTGCGAATTCCTTTTTATTTTTATCGTAGTACCATAATAACCATAATTATTTCGATTATTCCTCAAACCAGCCTGTGCTTTTTATGAACCTCCAGATGAAGAACGAACATAATCTGACAGCTATTTTTGAAGAAAAAAAAACAGAGGAAAAGGATTACACTGGTTTTTGGAACTTAGTTCCTGAAAAATACAAGACTGTATCTTCCTGCTCCTCACATTGTTTGCATCAACATATCCTTGTGAATCATCGTATTCCAAAATGAAATATGCACAACACGTATACAGGAATCGATTTACTTATTCTCCTCTTGATGTTGTATTGAGGGTAGCATGCAGCAGTTATAAGCCCAATTTTTCTAAAATTGTTGAAAATTTATCTCAAAGTCAAAAATCTAACTAATTTAGAAATAAACGCTTAGATACACGTTACTTTTGAGTTTCACTATTTTTACTATTGTAATTTTTGACTAACAGCATCTAGTGTGGCCTCAAGAAAAATCGTTGATCCATCCGCTGACCACGACTGACCACGACTCAAAGTGGGACGTTCCCATACAGAGAGGGCTGAACCTCAAGAAAAAGTGCAACTTGAATTTTAAATATTTGTAAAATAGTGGTTTTTTTTTGTTTTTGTAAAGCCTCGAATTTGATTTTTTTAAAATACAAAAAATATAGGCTTTTTTAAAGTCCTTTAAAATTTTGTTAAATTGTTTGCTTAAACATATCTTACTATTTTAAGAAATGGCATACTCTGAACTTTCAGACCAGGTATTTTTGAAAGGTTTTTGTCCTGTTATTGCTACTAAGAAATAATTAAAAAAAAAATTAACAAAAACATTCAATAAATTTGATAAATAAAAAATTGGCCATGATCAAACTACCATATATTACAAATTAAGATACTACGATATACTTTAGAATAAGTTTTACCGCGCGCCACCCAACGCCTTCACAGAATTTACCATCAGAATCGTATTCCTCAGTTTTTATATAGCATTTCACAAAATTTGGTATGTATGAATGAAGCATCATCCAATTAAAATGAACCGAAGTCGCCAACCCGCGACAAATTTCCTCAAGAATTCTGGTGAAAAAAGTTGCAAAAACGGCTACAGTTTAGATAAAGGGTAAAAAATCCACTTAAAAGTGAAGTGATATACGTGGTACTGCAAGGCTCTGGCAAAAGTCATGACAGACATACTTCTCGCAGATTTTTTGCGATACGAAAAAGTTCAGAAATCACAGAAGAAACTAAAACATTTTAAGTTATGTTATGTTATGTTATGTTATGTTATGTTATGTTATGTTATGTTATGTTATGTTATGTTATGTTATGTTATGTTATGTTATGTTATGTTATGTTATGTTATGTTATGTTATGTTATGTTATGTTATGTTATGTTATGTTATGTTATGTTATGTTATGTTATGTTATGTTATGTTATGTTATGTTATGTTATGTTATGTTATGTTATGTTATGTTATGTTATGTTATGTTATGTTATGTTATGTTATGTTATGTTATGTTATGTTATGTTATGTTATGTTATGTTATGTTATGTTATGTTATGTTATGTTATGTTATGTTATGTTATGTTATGTTATGTTATGTTATGTTATGTTATGTTATGTTATGTTATGTTATGTTATGTTATGTTATGTTATGTTATGTTATGTTATGTTATGTTATGTTATGTTATGTTATGTTATGTTATGTTATGTTATGTTATGTTATGTTATGTTATGTTATGTTATGTTATGTTATGTTATGTTATGTTATGTTATGTTATGTTATGTTATGTTATGTTATGTTATGTTATGTTATGTTATGTTATGTTATGTTATGTTATGTTGTGTTATGTTGTGTTATGTTATGTTATGTTATGTTATGTTATGTTATGTTATGTTATGTTATGTTATGTTATGTTATGTTATGTTATGTTATGTTATGTTATGTTATGTTATGTTATGTTATGTTATGTTATGTTATGTTATGTTATGTTATGTTATGTTATGTTATGTTATGTTATGTTATGTTATGTTATGTTATGTTATGTTATGTATATAACATTACATTAAGGTGCCTTGACCTCCATAGAAAAAAAAATTGGCGATGCTACCGTCTAAAAATGAACCTTGATCTATTTTATGAGGATTCCTAAAATATTTCGGCTTTCACGATTACCGCCAGGGCACTAAACCATTTTGAAATATCCTCCAAATATCATGTTTTTCCTAAATATGTATATTGGTGTAATAGTAATACAAAAATAAACTGTCGGAAATTATAGGCTGGAAAAATCTATTTCAATCTGCATAAAAATTATGCTGTTTTTCATGCATATTCCCAGCGGTTGAAGTAGTCCTGAAACAATATATTCTCTCAAGCCTGAGAGGTAATGGTAAGGCTTGAGTATTCAACACACCACTTGATTTCCTTTTTTCATTAAGATGTCATACTTACGTAATACCTGCTATCGTATAGCGTACACTCAGGCCTGAATATCCCCAAGAATATTCCTCCGAAAATTCAGGCCTCAGGAAATGCTAAAAAATCAGGCCTTCTATCAGGTATTAAATACGCTAAAGTTAACATTAAAATAAAAAAGCAGGTAATAAATATAATATAAAATAATATAATATAACACATTATTGTTTATATATAATATAATTTAATATAATATATATACAATATTTTTTGCATTTAAATATTTTTCATTTAAATATTGTATATCATTTTTCCAACGTTATCCCTTTTTTTATTAGATTTTTATTTAAATTTCCCGAAGTTTTTTGTTGGCATTACGACTTCGCTTCTAATCTCAACCGTCACTCAGGTGCGAATACGAAGCAAATTCAGTCTCAGGCTAACTGAAAGCACTCATAAACGTTTGACAGCATTACACCTTCGCTTCTAAGCTCAGGGACATCTTCCGATCAGAGATTGAAACAAAACAAAATTTTCACAGATTGGACAATTTCAGGGAAATTTTCAGAAAGCTTGAATGGAAATGCTTATTCTTAAATCAGTAATGATATCATTCCTGAATTTTCAAAGCAAAATAGATCTTATTTCACACCAGATTTCATCAGGCATTGAAATTGCTTACTGCTGGGTATTTGCTAATGCTGGTATAGTAATTGCTTACTTCTATCTTATTTTTTTATTTCTTGCAATATTTTTTCAGTAGGTGTTTATTTTATAATAAATATTTTAGCTTTTATATGTATCAATTTAAACAATTCTGAACCAGGAATCAGTGCTAGCACTCAAAATCTTTCCAACGATATCTTGATAGTGAGGATCGCATTAGAATTAATGAAATTGTTTCAATTTTATTATAAAAAACTTTTAAAAAATACACGAAAAACAGCATTATCTTTAAACCAATTCAAAAAATTTTAAAGTTTTTTAAGCAGTTTGGAAGAAATTTTTCAGTACTATTATTTCTGGTCTATTGTTTTTTTAACAACCACGCCAGCCAACATTTTTACGATAAACATGATTTTTGGATGTTATTTCAAAATGGTGTAGCTAACTGGCGGTTATCATGACAGCCAAAATATTTCGGTAATCGTCATAAAATAGATCAAGGTACACTTTTAGTCGGTGGCAAAGGTAACTTTTCTTACTGAGGCATAATATACATATATCATGCCACTTAATATTTTTAAAAATTTTAATTGAATGTTGATTTTCTGTGATTTAAATACAAATTCTAGATGTTTGATAGTTTAAATCATTCTTGATTTTAAATACAAATTCTATTTGTTTGATAGTTACTTAGATAGTTACTTAAATACGGAGATACTTAAAAGATAGATATATATGACCCAATTCTGAATGATTTTTACCGGGGAATTGGAAAAGGGAGTTTTCATTTTTAAAATAGCAGATAAAGATATCACAGTTTCTTTTTCACTCATGAATATTGATGGTTGATGAACAAATTGGCATTAAAAATTTCCAAAATGTCTTTGAACTTTATCTTTAAAATTAAAACTCCCTTTTCCGATTCCCCGGGAAAAATCATTCAGAATTGGGCTGATAGTAGGTCTGTTCCCGTACTAACTTTAAGTAAAGTTCGAGTAAAGTTGAATATGTGAGAGTAACTCAATTATCTGTCAAAATGTGAGAAGATGCAAAAAAGTACGGAAACGACTTCAAGCAAGTTTCGAGCAGAACAATGGCTGTTGACAGCTATTGTAAATAAATTGAAGCAATTGGAATAAGAAGATTCGTGCTCGAAGAAATTTTTCAAGTAAAGTTCAAGCTAGTTTCGGGTAATTGTAATAGAATAAAGAGTGACATTTTGCTTGTTCTTCTTCTCTCTCGAGCTTGAAAAATGTGTAAAGAAACGCAAGTTACTTGAATCGAATACGGGAACAGATCTAGTGTCTCATGTAAAATCCCTCCTTTAGCTGCCGATGGCATTACTGTACTCGACGAATGACACATACAAATCCGTAAGTCTCTCGTTAGACAATTAAGCATGTTTCTCTGTTTTTCGCAGGATTGTGGATTGAGCCAAAACAATGACTGTAAATAAATAATTTGTTTAAAATTATCTTAAATTATTTTTGATATATTTACCTTATCTGCTATATCTGCTCTACTTACACCTTCAAGATTGTTAAACTTGAACCTACTTGAATTGCTAAAGATGACAGAAAGTTGTGGGATAGTTTGAGGCAGCAATTTATGTAGTTTTTTTTACAAAACCTTTCAAGTTTCATCCAAATTAGCTTACTGTCAACTGTTTATGACGCTAATCTTACAAAACTTTTCAGAATCCATACAAACTAATTGCATGGTAATAATTTAATCAGTCCGTTTTAAAGAAATTTTATGGAAAATATATTGTTTATTCAATTGATTGAAGATACATTTACTATAATTATACTAGAATAAATTTAGGTTGAGGTCTTTAACATGATGTTTTGATATGAAAAAAACTATAAAAGAAACAATGAACGAAGCAAAAGTGTTATCATATCTTTTAAATTGGACTTTGCTCCTAAAAAACAAGCGAAAACATTGAATTATATATATATAGGCTATGTTTATGCGTATAACTTGTATGTAAGATGAAATATTTTGTTATTGATATTATGTAATAGTGTTGTCAGATATTAAAAGAAAGTAATTAATGCATCATTTAAATTCCATTTTTTAAGAGGATATGCAAAATTTTCTCAAATAATAAACAGTGACTGGCCGAATTTATAATATCTTAAATAACTTATTTTTGGCTATTTTTGGTGCTTAGTTTTTGCTGATTTTCGTGATTTTTATTTTTAACAGTTTTAAAAATCATTTAAAAAAAAACTATAAAAATAAGATGATATAAAAACCATTTTTATAAGTCAATATAATTTATTCGAAAATATGTTATATATAAAACGTCGATGTATGCATGTAATATAAAAATATTATGTAACAAAAAAATATGTATATATCATGGAAAAATTATATTAAAATTTATCAACCAATGTCGGCTCGGCTGTAGAATGCCAATATAGATAATGTAGACAATTGCCAAAACACAACAAATTAGCTTTAGTTTTTTGTTTACAGTTTACTTTCTTTATTCTTAAAGCTATTATTTATAGATTATTGCTGTTTGATGATGTTCGCGTAATAGCTTTAAAAATCATAATCATATAAAATGTTCTTTGTGTTGCTGATAAAGAAGCACCTTAGTAGCGGGTCTAAAGTCCAAAGATCGACATTCAATTGCAAATGACGTGCGATGTGCAGACACCGTCGTTCTCACAAACCTCTTTTGCGATGGCACTCAATTTATCACATAGCTCCTTATTACGACTTGATGTGATTTTGTTCAAGTTGTTTTGACAACGTTCGGAGGCTTCCAGACACCAGGCTTTTGTTAGATTCAATTCATGTTCAGCTGTTGGCAAGTTCAAATTAGCAGCTCGTGATGATCGGGATTGAGTCACAGTCATTGCATAAATATCAATAGCTGCATTCGCCAGATTGTTAAGCAGAAACTGTTCATGAATAATATTTTTGCCGTATTTAATTAATAATCCTTCAACAGTTTTGCCAAACATATCAATGCAGTGCGATGTTTTCTTGGCATAAGGCTGCAATTCGGGAATAACAAAGTTACTCAAATCCGTTGCATTTAAACCTACAGAGGAGGCTGCACGACCCAAAGCTTCTCGAAAGATAAATCCAATATTAGCTGTGGGATTTTTCAAAGCTTTTTGCAGTTCCTTCAATTGGGATCCACCGTACTGAATGCCCGTAAGGGCCACAAACAAACGCAAAATATCATTGGTTCCCTCAAAGATACGGAAGATGCGCAAATCACGCATGACACGCTCCAGTTCAGCTTCTTTCATGTAACCCATGCCGCCCAAAATTTGAATAGCTTCGTCGCAAACAAACCAGGCTGCTTCGGAGCCAAATACTTTCGATATAGCTGCTTCCATGTGATAGTCCTGACTGCCCGCATCCATGTTCTGTGAAATTGTATAGGCCATGGATTCTGTAACATACTGATACATGGCCATTCGGGCAATTTTTTGTTGAATCGCGCCGTATTCCTTGATCTTCTTGCCAAACTGTGTTCTATTGTTGGCGTGTTCTGTGGCTTTTTGTATGCAGCGTCGCATAGTGCCACTTAGAGTAGCACCCATGCCGAAACGTCCATTGTTTAGGATATTCATAGCCACTTTGAAGCCCTCACCTTCTTCGCCCAAAACATTTTCGATGGGAATTTTACAATTTTCGAAATAGATCTCAGCAGTATTGGATGCACGTATGCCCATCTTCTTTTCAGGCTGTCCATTTGTTACACCACCAAAAGAGCGCTCGACAACAAAAGCCGTCACCTTGTCTTTCTTTTCGCCAGTTTTTTCATTAACAACTTCGGTTTGAGCAAATACTGTCATGATTTCAGCAATTCCTCCATTAGAAATCCATATTTTGGAACCATTCAGAATGTAATGTTTACCATCTGGTGTCTTGACAGCGCGTGAACGAATTGAGGCTGCATCTGAACCAGAGCTAGGTTCGGTTAAAGCAAAGCACGCATAAACTTTCTCCGTAGACACTTTGGGTAAATATTTTGCCTTTTGCTCTGGTGTGCCATACAATAAAATACCCTTAAAGCCAATGCTCTGGTGAGCGCCAATCGTTATACCCAGTCCCAAGTCATTGGCACCAACTATTTCACAAAGTCGACCATATTGCGTATTATTCAAACCAAGGCCTCCGAATTCATCTGGAACTTGTATGCCAAAAGCTCCAAGCTCCCAGAGTTTACTAAGTGTGTCGTCATCAATTTTCGACTGTTCATCGTTTCGTGCTGCGTTATTAACATCGCGGAAGAAGCGTTCGAATGGATCAATTAAGCTGCTGATCAATTCTCTTTGGTCGTCCGTAAGGACATCTGGGTAGGGAAACACCTGTGACGACTCTACTTCACCTCTGAATATGTTGGCCATAAAGGAGCAGTTTTCCTTCTTGTTATTGACAGCATCTTTTACAGCAGCTTTTGTATTGGCACTCGATGCAAAACGTTGAGGATATAATTTGATATATCTTACGTTTTTTAAAGTATTTCTAATCATTTTACACAATCAATTTCTATTTCAACACGAACAAAAAAGACACTGCGAAACTGTGCGAAATGATTAATATATATGTATGTAATAAATAAGCAATGCTGCCAGTTTATGAAAAGTTTTCAAAAGCGTTCAGTGCTGCCAGAACTATGAGATCTCCTATGCTAGCTAGCTGTAACCCTGGTAGTATTATACAAGGTAAAGGTGACAGCTGGCTTTTTTCATACACACAATGCGTGCACTTAGTGTCATTTGCTATTTTATACTGAATTTTAAATTAAGTGAAAGCCAAAAGAACTGTTACAACTTCCTTGTATAAGTTTTTCATAATTTTAGTTATGCGCATGATGTAGAGAAAGGCCCACAATGGGTGGTGTTCATGCTTCAGACAACATTGAGCAATACGTTAAACATTCCTTTTTACGTGTGTTGAATTTACGTCGTGGGTTTTTGTAGTAGTATGTAAAGTGCAAATAATTAAAATGGTTTATAATTAAAAATAATGTCATAAGCAGCAAGCTTGCAGCAAACGACGTACGCTAATTGTCAAACAATAGTAGGCACTTGTTTTTAAAAAAATGAATTTGTTGGATACAACACGACAAAGAGGGAATTCGATGTCGATATTAATTTATGTATTGCGTATTTGTCAGACGAAAAATAAAAAAAAAAATCAGAATTTGCTTATATATTATTTTAATTAAATGCTGACTGTGTTTCTTTTGTTGTTCAAGCTCATTTTGTTGTGCTTATCAGAGATAACGAGATACGAAACTTAAATTTGTTACGGTAAAAGCATATGACTGCATTTAGTTTTCTCATTTTTTATGTACTTTGGTAAAACTTATGTACTGTGTAAGTGAGTTCTCCTCATAGCTTTTAAGTGTTACTTTTTCCCAGATACAGATAAGAGGTGCGATAAATGTAATTTGTCAAATCAATTATTATCTTTAAAACTAAGTTAAATATTTACAATTTCAGATCAAAAGTTTCTTAAATACGACTCGTAGCTTAAACATCATATTTACTTAATTTAATGATAAAAATTTTCACTTTTGATTTTAGTTAGCCAGCTGCATGGCTTAAATTTAGTGTGCCTCCATTTTAGTATGTCTGTATGTGCCTTATAAAGGTAGTTTTAAGATCTAATTTAAGAAAGTTCATAAACATTTTCCTCTCTGCCAAAATAAAATTTATAACACAATCTTCATTTTCTTGTATCTCCACCGTAACGTGCCACAGTTTAAGTTATGGTTTGATTAATTTTAAACCAATCAGAATAAGTTGTGATAAACTTCCTTATGGTGACTTGTGTTGGGTGAAAATAATTGACGGTCAAATGTCAGATTTTTCGGTTAAAAAGCACTGGTGAATTGTGAATATAAACGTCACTTCCTGAACGCATCCTCTATCTTGAAGGTGACAGTTTGTTTGCAAGCTGAGGCTAAAATTTTAATTCGATAAGTTTAAGAAAACTGAGCTAAAAACAGGTTGAAATGAAGCAAATAAATCGACACAAAAATACCACTGCAAAAATTAATCTAATCTTTACATTCTTAACATACAAAAAAGGCATAAACCTTTGATTCATTAATTTTGTAAAACTTTTCAAAAATTGTATAGGCTAAAAACTAAAAAAAAAATGTATGTATATATAACCATAGTAGTTTTGTGTTCAAGTAAGGGTTGGAGTAAAGTGCATTTCATACGCACGCAAAGATTTACAAATAGGTAAACAAACCGTGTCTCACACTGCTTACACGTTGCTAGTGTTTTGTTAAATTTTTGTTAGTGTTAAAGGCTCATTTCAAAAACAATTTTTTGTATTTCAATACACTTTGATAAGTCATAACTAAAGCTCCTAAAAATGTTTAACAGGAGAAGGTTGGGCGGGTATAGACCGGATGGGGAACTAACATTTTTTTCCATCAACCATCATGAATCACCGTCACCAGTACAAGCTATAGTAGTCCCTCTCTAATACTTTTATTCGTTTCCGGTTTTTATTTTAACAAATTTGTGTTCGTTTGGGGTTGACATACCCCCTTAACCCAATGCACCTAATTTTATTATATGTTACTCCCAGGCATCCCATAGCCCGAAGCAATCCCATTCTCATTTAGATTCTGACCTGAATTTACAGAATTTTTACCTCTTTTGAGCTGAGAAAATAACAGAAAAACTGCAAAATTTTTTCATTTAATATTTGCTGCACTGTTGTTTTGAATTCCGATGTATTTTCGATTGAGGTTAGGTTTTAGTGCCGACTGTAAAAATGTTTTAAAAATATTCAAGCAAATATTGATCGAGCAATTCAGTTTTATTAAAATTAACCACTTTAACTAACAAAAAATATAGTAATTTGAATTCCAGAAATTTTTCAAAATTGCAACTTTTGCTTCTCACAATTGTCACAGCACTAAATGTTAATGCCAAAATTATTTTATTTTGTTTTTATGTTGGTATTACTAGAAGGCAGAATGCAGAACCGTCGAATTTTACATGTCAGAAAATACTGTATAACAACTTTTGCGGTCAACATTTCCGAGAAGAGAACACGATTTATTTTGAGGTCAACATTTTTTTTCAGAAAATAATAGGAAAAATTAAGGATTCTTGAAGAGGTCAGAAAAAATTCAGATTTTTTCAAGAAAAGAATGCGCTATTAAATTTTACGTAGAAAGCACATCATGCTTTCTCTCTGCAACGAAATTTCACATCTCTTTATCTCTGGTGTTTATTTCAAGTTCTTGTTTTATTTCAAACTTAAATAATGAATTACATATTTAGTATAGCTTATCGCTGTTGCGTATAAATGAATTTATTCTATTAAATTTAAAAATCAATTTATAACATTGTCATATAATGCTTAATTACTAATTTAATCCGACGCATGCTGCAGTCTTTGTATTCGGGCTATGAAACGCAAGCTCTGATGATTCAATTCTCTGATGAATATATTTAATTTAATTTATAAATCAATTTATAACATCATATAGTGCTTAATAACTAATTTAACCATATCATACAATTTAAGTTAAAATCGAAGTTAAAAAAATTAACGTAATTTTTATTGGGAAAGGGAGATAAAAATGTAATTATCTACCTAAAAAACTAAGTGTAATCATGCATTTATTTATTTGCTATTTGTTTGCTATATTCAAATAAGTTTTATGAAATCTTAATATTATATATACCCATAATAAGCAGTTCCTCTACTGGTTTGCATCTTTGCTTTCAATTAGTTGTTCAAGTATTGCTCATTGTAAAATCTAAATTTAAAGAATGGAAAAAGTTATATTGATTTCATTGAGAGCCAGTGGTTTATAAAAATTCTTATAAGCATACATTTAAGAAACAAAGAGCTATATTTTACAAATCTTTAGCCTTGCTTGTACCAAAAAGTCATAAATTGATTAAGTTTTATATATGTACTGTGAAAATGAAATAATGAAACGTGCTGGGTTTGACCTTTTCTTTTACTTCTATGCAATCAAGTTGTATCACTTAATTCAAACACTTGCTGTTGAAACAAAACGAGGTCTAACTTCGCTAATTGACATGTAAAATTTTGCAAAGACATAGCTATATATTATTTAATTTATAAATTCAATTTAGAAACACAAAAGTCTTTTAATATAAACTTAAATTAAAATAAATCATGTTTTAAGAAATTGTCTCGCAGTTTAATTTGATTAATAAAAAATCAGTATTTTTCTGCTAATGATGAATAAAAAAGACACAAATTTCAGAACTATTGCCATATTGGCCAAATAAATCAAGACAGTGTAAGTAAAAGTTGTCATTTAAAGTTTAATAACACTTCATACATATTATCCAAAAAATAAACGAAAATTATTGCTCTTTACATACAAGTCATATTGACACAAAATTATCACTCGTTTGTGCAAAACCAAAATCAAATCTCTGTTCGTGTTGTGGAGATGCTGTTTGCCCGTGTGTGGGCTCTGTAAAAAATGTATGTGTAGGAAAAAAGTTTTGTTTTATAAAAAATTAGTGGATTTTTAAGAAACTACTTACAACTTCAAAATTTTCTTAAATATTTCAATAAATTGGTTGATTAGAGTATGAAATATTAAATTATATATAAATTAAGTTTTTAATAAATTTCTGGCTAAGAGGCAGTAGATGCTTAAAAATAAGAAGTCAACAATACGCCAAATATGTTTGTGTTTGTTTTAGTAATCTTAATTTTTTCAATCTTAATAATAAAATAATCAATTCTTTACCATGCAAAAGTTGAGTTCCTTTTATTTTTTCTTAATGTTCTTAAAAATGTACTATTAAATATAAGATTACAATATTCAATTGTAACAACTTAATAAAATTAAAAAGTTTGTAAATAGTTTAAAAGAAGACAATGTTATATTAAATAGCAGTTTGATAGTGAATATGAGTTTTTTAAATATTGAAATATAACATGTGAAATGATCGAACTTCACCTTACAAAAACTTTATAGAGTCTATAATATGTGAAAAAATATATCAAGAACAAAATAATAAAAATCCTTGAAAATATTTTTAAATTAAATATAAAAGTATATATTTTACAATATAAAACTCAAATTAAAAACCTTTACTCCTAGTCGATAAAAATATAATTAAAAATTCCTTTGTTTTAATTTCTATAGTAGCATGCAAAAAAACTCAATCTTATATATTTAGTAACTTATTCTCACAATAAATTGAAATTGAAAACAAATCACTTTGGATTAAAAAAGTGGAATTTTTCCTCGATGTCATATTAAATTTTTAATAACTTTACTATTCCTTTCGCTTTTTCTTTTTGCTCTACCATTGTACGTAAAGAATGCAAGAAGCAATAGGTAGCCAACCTTTTAAATACTAGGTTGTATTTACAACAGTTATAGAATAACAATAAAAATAAAACAGCAACATTTTTGTCAAAGCAACTATGGCTGCTATGAATTGCATATTAGACTTGATTCTGTTAAAAGTTTAAATTGTTTTTTTAAGGTGTTTTAAATTGCTATAAAATTCAAAACAAAAGGAATACGGTTAGTATTCAGAATGTGATGAAATTGGTAATGCTTGCAATAAAAATAAAAGAAATTAATATCTTAAATATTTAAAGCATTTACTTAAAGTTTATATAATGTAATTCTAAGAGATTCAATAAATTCATATTGTTTATTGAAAAAACTATCGGAAGCATACTCGATTTAAGGAAAAGGTTTAGAATTTTATGTAAAATTTTGTATAATTTTATGAAAATGTGTTTTTTATTTATTTGTTATTTAGTAAATATAAGTAAAGTTAAAAGTTCTAAATAAAATTGTGAAGAAAAATTTGAGAGCTTATTCTGGCATATTTAACTGGGACAGACGTCTTAGTGTTGGTGATTTAAGTTTATATTATTGTTGATATGTTTATTTTGTCAGAATTTTACATCATTTCATTGTTAATATAAACATTATTATTGCGTCTACTAAACATACTTAAGTTCAACCATAATATATTTATTTACTTCCCTCACAAAATTTATCCTAAATCCTTAGCAGGATAAATTCAGTTTCATTTAGACGCAGTGTTCTGTTTGTATTGAAATCATACAATCATATATGCATTGAATACATAAGTTCCTTAACGTTGAATGTATTTTCTTTTCAGGTGTTTATTAAAGATAAGTTTGATTTAAGTTCAATTGTAAGTCAATTTGATTATTTTTAGTATAGAAATTGTTATCTTACGCATTTAGTTGAATTAAATAAAAACGCTGCATTAAGTAAAAATTAATTAAAAAAATTATATTTAATTATTTCAAATGGAATTATTTGAAATACATATATGATACATACAAATAAATAAAGTTGATTTTTTAATCGTCTTACTGAAAAAATAAAATCCATGTGTTTTTATACAAGTGCGTTTCTACCAACATCCAGATTTGGGTGTGAATTTTGATTTTCAGCTCATGAAAAGTATTTGACGACTAGATAGCGTTGAATGCAAACATAAGAACGTTTGCATACCACCTGGCTGTCATGTTTCAAAGTTCACAAAATCTAAAAACAGCACGATTTTATTTGTTTGGAAATCGGATTCGGATGTTGGGAAAAAATGCGCCTATTGCCAATAGGTGAATTGTGAAGTTTCAGCTTCAGACTGCCTTACTGCTAGATACGAATTTTTATGCTAATCGGAGAAACATTTTTATTTTTTACCTCCTCCCTTTTGATTTGTTCATTAAAAATATTTTACATTAACATAGTTTATTTATTTTGTAATTTTACTAAACGAAATTGTAATAAATGTAATTTAAATTTAATATTGTGTATAAACAAATTAAATGCGGGGAGCACTACGTTCCCTCGCACTACGTACGTAGTCTAACACAAATAAAAAACAACCCGTATCACCACACGAACATATATATATATATATATATGAATGAACATGTATATATGTGAATATAAGGTGGATTACTTTAGTGGTTCAGCCGAAAGGGTTGGACATACATACGCACCAAAAGTGGGCGTAACTGTACCAAGTCCATTCCCATTTTTAATACAGTTTCCAAAAGTAACCATACAAACAAAATTACAAACCTTTAGTCTAATACGAAACAAATCGTCTGAAGTATTTTTTTAATAAGTCTGAAGTAAATATAAGAAGTAATTTTTTTCTTAAAAATTTATTTTATACACTTTATATACTACAGACAGACGTCATAAGAATTTCCATGCTAATTGGAAAAACAATTTTATATATCTCAACTGACATAACTGTAGTGCGGCCACGCCCATTTTTATTTCGGTTGTCGAAAGTAGCCATATAAACTAAACTATCAAATTATAGTCAGCGCGAAGTCAGTGCAGCATTTTCGAGATTAGAAAGAGAGTAAAGTCGAATGGGTCTGGCAGTGAATGCAGATAAGACGAAATACGGTGTCAACAAACAAACAGTCCAGCGTCTTGGAACCCACGTTACAGTTGACAATACCTCATTCGAGGTTGTGAAGGACTTCGTTTATCTGGGATCCAGCAAAAACTCAACCAACGACATCAGCATTGAGATCAAAAGAAGAATAACTCTTGCCAACAGGTGTTACTTTGGGCTCAGTAGGCAATTGAGAATCAGAGCCCTCTCTCGACGAACGAAAATCACGCTCTATAAATCGCTCATCATGCCCGTCCTACTTTCATCATGCATCTCAAACCTGGACGCTGAGCAGTTCAGATGAAAAGACTTTAGGAGCATTCGAGAGAAAGATTCTTCGTAAGATCAACGGACCAATCTGCGTCAATGGAGAGTACCAAATACGGTGGAATGATGAACTGTACGAGCTGTACGTTGACATCGACATAGTCAAGCGCATTAAAATCAAACGGCTTCGCTGGCTTGGTCATGTTGCTCCTTCCTTGGAAAGACTAAGTAGAAGACAACCTGACGAAGCTTGGAATTTCCAACTGGCGCCCGCAAGCGAAAGACAGAAATGGCTGGCGCAAATTCTTAGATGAGGCCAAGACCGACATACGGTTGTAGCGCCAACTAAGTAAGTAAGTATCAAATTATAGTTTAATACGACTAAAACCGTCCGAAATATAGAATTTTTATTGATTTGATGACGTTACATGGGGATGTGGCCCTAAACCATCTCTTACTCGAAATAAACCCCAGAAAAAGGGGCGTAAACATAGTGCTACCACTTCCATTTTTAATATAGTTGCCGCTAGTAACCATACTAACTAAATAACCCAATTTTAGTATAATACGACCCAAGCCGTCTGAAATATGGCAGTTTTAATGATTTGTAGGGGGTAAGAGAGTGGCAAAAATGTTTTCTTCCTAAACCATCTCGTACCTGAAATAAATCGACAGCCAAAATTTCAGCTTGGTCAAAATTAATCGGTCTCGACAGAGAGTGTTTTGCTTTTTATATATATATAGATTGATACATTTTAAGATCGATAGGAGTTTTTAAAAAAGAAATATAATACGTTACACCAAATTAAAGGAAAAAACTTGAGTACCAATGCATTTTTTCATAGCTTTTTAATACATTATTAATTAAAAAAATTTTTAGGTAGAGTTAAACGTCAGATCTAAAACTAACTACTGCTTTAATGTCATATGAATAATGGCCGATGAGAACATTCGGTGTCAAATCATATAAGACTTTTGCAGTGGGTAGGTCACAGCTGAGTCACTCAAGACTACTGAAGAGGAAATGTAGTAATTTCCGAAACAGGCTGTCTTGTCTGCTGTGATTAACTCTATACAGAGTTGTTGTTGTTGTTGTTGTTGTTGTTACCTTCTTCAAACTTACTTGATCTAAAAAGCTCACAACTAAATTCATTAAAAAAATTTTTGTTTAAAAAAATTTATGAAAACACAAACATGAAGAAGAAATTCAAAAAATAAATTTTTAATGAGTCTTGTTTTTACAATTTTTTTGGGAGCTTTGCGGGGTTTTGGTATTTTTTTCATCATGCGAGATTTTTGTAAAGGCTGGTACTATTTTCATTCATGTATGTTTCCGCCTGTCGATTCAGACTGTCAAGGACACCACCCCATCCGGCGAGCCTAAGCCGCGCAATAATCCAGCGCACCAGCACGAATAAAGGGATGACAGGGGTCTAACTTGATACACCATCAACACAAGGAAACATGACAGTATGGCTACAATTCCCATGCGGTTTAAATGGCAAGGAATATAAGACTACACGGTTTGACAGGCTAAAGCGCTGATTATAATAGACGGAGCGGAGCGGAGTCAAGTGTCATCGCGGCGGGACGAAATGTTACCAAATGGAGTGGCGATTATAATAGAAACGGAAGAGGAGTTAATTTTTTTCTAAAATACATTTAATTACAAAACAAATTCCACCAATTATTCTTTTCTTATTATTTTAACACATGAATTAAATCAAGTTTAATCAAGAATACGGAAAACAACGCAGAAAAAAATTAATAGTAGCATCTGTCAAAAATTTACAGATCTCAACTTCGCGTGCCACTCAGTCCGTCTTATAAAAATGTAAGTCATATGAAACTCATGTAATAGATTGTAACGTGACATTTCTCAACATTCTATGACGTTCCATTCCGTCTGTCATAATCAGCCCTTAAGGCTCGGCTCGGAAGCGTAGTGCTATGTACCGTCTGTTACTTGATTGCGAGCAGAAATTTTACAACGGGCCTCCGAAAGGTAGATGTCTACAGTCTGGCGGCCAATGGAGTGCTCTAAAACGTGAGATTAATTGCTCACCAAACTCGTCTCTCAATAGGTCGATGGTATCGCGTGCCGTGTGGCATGTGGCATCATCTTGTTGAAACCATATGTCAACCATGTCTAATTGTTCCATTTTGGGCAAAGAAAAGTCGGAAATCATCGCACGGTACCTTGATCCATTAACTGTAACATTGCGATTTTCATTATTTTTTAAAACTACTGTCCAATGATGCCGCTGGTCCACAAACCGCACAAAACAATACATTTTTCAGGGTGTATTGGTAGCTCTTGGTAAGCCACCAGACTTAAGTTCTTTTACCAGCTATATTTTGTATGGTTTCATACTAAGGTCCTTACGTAAAATCTTCCAGGTGGTCGAATAACACAAGCACAATTGTTGACAACGGCGACGAATTGACGTGTCGCAATCTTCATTGACACTGGTCCATACAGCAGCAATATTCTCCTTGATACGCACTCACCGTATAAGGGTTTGTAGATTAATGTCCATTAAAGTGGGTCCTGTTCAGTATATAGGTTATGCCGACCAAAATGGACGTAATATGCGAAACACATTTCTCACAGATAAAATTTTGACAACAAAATTCAATGATTCGCAAGAGCTCTTCGTTTGTTAGTCTATGCATGGTGAAATGGTAAACTTTACTGAGAATATTTGGCTTTGCCACATGTAACGAAGCACGCGTGCCGATCGGACATACAAAGTAGTTGTATTTGTTGGATTTATTAAGTCGGCTTCTGTCAGTTGGACATCCAAAGCACCCTACAAGAAGACAAGGTAAAGAGTGGCTTTAGGTAAAAGGTAAAGAAGTTTAGGTAAATAAGTTGCTTTTCCACAATTTTACTTTCATGATGGCAGTTGTAAAAAGTTCATGTCTAGTAAAGATATCTGTTCTTCATCTGATGTTTTTCATACTTATTCTGAGGCTTTTTGTTGCTCTTATAAGTGTTTTAGTATTGAACCTGTTAATTCTTTTAAATACCTCGGATTAATGTTGGATAACAAGATGAGTTGGTCGGAACATACTCGAGCTCTAAAAAATTATCTAATGGCTGCCATGTTGTGTATTTTAATGAAAAAGATATAATAAATGTTACTACTACTACTACTACTACTACTACTACAATTAGTTATTTAACTAAAAATAACAGTGTTTCACAACTGAAATTTCGGTTATCTCTTCATACAAAGTTTTGGTTATGCTAGGAAGAGCCTCAGGAAGAAAACAACCCAAACTCATATAGTTTGTTGTATAGCCTTCTTGCTCTCTCTACTCGTAATTAACATAAATACAGGCTATAGGTAACCAAATTTCACTAGAAAGCTATAATCGAAAACTCAGTTGAATGTAACCATTAGATATAAAGTAAAAATCAGTTTTATCTAACATACTTCTTACAAAATAAAAATTCATGTAAAACGTTGGTGTCTTATAACTAACGTTTTAAATTTATTATAAAATTTTCAATTGTTGTTGTAGTTGCTGCTGCTACTGCTACTGTCAGCCACTTATGTGGCAACGGCTTTCGGCGTGGAGTTTGATGTGACGAATATGGAAATGTTCAATGCATTATTAATATTGGCATGCGTGCTTATTGGAGCATCCTTCTTTAGAAGAGCAGCAGTGAAACCAAGAATGGTAAAATACAATGGCAGATATGCAAAAATTTTACATACTTTTTAATAATGCTAAGGATTTATTATGTCGGCTTCGGTCAGTCGGACATCCAAAGTAGTTGTGTATGTTGGATTTATTACGTCGGCTTCGGTCGGTCGGATATCCAAATTAGTTATTTGTTGGATTTATTACGTCCGTTTCTGTCGGTCAGATATCCAAAGTAGTTGTATTGACTAGAGATATACACGTATACATAGTAGGGCTATTCATTGCGTGATCGAAGCATAAAAATATTTAATGTTAATGTTAAAATATTGGCCCATTATCATAGTCAAAATGAAAGTCGACTATAAATTTAGTATAAGCATTTTTGAGAAATTTTTTAATACAATATGTTGTCTAAAAGCTTGCACTAGCTTTAAAGTCGAATTTTACTTTGAATCTGATAATGGACTATTGATATGAAAATATTCTTTCAAATGATATCTTAGCACATAAAAAATCATTAAAAACTTTTTTGTATACAATTCTAGTATATGACATAAGAACTTATAACTCTTAAACTGAACAAGTGTGACATAGTGTTCTTACACCAGCGTAATCAGCGTCTAGAAAACACAATAAAAAACGTAAATACAAAAATTGAACAAGTGCGCTCTTGAAATAAAGCCATTAAGACGGAAAATCAGTGATTCGAGCAATAAAACCATTATATACGCAATTTGCATCGACTCATGTAAACAACATGTATAATTAATAACGTTAACTTGGCAGCACTGCATATGATATGTTCAGTATGGCCCTCTAGATGTCATTTTCCTACTGTTGTGCAAATCTACACAAAACAAACTTAAAAACTCTACAAAAGCTGATGAAAAATGTAAACAACAGAGCGAGATAACAATATTTGTTAGGTATATTTTTTAAGATGGCGACTACAGCTGTTCCAGAGTAAAAACGATTGGAATATTCATGCAAAATTACCTCAAAAACAAGTAAAATATTAGTGAAATTAATATTGCAAATTAAAATTTAATCCATACTACAGCCATAGTGTATAAAGTTTAGTTGTAGAAAACGACGTAAAGTTCTTAAAATGCGTTGTGAAATTTTTACTTTTCTACTATTCTCCGGGAGCTGTGAAAGAAAATTGAAAAATTGCAAAATAAACTAAATGAACTTATGCGAAATTTAGAAAATATTGGAACTAAAATGCGTGCGTCATAAAACCCGAATTTTAAAATGCAAAAGAATGTATTTGAAATAATTGAAAGTGCTATTGAAAGAATGAAAATTTGTTACCAATTGTCGTTGGAGGCTTTGGAAAGAACAGCTTTTGTTTTTATTTTTTTTTGTGTTTTTGGAGATCGGCGCAGAATCCTGGCAGCTGCTTGCTTGGTTGTCTTCGTTGCTGTTCCCATTCCCAGTATAACGTATGCTGTGCTGGCAACTGTGTATCAACAATGACAAAGCTGTCTTTGGGAAGGGAATTGGAAGTGGTAGCGGCTTCTGTTGCGAAGCTAATTAATTTTTAATATTTTCAAATTTGCTATACCTTCAATTTATATTTTGCAAAAAGGTGGTCAGGTGGTTTGTTCCCTACTGCGTTGCCATGTATTCATCTTAAATGTTTTTTTTTTGTATTAAGCTCAACGCTGTCTGTGGTTATAACTACGCAGTTTCTTTTGCCGGCTGTGTTTGTTGTTAACCAGCGTCACAATTTTATGCTCAGGCTTCTGATATATCAAGATTTTATATTCTTATTTCAGTGGTTTCGAATTAGATGAACTTTAGTTTGATTTTGACCTAGCAATTTATGATTCCAATTCATAGTTCGCAGTTCTTATATTTTAAATACCTTTCAGTGACTTTGAGATTGTTTTTCATGGTTCTTCTGTGGAAAGTCCAGTTTAATTTGCTGTTACATCTACTGCAAAAATTACAGTTTAATTCTTCTACCATTCTTGCCTTAACTATATGTACCTATACAGAACGCCAACACTTGTGGATACATACAAATATACAGACAAACAAATCCACACAACAAACATTCCAATTCCAAAAAAAATCTGTTGTGTACTTCGTCCAACTTCGTTACGTTCCTTCTGATGTGGGTCCTAGTGCACTAGTTTTTCCTTCATTCTGAATGTTTCTCTATTTTGTCTATGCCAACATTTGGTTTCCTTGAAATTTTTGGGTAAAAATTTCGTTATAGTAGTGGCAATTCGTGTGGGACCTGCAATTAAGGGCACTAATATTAAGTTGTTTTGGATTGTTTATTCCAATTTTAGAAAAGGGGTATACCGTGTGATATTTATATTACTGAATTTTATTCCATTTTTTAACCCTGGAGAAGACGCGCCTCGCAGAGTAGCCTGGATTGCCGCGCGTGAGCATTTTGCTTACTCTATGGATTAGTGTAATTTTTAAGTATATTGAAATTGTTACAAATTTTGTATTTAATGTATTAATAATGCCAAACAGTTCGTATTAAGCGAATTCAAGTTAAACAATGTATATATTCATTGAACAAAAATACAACAAAGTAATTCATATTTGTACTACAGTTAAGTACCAAAAATAAAATAGTAAAGTGCACCCGCGATAATGTGAACTCCTGCATTATGTGAACACTGCTTAACATGAACACTTTTCTTTTCCATTGAGTTTTTATTTTCTTATATTTGAATTAAATTTTTTAAAAAATCTTTCTTTGGTGTCTTTAAAAAATAAGGCTTTATTCTAGACATATTGCATTAGTAGGCCGAAAGTATGGTAAAATGGATAATTTTTGCCCCAAATTTTGGCATTGGCAAACGTGAACATTCTTGGTTTTAATAAGTTCACGATATTGCGAGTGCATTGTATTTATAACAACATAAATTAATATGATTTGTCTTCGATAAAAATTTTTTGACGTACGTTTCGAAACAAGTTGGACACATAAAGTACAACCCTTTTTGGAGCACCTGTTTGGCCTTCTGGGACACAATCCATAAAAATCGTTATTTTTATTCTGGTTAGGTAGATCGATTGATGTTGCAAGACTCTGCATAATTTTCTTAAATGCGTCATGAAGGATTTGTATGGCTTGTTGATTTAAAATATGTGGCTTTATTAGCTCAAGTGCTAATGAAAAATATTTACGTCGTTTGTCGCGCACTGAGAAAAATGCCGCACTTAAACTCAAACCTCCTGCATACACCTCCGATCGTGCACTAACCTCAGCAAAAGCTTGGTTAAACGCAGAGAAGAACCTCAACACAAGATATTCAACATATTTAGTTAAAAAAAAATTCATACAAAATGGAAATTCCATCAATTTAAAAATTGCATGAGCAAAATTTTTCAGCAATACCGAATCTTTATTTGATCACTTTTTTCCCTGCACCATTCTAAGTTCTAAAAGATCAATTGAAATTTAGAATTTATGTATAGAATTCAGAACGGATCAATTGAAATATAGAAAACATAAAAGGTGCCAATAAATTATTTGAAAGATATATTTATTTAAAATCATTTAAAGTAAAAAATAAATCGAGCCAGCCATGGTGTACTGTAGAATTTTTTAAAGCCTATAAAAATCGGAGAAAATTCTACAAAAGCTGGAAACGAAATTAAATTGAGTTGAATAGGAAGGACTTTCGTGCCATTAGAAATCATGTGACGGTGTTGATCTGTAATGCAAGAAAGGCTTCCTTTCGATCCATGTTAGGGATAGATTTGGGCATAAGTGCAGTTTACGGCCCACGCATAAATAATTTTTTTATTTTTATTAAACGTATTTGGGCTCCAAGTCCAAACTAGAATGTCGGTCCCAAATGGTTTAGGAGATAAAATTCGCGAAAGTTTCAAAATTCAATTCGAAATTTTACGTGTATGTTAATATAACCGTGAAATAATTTGCTTTTAGCTAAACCGAATTGTTCACTGTTTTTTTGTAGAGCTTATTTGTTAAGGGCTTCTAATTCCAAATTTATGTGATCTGAAAACTAATGGCCGCTTTCATCTGGCTTAGAAGTAATAGGGGTCCAAAGTTGAAAAAATGGGCTCGAAAAACTTGCTATATTTCTGCTATATATAAACAAACTTAATGGATATTAAAATAAAGGCTATGGTTTTACCTATTCAATAAGCTATTAATCATAAAGGTACATTCATTACTTTCTGAGATGCAATATTTGAATGTCCCAACTTTTCAAGAAAGCTTATTTGCAGGCATTAATTTAGGTTTTTATTTTATTTAGACTTTGAGCTTAATATATCAAAACATGAAACATTTTTATAAAAAGTCGCGCAATTATAAACATCACAAAATTACATTTCTTCTGAGACACTTATTTTCTTTATTCACTACATTACATACCGTCACCCAAAAAGAGAGAAGGCGTAAGTGTTGTTAAATTTTGATTGCATATTGTAATTACTATATTGTTTCTAATAGTACTAAAAAAAAGTAATTTTTTGGAATTATATTTGAGCTTAATGCCAAATATGTTCATGAAACAACAGGTTGCAACAACAAATATTAAATTTTAAAGTCTTTAATAGTTATTTAGCACGACTAGACAAAATGAAAGCAGAACTTAAATAATTAAAATAATTTTAAAAATTATGTTAATACAGTAAAACTTCAGAAACTAGAAGCTGTTTATAAATTGCGAACATCTATTTTCTAAAATCTTTTAATTTCGGAGTTAACATTTTTTAATATAATAATATTGCTCAAGTAATAACGTAAAGATATACACATTTATAATGTGTAGGAAACTAATTTTATTATAAAAAATCGAGTATGTAAATTACCTTATTTTGTAAAACGCACGCAATAACCTCACTTGGGTTTTTTTCTGGTAATTTCGTTTTATGAAATAAAGCAAAATTTTTTCTCTCACTGAAATTATCTTATGAAATTTATTGCCAGACCAAAAACTCCCAAGTGAATACGTAAATTTTATAAAATTAGGTCATTAGTTTAATTTAAAACTTTCCGTTGAAACAGCTGTAGTATTAAATATAAATTTAATACTTACCTAAAGGTATTTAATTTCATACCTTTTTCCAACCCGTTCACGATCAAGTTACTTTACACTTAATTTGTTCGCTCGAAACTCGAGTATGCGGTAGTGATTTGGAGACCGTTCTATCATATCCACATGAATCGACTTGAACGCATTCAAAAAAGCTTTCTAAGATTCGCTCTTCGTTCTGTTCAATTTACTGAATTTCAGTAAAAATTTCAATTCAATTTAATGCCTCCATAATACAATGCTAGATGCTTGCTTTTGAATCTTAAGACCTTGAATAGTAGAAGATATATCCTTTCTCTACTTTTTATCTATGATATTGTCTCCGACACGATTGACTGCCCATCTCTTCTAGAAAGAACTAATTTCAATATTCTGTCCAGAAATTTGCGGAACTTTGACTTTTTCTATATTGCTTTTAGTAGAACTAATTACGTTTTTAATTCTCCAATTAAAAGGGCATTAATTGAATTCAAACGCCTGCCGAATTCCTTAGCTATAGATTTCTCTCTTTCAAAAATATAATAAGAAATTTATTAAACTCTGTTTTTTTTATAAGTTAACATATGTATATATATATCCAGTAGCGGATGGAATATATTCCGAATATATGAAGCATCAATTAACTTGTAATGACCACTACTTCCGACTATATTACCTTACTATGCATAAAAGGCCTTACATTTAACATTGAATGAGACAGGAGGTAAGTGATCGCCTCCCTTCAGCATTACCTAGAAGTTATGGAGTAACATACTACTTGTATTAAGTTATAAAAATCACTGCATTACTTTTCCTTGTATGCTACATTACAGGTAATGAGGTATGAGTTAATTACTTCTGCTATATGAAGACGCATTACTTTTTGAAGAAAGTAATGCTTCCTTACCTGGTAATTTATTCTGTATTAGTTCTATGGTAGCCACTGGCAAATCCGCTGCTGGGTATCATAACTTAATATCAAAGACTAGTCAGTAAGAAATTTGTAAATTTTTTGACTAATTAATAAACGAAATGAAAATGTAAAAACAAAATTGCATAAACAATTACCACGGAAATTAGCTTCTAATTTCAAAAGTTTTAATATTTTGAAAATGCAACTTCTAATTTCTGAATGATTCTCATTTTTTAGCTTCTAATTTCTTAGGTTCTACTGTATTTAAAATTAATTAAGAGTATATTGTATTTCATAAAGAGTAAAGTAGATACTTTATCGCTTCTTAATTTCTTAACTTCTCCTTTTTGTGTTGATAATAAAATGCAGATCTTAGATTTCACATTTTTGAGGATACTCCGCGGATGTGTATGCGGAGCTCCGTCACATCCCCACTTTTAATGAAAGGTTATTTAGTGTTTGCAAAGTAAGAAACGTAAATTCAATTCATATCTTAATATCAGCAAAATGATTAATGCTTCGATGGAAACCGCAGACCGTCATTTGAGTTGAAATTAAAACTTTTTAAACATTTAACAACATTTAAAATTCATTGAATTTAATTAGTAAAAGTATTCTTTTAAAAAAGAAATCTATCCAAATTTTCACACTGCAGTCTAGATTTTCTTTCCTCTTTGAGTCCAAATTTTCCCTTTCGAAAGTCGCTGATGTTTCGCAAAATAATTAAAGAAAGCGAAGTTGGTTGTTGTCGCTTTATTAATAGTGGCTAGTGTTGTATTTTATATGCAATTGCAATGCAATTACATTTTGCACAGATTTGAAAAAGTATGATAAAGAAGGCGTGATAAGAAATAATTAGGTCACGCACATAGACAATTTTATCACGCACGCTCACAAATATTTACCGATTTTTGTGGGTTCGCTCACGATTACGACGTGATTCATCGTGTCCGAACATTTAGAAAAAGAACTAAAAATAGCATTTTGGCTAAAAATTTGGCCACTTTCCAAACTGTTAAAATACTAACTGGCAATTAAATAGTCTGTAAGATTCTGTAAATTCGCGAAATTTGTTCAGTATCATGAAAAATTAACTAGAAAATTGTAAGAATATAAACAGGTTTAGTAATATTTGCAATTTTTATAATATTTTTTATAACCTTAACCGTAGAGTACCTATAAAGATTAATTAAAAACAAAAATTAAATATAAAAAAATAAATAATTTACTTTCGCACTAAATAAATAAAGAAAATACATAAATTTATTATAATTAATTGTAACCTATGAGGATTTTACAAGATTTTAAGTTTTTAGAGCTTTAGGTCATGTAAGTTATTAAAGAGGGCAACAACAACAAATATGCATATAAAGTCAACCACACAGCAGACTGTTTCGAAAGACCATACCCATTCAATCTAAGGTTGCCCGCAGTGTAACCGCCGAAGCAGACAGGCAGGCAGACAGGCACAGGAAAACTATGTGAACAAGAGAGAAAAAAGTTATTTCTATCTCGTTTCTTCGCAGGGCCTGCCTGCCTGCTTCGGCGTTTACTATGCGGGCAGCCTTAGGCATTGAAAGCTTTTCTGTACTAAATATCAGAACAAATTATGGCCTTAACGAACCTATATCTAGGTGCCTTTCCAATTGGAATTTGGTAGCGAACCAATTGGATTTTAGCACCGATCGTGATTTGTCTAAGAAACTACTTTTGGAAATTCTCAAATATGAATGTATAAATTCCATAGTTTGTAAGTTTGTGTATAGTAAATCAATCACTTTAATTATGTAGTTTTTACTTAGTTTAAGATAAATATGTAATCTGTTAAGGTAATAACTAGTGTCCGAATATTCGGTTTCTGTTACGGCCAGTTTCGGCCCTTTTTGGCAGTTTCGGATGGCTTCGATACTAGCCGAAACTTTTGGTAAAAAATTTCAGAACATTTCAAGAATAGCGACAACTATAATTTTAATTTTTTTTTGCAGATTATATTGATTTTGGCCTCCTACCTCCAAAATCTGAAAAATTTGCTGGCCGCTCGCAATTGATTTAGAAGTTATAGGCCCCTAAAGTTTGAAAAAATAGCCTACAAATCTTGCTATTTTTCAAAATTTTTCAACAAAACTACACTCTATGGGTATCATAACCCAAGTAACAATATTAGCCATACATATATTCATTCTTGCAGAGCTTATAGTGCTATCTTATATAGCAGCAAGCTTCAACTATAGCTTTAGTCGCGCTACTAAAGCTCTTGCAGAGAATATATAAGGCTACTTTCTTGAGTTTAAAAGCACTATTTTTACTTCATATGAGGAGTAGAAGTAGCTGTAAACTTTTAAAAGAGTCCCTGTCAAACCCAAATAAGAGCTCTTGCAAAGCTCTTTTTTATTATTCGTTTAAGTATGTATGTGTTAAAAATAAACTCAATAAATATATAAAATTTGACAAGTGTTTGTGATGATAAGAATGACATATAAATTAAAGAAATAATAAAGTGATTCTTATATCAGACTCATGTTCGTGTATTCGTTATATGCTGCGAATTTCGGTGCGTTTTTGAATTTATCGGAAACGTGAATGTAGTACTTCGAAAAACTACAACGGGCTTAACAAATAATTAAAATTAAGAAGTGTTAATTATTTAAAAATAGTTGGAAAATTTTTAACATTCTTTAAGATCAACTAAAAATGATTTAAGTACTTTATTCTTAAATATATGTATCATAGAAATCATCAATTTCGTTTTAAGTATTATTGTAAACACTAATATTTAGCTTGCTTCAACTCCGAAGATTTTCTATTTTTTATAAGATCGCCATTTTTTTCAAAGAAGCTCTTTATCAGATTTTTTAGTCACTTGTTATTCCCAAAAAATTTATTGCATTAATTTACAGTATTTTATATCTATTCGCTTTAAAAATGCAATACAAAAATACACATTAAAGCAAATATTATACTCAATCTACGAGTTTTAAAACTGCTGTATAGTAATTTTTATTACTTTAAAAGATCCTTTACAGAGCAGTAGTAAATTTTAGAGTTCTGCTCTTTTGCAGATTTGATAAAATCCTTTACAGAGCTGTATAAAGTATTAAAGCTCAAAGTGGTAAAAAAATCATATTTAGAGCATTTTCTTTAAAATTAAAAGCAACTAGCAGCAAACAAAGCTGCGGTAAAGCTTTAACCGCATATTATACACCTATAGAACACTTTTAGGACTCACTCGCACCTAGTTGCTCCAACAATGTTACTTGGGAAGAAAGGTAATTTAAGTACCTATTCAACAAGGTACCAATTAAAATATGAAAATCCATGCATAAATTTAAAGATATAAACATTTTTAGTGTCGTGCTTTCGTAAAAGGGAAAACACTAGTTTTCCAGACAAATTGTTAATATAATAATAGGTATATCTTAAAAAGTTATGAATGAATTTTCATGCTTGAAACCTCGTTGAATAGGTGTACTCGCATTAACTTTTTTTGCAAAAACAGAAAGATTTGTAGCCCATTTTGCAACTTTGGAGGCCTATAATTTTTAAACCAATTGCTAGCGGCCTGAAATTTGGATTTAGGAGGTTAAAATCCGTATAATCCAAGAAAAAAATATTAAAAAATAGTGTTTTCGCTATTCTTGAATTATACCAAAATGTTTTGTATAAGTCATTTAATTCAAATATATAAGTTTGGTTTAATAAAAATATTTACAGCGGATTGCAAAAAAACAAAAATTATGAATTCGTCTATAATTTTATTTATCGTGTTAACGAGTTCGATGCTATCATTTTCGATATTATCATCTCTATTGCAATTACCATTAAAGTTTTATAGGTACTAAAGCCAAAAATTGATAAATAAACTTCCGAACGAATTCTGTGTGTGTGGAATAAAGGAAAAGAAAACGAAATACATATTTCTATTTTTATAATACTAAACCTTTAAGAAAAACAGAAATACTTTGCTTTGTAGTTCTAAAAAAATGTACATTGTAGGCGCATACTATTTTGAGTGTGTGCGGAATGTGTAATAAAAAATAAAATAAAAAATGATCTCATTTATTATTATAGTAAACTTCAATTAATTATTATAAACTTCAATATTAAAATAATACTTGTTTTGTACTAGTAGTAATTTTGTTTTCTTTTAATAAACAATCATTTGTAAAAACTTAAATTTTCATATTAATAACCAGTTTCGGTTTCGGTTTCGGCCGAATATTATAAAATGGCCGAATATTCATTCGGTTTCGGTTGCGGCCAAAATTCCGGTTTCGGTCGGACACTTGTAATAACCCGGTAGATGGTAAATAAATAAATAAATGTATCATCTTCAGTAGTCTTTAGGGATTGAGCTGGAAGCAACTCACCTTTTTACGTTTTACTTGATCTGACTATTGTTCGAATAAGTATCTTTCTTGCTTTAAAGGCATTGTTAAAGCAGCAGTTTTTATCAGATCAAAGCTTTTTGAACTTTGTTAGGGCTTGTGTATGTTCTAAGTAGCTCTTTTCTGTTTTCACGATCCCCCGCTTCAGTTAGGTTAGGTAAATAGGATTTTGCGCCGTTACCGACGCTTCCGCGGGGGCTTACATGTCCATTGCGATTTTTTTTTTTTTATTTTTTATTAATTCCTTTTTATTTTTATCGTAGTGCCATAATAACCATTATTTCGATTATTCCTCAAACCAGCCTGTGCTTTTTATGAACCTCCAGATGTCTAGCAATGGTGCGTTCACTAAATCTTCCAGGTCTTTGAATAATCTGTTCCCCATATATCGGAGTCGACGATTCTGTAGACTTGGACATTCGCATAGAAGGTGAGTTATTGTTTCTGTTTCATCCGGATCCTTGCAGTTCCGACTGGGGCTGTTATGTTCATTCTATTTGCCATTACCCCAATGGGGCAATGACCTGTTAGAACTCCCATAAGAATCCGGATTTCTCGTTTGGCTAAAAGCAGAAGGCTTTCGGTTTTCTTCTCATTTAGCTCCGGCCAGAGCCTTCGAGATATGTTGCAGTCACCTCTGAAGGCCCAGTTAGTGTTGCATTTTCTCTGGCTTTAAAGTCTATACTCCTTTTGACGACGCCTATTGGAATGTACACATCTGTAACAGCTCTGCTTGTACTTGCGGTTATTCCATGCCTAGCTAGTTCATCCGCTGCGTCGTTACCTTCGATATTGCTATGTCCGGGAACCCAGCAGAGAGTGACGTTGTAGGTATTGCAGATACTGTTCAGTGCCAGTTTACAGTTTTGTTCCGTTCGAGCCTTCGTCGTTTTGCTATTCAGCGCTTTTTTGGCCGCTTGGCTATCCACAAAAATTACTACCCTTTTGGGGTTAAGATTTTTTTTCTATGAATGGCCTGTGCAGTTTTTTCAATAGCGTACATTTCTGCCTGAAAAACGCTACAGTAGTCGTGGAGTTGTAGGACTCTTTGATGTGTAGCGTTTCGCAATATACACCTGATCCAGTTCCGTTGTCCATATTGGAACCATCAGTATATGATTGGAGATTGCCATTGAATTCTACGGCCGTTTCTTCCCATTCTTGTCTGTTGGGGATGGATGTGGTGTATTCTGTGCCGAATCTCACACTGGGTATGATATAGTCGATCCCATACCCCGCTTGGTTAATCGTTTGTTGTTTATATAGAGTTGTTACTGTTGTTGTTGTTGCCTTCTTTAATAACTTACTTGACCTAAAGCTCTAAAAATTTTAAATCTTGTATAATTTATAAAGATTATAATAATTAATGTAATGTTTCATAACTAATAATAAGTATATCGAAGGCCTATATTAATTTTCCTCTATTTGCATTTTGGGCATTTTTTAATGCTAAAATGATGGCTGGCCTCGGTTGCATCTGTGTTATTAATATTAGAGTGAAAAACCAATCCTAACACCTTGTTTTAATCAATTAAACTGAGCCTCTATCAACTAACTTGTTTTTTAATGACGACAAAAACCTCTATCTGCAATATAAACAAGTAGTTTTGAAAAATTCTATAAAGATTTTTTTATTTTAAAAAATTTTCCTATGTTGTTACAAATATTTTGTGCCAGTTACATTAGCACAAATGTTGTAGAGTGTGGTGCAGCTCTTGTTTTAGATAGTCTTTTATGAACACCACGCTAATAACAAAGGACTGGGAAGAATTTTCGATTTTGTTAGCTAAACAAGTTTTCTTTGAATACAGTTGTTACCAAGATTGTGAAGTTTATGAAAATGGGTAGCAAAATTATACCCACCTAACCGTTAAAATTGAAAAATACATTGGACATACGACACCTGCCCAGTTGCATACAACTTAACTTTTAATCGCATCGAACAAGTGGAACTAAAAATTGCGTTTTTTACTACTATACAAATACCTCTATTTGCATTTATAGTAATTTTTTATAGACATAACCCACTATCTGCCATAGCAGCTAAACTAGCGCAAAATTTGAAAAAATTGTATGCACGTGGACCCTTTTTAACAACATTGTAGAAGATGATTGTTCACAAATTGTTTCATAAGAAGATGAAACTTGTTTTTCGCTCTCCTGAAAACCTGTATTTTTGCAGATAGAGGAAAATGAATATAGGCCCACGATATTCAATTATATGGAATTTTTTTCGATCTCGGGGTCGTCAGGTATGATTTAGGAATAAAACAAACAATAGCAATAAAAAAATAGAGTGATAAATTTACTCAATATTCTTAAAAAGCTGAACTACGAAGAAATTATCACAAATTTGGACTGTGCGAAGTTCCATTAAATTTTCGTTTTGTTTCGAAATTTTAAAAATATGATCCGCTTATACAGAATATGCTCTTTCCTTTAGGTAAATAGCTGGTTTGGCAAAATTTAATCTGTTCCTATAATGAATGTCCCCATCTCGAAACGGAAGAATTTATTGGATCAAAGTGTCAAACAATCTTATGCTCAGTTACGAGATTTTATTGATCATACTATTAGAAAAAGTGCCAAAATAATATTTATTTTGGATAACTTTTGGACTTTTTCTGGACTGTGCGAATAATCGCCCAAGTAACAATCGCCCAAACCCAAAAATGAACAATCATCCAAAAAAATTGGGCGCTTGTTCATAATGTACAATCGCCCAAAAAATATTTTAGAGTGAACAATCACCCAATTCATTATGAACAATCTCCCAAACTCAAAATTAACAATCGCCCAAAAATTTTCGCAGTTTTTGAGCGATTGTTCATTTTTGTACTTTTGGACAATTTCAACTTGTGCGATTTTTTGCACAGCCCTTTTTGTGATTCAGTGATTATTGTAAAAGATCTAAGTTATTATTTTGTTATTATTTTTCATATATTCACAAAACCTTTGAACGTTGCTGTTTTTTATTTTTCATAACAAAATTTAAGACTCTTCCCTCTTTTTTTATAAAAATAGCATATCTCAGCACCGACTCACATACAGCACACCATAACATCGAACCTATTTGCCGCTACTGCGTAACAAACCATACGGTTCAGAAAATATCTGTCGGTTGCAAGTTCTACTCGCCACCCTGCTTCCATAATTGCACACTCCAGAAATAGCATTAAAAGTAAATATAAAAAAAACAGAAACAAAAGCAAACAAACAAGAAATAGACAAAAATGGTGGCTGATAAAAAAAAAAAAAAATGAAATGAGAAAATATATGAAACTGTTTGCCTACCTCTTTGCAGCTGTGCTGCAAAAGTTTTTAATGCTGGAGGTGAATGGAGAGACCGACACAGATTGCCAATAAGCCAGCCAGCCAGCTAGCCATACAGACAAGACAGCTGTTGTGCCCAGCATAGGACAAGGAGCATAAAAGCAACAACAACATAGGATCTAGATATCTCCTGCAGAGCAGGAACGCAGCAGCGAGAACAACGAGAACAACGAGCAACAGCGTATATAAACTATGTGGAATGTGTTATTTGTTGTGGATGATGTTGTGAAATTGAAGGAAACTTTATTTATAAACTAAGTTCCGCTTTTCACTCGGCAATTCTCGAGGTATAAATGCCTTCGTCGCAAGCAGTTTGTTGAAAATTCACCGCATGAGGGGTAGACGAAAGTCCCCTTTCAACCCGAATAGCCAACAAACTTCTTGCGGCGAAAGCAATTATTGCTCCCAGAATTGCCGAGTGAAAAAATGCTCTAAGTTAACATGAAAAGGACTTTGCAATAGAAGTAGCACTGTTAAAACAGTCCTGTTAGAACAGCTAAGTACTAAAGATAAACAAGATTAGAGCCATTTATCACAGTTAAATGTCACTTTTTTAAACCTTTTTGCTATATTTGCAAATATTATTTTTTGACGCTTTATTCTTTTCTATTGAAAAAACTACCTTTGTATCTCTTCGACTAGAATTTCAACATTTCATAGTTGATACTTTTTGAATGCTTAGAGCAGGGGTGTTTTTTTCGTTCAGTCAGAACTTTGGATAAAGAGCATCAACTAACTACTGACAACTGTCAGCTGTCGCTATGTTTGTTCCCTTCGATACTTGTTTTAAATATCCTTTCGCATATAACTAAGCCATGTTTGAACATGCATGCAAAAAGAAATACATCATTATGTTTGCCCAAAAATTGTAACATATGGGATTAAGTAAACTCTTCGAAAATAATGTACAAAAAAGCATCATCAATAAGGGCGGATTCTTTAGCAAAATAACTTATTATTTGTTTCTTAATTGATTTGTTATCGATTCAGAAGTGATGTGGTTACATTATCATCTGGGGGTTGGCTTGCGATGTAGTATTATCTTTGAGCAGCAGCTGAACAGTCGCCATCGGAAATTGATACCTTTTTGTTTCATTAATTTGATAGCAGTTTGACTGTAATTTTTTTAGTAATGAGCATAAAACATATTTCATCACATTTGGTTGTGCAAATAGCCACATTTCAGTTAAACACTAGCCACTAGCTTTTAGCGAAGCAAAACCTCGTGTCGCGGTTTTATGCTCCACAAGGAGCAACAAAGAGATCGATATTGTATTCAAACCGGTTTGAGAAAAAGGTTCTGGTGATCAAATCCTATAACGGAGATAATTTGTCACAAACTTAAATAAAAAATAAAAATAAAATAAACTGGCCATTTCAGCCCTTGGAAGGACTTTGACCTAGCTTCTATTGATCAATTGTGTTGTGCGTGTTATTAAATGTTTGATCACAAATGACTGAGAACTGGACCAACGTGTTTTATGCCGACTCCGAACGGCTTATGTTCTCAAGAAGCTTTACATGCCAATTTTAACTCTCTGAGGTTTGCCATTTTCCGCAGAGAGGTGACGACCGAACAGAAAAATTATTTCAATTTAAAAAACTTTCTGTCTGAGCTGGAATTGAACCCAGGCTACCGCGGTTCTTTAGCTTAGGGGCCACGCACTCAACCCACTAGGCTACGGTCGCCACAAACTCTTAGTTTTATTAAAAACGCATGGTTTTTATTTCATACCTGTTAATTTTAAATATTGAAAAGAGAAATCATAACATTATATAATGCCTTGAATGATAAAAACACACAACTTTTATATGCCAAATTTATGTCCTCAAGAAAAGTGGACACAATCCCAAATTTGGGATAATATCCTCAAGAAAAGTGGACACAATCCCAAATTTGGGATAATGTCCTCAAGAAAAGTGGACACAATCCCAAACTTGTGATTATGTCCCTAAGGGCTTGTCTCGTCACCCAACCACCATATCTCTCAAATTAAAAGAACGTTTTTTAGTCATCATTTGCTTCACTTCAGCGAAATTGTACTAATATGCAAGTATTTTTGGTCGATTCAACGTAAGCCTTTTGTAACATTTTCAGCGATTCGGCACACAAAATTCCATTTGCAATGCAATATTTGAAACATATTCTTTGTCTAAAAGTTTTGTCCATATAGTACAGAATTTTTTTAATAAATTATAGTTTCTAACAGACTGTCAAGTCAGCTAAGTGATTGACCCTATACAGAGTTGTTGTTGTTGTTGCCTTCTTTAAAAAAAAAACTGACTTGATCTAAAGCTCACAATTTAATTCATGCAATAATTTCATAGATCATAAAAAACTAATTATAGTTTCTATAGTTTTTACTTTTCCTCAAACAAAAAAAAGAAGTCAATTATATTATCGTGGCTTATGGTCCAGCTAGCCTCGCATGACATGGCAGTGCATGGCTTAGCAAGTGTCACATCGAAATCTGTTTAATGGGATTTGCGTGTATCTGATTATGCACAACATGGCAACGCATGGCAATGCTCAGATAAATGCATCTGTGTCTGCATAGTAGGGCGTCCAATACCGGAAGCTTTTCTCGATCCCGGGATTATCGGGATTGAAAATTTTAATCCCGGGATAAGTTTGGGATAATGGAACTGCATTGTAAAGATCTTTCAATTTCGTCAATTTTTGGACCATGAGCGTACAATAACACGTCATCAGCAAAGGCTAATGATAAATCGATTTCATTTAGTATCTTAGAAATATATATATATTATATAAAATTGGAGCAGTGACTGTGCCTTGTAGAAGGACATTCGGTACATTAAATATTCTATTTGTTGTGATCTTACCATTCGTTATTACGAATTTGTTTCCCTCTGTTAGAGATTATTTTTTCATTATTTTTTATGAGGTGTTGAGGGAGACCGTATCTTATGATCTTATATATAAGCGCGTCTAGCCAAACCGTATCAAAGGCTTTTTCGATATCCACCAAACAAGCCGCAGTATATATTTTGCCATTCAAATGCCAGCAAATATCTGGTGTTAATTTATTTATGGCGTGCACTGTTGTGTGCTTTTTCTTGAAACCGAATTGATTTTGAGGAATTCTGCTATTTTGATCGCATGTAAGAGCGATTTACTGATAACAACTTCAAATACCTTACCACCGTTAGGTTAGGTTAAGGTGGTTAGGTTATGGTGGCGGTAGGTCTTAAGACCAGCCCACTTAGACCATTATTGGTCCGTTGATATCACAAAATGAAGAAGGGAGTAATCTAGTGAAACTTTTATGTAGGATGTTCTTAATGTGGCAGAAGCTGTGATATTAAATCTGAAGCAAGCCTTGCCCCCAGTCAAAATCAAGTTACTAAGCTTTCCTCTCCGCAAAATTTTCCTACCACCACCAACTACAACTATTCGTCGTAAATTGATGTGTTTTAAAGTTTATTTGATTAGAAATATGAAAAGAAGGGTTATAGCGTAGGACCATGGCTCGGCCAGGACCCCTGTGCGACAGTCAAGCGCGCTAACACTTGACTATCGAGGCCGCCGATGGTAATACCTTACCAATATTAGATAAAAGAGTTATTGGCCTATAGCTTGTTAGGTCCGACGGATTTTTCGGCATCACGAAATAAACGCCAAATTAAATAAGCCCCAATGAAATAACACCAAATAAAATAAGCCCCAACGAAAATGAAATAAACCCCAAATGAAAAAAAGGAAAGAACTCCCAAACGCAATGAAATAATTTCCAAATTGAAAATGAAATAAGTCCCAACATTTGGGCTTTATTTCATTATGAAACAACACCCAACATTTGGGCTTTATTTCATTTACCCAACACCCAAAGAAAAAAATTAAATAAGCCCCAATGAAATATCCCTCAAAAGAAATGACATAAACCCCATGTAAAAGATTTCTAAACTTAAAATGAAATTATCCCCAAAATTAATGAAGTAACCCCCAATGAATAGCCACTATTGTACTCCAGTTCTGATGACTGGATGATTTTGTGAAAAGTTTGACTAGCACAAATAATAAAAAAATTATGAACCAACAGGAAATAAATAAACGCATGAAAAATAATCTTTTAGAAGCCCGAAGGCGACTACTTAATGGAAAATATGCCTGAAATAAACACTTTTCGTGCAAGGGCAATATTTTTATCGTAAAAAACACCTCAAAAATATCTTAATTTGCCCTTATACGGAATGGTGATAAGAACATTTCGTGCAAGAAAATCATTTTTTAATATGCACCTTTCACAGAAAAAAATTAAGCCAGAATTTATTATTAATTCCTTTTTCAGAGAGGAAACCTACAAGTCACGATTAATTGCAACTACTTTTGGTTTTGTAAATGGTTTAAGTACAATTCAGTTATTTTCTTTGATACGATGATAAGATCATTTAAGATCAATGATAAGCGGAAAATTCTATTACTGTATGGAATGGTTGCAAAATCCAGAAAACGGAAGACGTTATTATAGTTTCAATGTTACAAAAAATCTTGCTATGTACTGTACGTAGTAAAATTTTGGTTATTACAATAAATAAATTAGATACCTAAAAATAAAAACCGTTACTTCAATTTCTTTTTATTGTAACCAACTCTTCGATAACCTAAATAAAGCAAAATGAAATAACCCCAAAATAAAATTAAATAACTCCCCAATTTAAGAAATGAAATAACCTCTAAACAAATTTAAATAAATTTGAATTTAAATTTATTGAGTATACATTAGTACAATAAGAACTATGTTCTTTTACAGTACAACAGATAGATATCAAACAATTTTGGTTGGATATAACAACAAATTAATAGTTCTTAAAAAATATATTTAATTAAAACATTTAGAAAATAAATCAAGAGTGTAATGACAAAAAGTGAATAATAATAATAAATTAAAATCTTAATAACTAACAATGTTTCAAATAGTAAAAAGAAAAAAACAGAAAAAAAAGGAAAAAAAAGTAAGAAAATAGTGATAGAAGAAATTAATGAGAAGAAAAGTGAGTAAATACAGATTGCCTAAAGATTGCCTAAAGGTAAAGCCCAAGAAAAATCAAAATTAAATAAACCCCAACTAAAATTTCATCGGGGCTTATTTCATTAGGTCTAATTTCATTATGAAATAAAACTCAAACAAAAAAATTAAATACCACCCAAAATTTATGAAATAGCCCCCAAAAATTGGGAGTTATTTCATATGAAATAACACCAAAAAATTATGAAATTTGTTGGGGCTTATTTCATTTTTTGGGGGCTTATTTCATTTGGGATCTATTTCGTGGAGCCGGATTTTTCTTCTTTTTTATTATGGGTATACTTTTGCAACTTTCCAGCTGCTAGGGAAATAATAGTTATTGAGACTATTATTAAAAAGTATGCAGTATTTTCATACCATTTCGATAGGTATGTGTTTCAAAACTACATTTGGGATGTTATCTAAGCCTTTCGAATGCTTATTGTTTCTTCTTGATGTTAATTTTTAGAACGTTCAGTGTAGTGAAGAAGTTTAAAGTTTACCTATCTATTATCTGAGAAAGGTACAAGACTTTCTGAAAAACCGATGGAATTTTTAAATCTAAATACTTCGTTTTCAACAATATCTTCATGAGTACCTGGCCTAGTTTCGATTTGATGTACCCTTTCGAAGTGTACTCCGATAATATTTAGTTTTGTTATATCATCAAAAACGACGATAATGATATGACGATTGGAATTATTGATGATTGGAATAGACCTACTATCGATTTCGGCTTGGGTAATAGGAAATATCCGTTTATTAGAGCGTCCGTCTATGGGAGCTTTCACTATATATGCATAGCAGAGAGTGTAATAATAAATTTTTATAAGATCCGCGTTTTCTTCCAGAAGATCCGAAAATCAGTTGTTAAAAATTTTTTAATAATAAAGCGAAAATCAAAAAAATTTTCAACGAAAAATATCAATAAGCATTAAAGTCAAATATAAAGTATTTTATATCATTTGTTTGTTTAAATCGAGAATATATTACTCTTTGTATCCTTTTAAAGATAGCGGTGTTTTGTTGCGCTGTTCTAGCTGAGCACAAAAAGATAAGAGTAGAGAGCAACATGGAGTTTATTGAAACTCTCGCAACACAAACCGGAAGAAGAACTAATACAATTTTTTTAAATAAAAATATCCTCGCGATTCTCTCACCCACAAATTTTAAGAGCCTCATAGACTGAGTTGTTTAAGTGTCACTTGCTTTGGTCTCCTGCAACAACCCTTAAGAAATTAAGAGCATTTTAGGATCCGAAATTTTGAATCAGCAGCACTTTTACATTTAGAAGATCCGATTATTTTCCTTCCTTATGCAAAGTATATTTATTAAATAAGTAATCAGTAAATCAAATCAAATGTGTTTTGAATTATAAAATGATATTAGTTTTTCTTGGCTTTTTCGACATAATTTCGATTACATTTTCGCACGTAATGATGTACGTTCAATAATGCCAACCCATTCAATCGGTCTTCACTTGTTTTAATCTGTGTTTTAATAGCTTGAATTCACAGAAATCGAAAGAGTTGGTTTAAAAAGTACGATAAAGCTCACTGTGCGGTGTTTGGGTATATTTGATCCGAAAAATTAGGTATTTTTGGGACATCAGATTGCGGTTGTATGTATGACTGCTTACAGCTAAAGGAGCGATTTCGCAAAAACATAAACAAAAACAGGAACAAAATTCAGTCCATAAGCAATTAACACAGTAGCATAGGGATATGATTATTTAAAATAAATTATAAAAAATCAATGTTTTTCTTTTTGGTACCCTTAGTTCAAATAATAAACACCAGTACATCACATTTAAATACAGATTCTCTGAGAATTTCGGTGGAAAGGGGGTTTGAACTCTCTAAACCCCTCTGAATCCGCGCCTGGCTTCAGGAATAATTGCTTTAAATATGGACTAACTTTAAAAAACAAATTTTTTTTCTTCTTACTAACAAACCCTGTTCCAAAACAAAGTGTATTTTTTTTTATTTATGCTCAACTAATTACTAATTAAATTCAGTAATTTTGCTTTTATTTTCAAAACATTCACCTCTACTTGCTTTGGTCTCCTGCAACAACCCTTCAGAAATAATGTTTGTGGATTTCAAGTTAACAGACAGGTTCTGCTGCCTGGATACGAGGTATACTTTCGTCGTCGTAGTCATCATCGGTGTCGTTGCTGTTATAGTTGCTGAAACTGCTATGCTACACTTTATGCTGCTCTTCCAGATCCCTTGCAGTGTATTTTTGTCCCTTTAATGTTACGGATGTGGTGACCGAAAGAAAGAACCGAGACAGTGAGCGCGTTTTTTCCGTTTTTAGTATATCAAGCGCGCAATTATTTTTTCAGTTTTCTTTACAACCATAATGAACGCCATATTTTTCCGTTGAAATTGGTTTCTTTCACTTATAGGCACCGCATAATTAAAAGTAAATTTCTGCTTATATAATTAAAAAATGGTTTTTTTCGTTGAATATCAAAAAATAAAAACAATTAAACAAGAAAAAATAAAATTAAGAGCGCTGGATACCAAATAAGAAAATTAAAATTCTTTTGCATTTTAAAATTCAATTGAAATAATATGTCTCAAAACTTTTCAAAGAAAATCTCCAAAAATCCAAGTCCAAAAATATCATATGTGACAACAGTCACAGGTACAGAAAAGAAAAATGCAAAAATGTACATACGTAAAACCCACTCATAAATTTATTGTGCTGGCCATTAAAAACAACAACAAGAACGAAAACCAGAAAATAATACAAAAGGATATACCACCATCAACTGCAATGCTGAACCTACCCATACAGATGCAAAAAACAAAAACAACCAAAAAAAAAAAACAAATATAAAAACAAGGAAAATGTTGAATAGCAGGAAATACTGTATTGAAGAAAATTGTATCCTTACATCCTTGTATAGGAAATGTTTTTTTTGGCTTCTGTGCTTCAAGTGTTCAAGCCAAAGTGTTTGTTTTTGTTATTTGCATTTGTTGTATTCGTGTTGAGTGCTGAGTTTAAGAAAACCAAATGTCAAAGCGAACCAAACTAACAGTGACTAGACTATTCACTTAATTTGACTTAGTACAAAATAAAACTGTTCCCACTTTTGAAACTCAAATAAAAAATAAGCCAACACAGTGTTTTAAGCTACTAAATTTTGCCTCAATGTTTGAACAAAACAAAACAAAATCTTCAAATTTCAAAAAGAAAACTGTTCCCAGTTTGAACAAATCATTTGGATTCAATATGAACAACATGAACTGTAAGCGATAACAGAATCTGTGCCAAAATAAACAAATAAAAGCATCAGAAATGCATAAAATCAAAACTGTTCCCAGCCAACGTATACACAAAGTGCTTAAATAACTGTTCTTTTTTGTGCAAAAAAGTTTACATAATAATTAATAAAATATAAAAAATATTTTCTAATTTATTTTTCTTCTATTTTTAACAGATTCATAACATAACCTTTCCCCTTATTCCACATAAAAAGAAAAAATTAAGAAAAACTTAAAAAAATACATAAAAATCATAAAAAATCAGTTAAAAACATATAAAAAGCGACAAAAAAATATCAACGATCGAACATTTCATGTATTTATATATATGTATAAATATATATCTGTATATAATATATGTTAATGCAACAAAAACAAAATAAATTACAACAAAAAGTTAAGAAAAAGACAAAAATTAAAATAGAAGCAACTTGAAAACAACAACAAAACAACTTTCAGCTACTCTTCTCAGAGGCAGCAAAACCTGAGAGCGTAAGCCAAGCGAGTGTGAAAGAGAGTTTTACTGTCGGGCAAGTGTGTCGCGTCTCAAAGTGCGTCGCACAACATTATTGAGAATAAACCTCGATGAGAACACTTTTTTTGCCATCCATCCATATGTTGTAGTCGTAGTCAAGACGACGCACACACACTCATACATACTCTCTCATCCTAGGAACGCACGTAATTGCAGAGGGTAAAAAGAACTACGCGACGAAAGTCAAGCAACCAAGGAGCCGCAATAAAAACAGTAAAACAACAACAACAGCCAAAAAGAAAACAAAACTTAAAAACAAACGAACAGCAACACAGAAGCTGCGAGAAAATGTCAACGTTCTTGAATAATTTCTTCCCAGCAGGTGAGTTAAATGTTTTTTTTTCTTTTCTGCTTCTCTTATTTCTCATCATTCGCATATACTTTTTTATAGATATATTGTTTTAGAATAGTAAAAAAATACCTAACAAAATATGCTGCTTAACAGAAGAATTGTTGCTGTGTGAATAGTTTACAAACATTGCTTATAACTATAGCATACTTTTGGGCTCATAAGATATTGTTGGCAAAACGTCACAATCACAAACATATTTTATGGAATTCTGGCGTCTGTTTTTAACAATTATAATCTTTTTTGTTGTGACATTACTGAAAAATTGGTACTTTTCAACAGGCCCGTAGCCTATTGCCTAGGATTTTTCACGAGGGGGAGGGTTTTGATTACAAAATTGTATTGGTAAGATAGTTAAAGTAAGGATATGGGTCTTTTTCATGCAAATCTATTAACATTATTAATATTTTTGAGAGGGGCTTTTTTTATTTATACAGTAGAATCTGGGTATCGAGAATTAATTTTTGCAAGGCCTGTTCATTGTATCCAGATTGTTCGCTTTTTCGAGATTGTATTTTTTCATAAAAGTGTATGTTTTTGCTTAAATCTAAATTTTTTTTTTACTTTTTTGCTTATTATTTTTTTTTAAATGTCAGTCACTAAAGCGTTCACTATTTCGAGCGGTTCAGTAATTCGGGGGCTCGTTTTATCCAGATTTGGTTGTATATCAGAGCAAAAGTCGTCACTAGTTCTTTTTAAGAAATTGGTCATATTTTTAGCCTATAATTGCCTTTCAATTGATCTAAATTGAGAATTATTTTGTTGCCTTAGAAATTATTTAAAGGTTATTTTTCAATATTAACTCTTTCAGGACCGGTGTCCCAAAAATATTTTTGTTCATCACAACTTTTCCTAAAGTATAAAAATGTTTCTGATTTCATTATAGGATTCTAAAAATATTGAATAAAGCATTTTTGATTTGGCAACCCTGTTTAAAAATCAGCTGTTCAAAATTGAGCGTACCTCAACCCACGTTGCCGCGAGTTTTTGTGAGTTATAACTCGTATGTATTGCTTAATTATTATTATAAATTTCTATTTATTTATTCAATCGGTAAGTCTATGTTGTATTTGAATAGATTTTATCTAGAAAATTTTTAAAACAGTTGACTTTTAAGCAAAAACCATATGGGAGACAGGTGTCCCTATGGTCCTCAAGTGCAAATTTTCAGTATATTTTCTAATTGCGAACTCTAAGGCCATACAATTATATTTCGTGCTAATAAAAGCTTTGCTTTGATGAAATTTTTATAGGAATGACGTATTACGGCACCAGGGAGTTCCATTTAAGTGAGTATGCGATTTTGGAACTACTTATGGTTAAGGATAGCGATAAGTGCGTCCTCCTCGCATTGGCTCTTGATGAGGAAGATAAAATTTTTATCAATGGACAATTTTGATGTTTTGATGTTGGAGTTAAAATGGTGCAAATTGCAAACTGTGTCACTAAAAATTTCTCAGAACCTGCAAAAATTCCTGATGAAAATTTCAGATGGAGACATCATTCGTATATTCCACATACATTTGAAGAAAACGACTATATGTTTGGTAAAATTAATATTTTTGGAAGCGAAAGTTCAACTTTAGTGACACCTGCAAACAATTTTTACGAGTGCACCCAGTTTGAAACATTAATTGATATTTTGATTTCGGAATCCATTCAGAAAGCACAGCAAAATGGAAGAATATTTGCTATTGACAGGGCTGAAATGAAAGCATTTTAAGGGATGAACTACCAAATAGGCTATCATATATTACCAACTATAAAGCTATAAACTATAAACTCTTATATTGGAAATATTATGCCTCGCACTCGGTTCAAGTAAATCCGCAATAACTTGATTTTTGCAACAATGAAAATCAACCTGAAAAAATTCTACCAGTTATGATAAGGCTTATAAGGTCAGACCACTAATAACCAATTTAAATCTATGTTTTCGAGCAACAATGAATAATACCAAATACCAACCAATCTATGAATACATGATAAAATTTAAAGGCCACAATGTATTAAAACAATACGTAAAAAACAATCCCGTAAAATGGCGTTTCAAAATTTGGAGTAGAGCTGATTCAGATACGGGATATTTCTTCCAGTTTAATATATACATAGGTAAATAAACGAAATCTACTGAAATTGGCTTAGGTGTGGTGCGTCAGTTGTCTTAGAGTTCACGGAATCAATTGCATACATGGGATGTGAAATATATTTCGATAATTTTTTTAATTCGCCCTCATTGCAACTTGAGCTTATCAAGCGAAATGTAAAAGCGTGTGGAACAGTCCGAGTCAATAGAAAGTATCTTCCAAAAGACAAAAATATAAGAAGAGGAGACATTTTTTGAGTCAACACTCAGGGCTTGGTATATATGAAGTGGATGAACAACAGAGGTGTTCATATGTTGACAAATTCTGTATTACCAGAACCCACATGCAAAGTTAAGCGCAGAGTTGCAAAATCCACCGATAAATTTGGAATTATATGCACTGATTTGGTATTGAAGTGCAACAAGCATATGGGCGGAGTGGACCTAATGGACCAGAAAAAAGTTACTACGAAATGGATAGAAAAGCGAACATAAAGTATTACCAACGAATATTTTTTGACATTTTGGATATTGCAATTAATAACGCTCATATAGTTTATAAATAACTTTATGAAACAAATCGTATGTCTGATCTATCAGAAATTAATTTCGTCGACATAGTCCACGTATGAAGAATTTGACTTTGAGACAAAAGTTATCACTACCAACATTTACTACCAACTTTTCGATTTTATACTTTTCATATAGAAGGAAAACGTACTCGAAAGCTGAAGAAAGCGTTTGAAAATCGAACAAATATGAACAAAGTTATTCAAAAAGAAAAACCATTTGACTTTTGATGAAGATTTTGACTTTGATTTAATTGATAATTTTACATCCCGTAAGAGATCAGCCACATCTACATCTGTTGCTTCGAAAAAAATAATTCAACCTACTATTTCTACTCCTAATCATTGAATTAAAAAAGGAAGTTTCCGAACACGATGTTTAAATTGTGCCAAAACGGGTATTGAAAATCGCGCTTCAAATGTTTGTAGAATATACTATACTTTGCAGAAAACAGAAACTGCTTTGCTGTGTATTAGAATTAAATATAAACCGTATATATATATTTAATTTATTTTTTGTTTATCCATATTGTAGTTACATTCAAAGCTCTATCACTAAGAAACAATAAAATATTACCATTATGGACCATTGGAACACCCATGTCCCAAGAAATTACAAGAAAACTGACAAATTTTTTATAATTGTTTTTAAATATGCATAATTGAACCATTAAGCAAATTAAACCATTTGATGATCTTAAAAACTTCGTTTTATTTTTGGAAACCTTGTGGTCTTAAAAGGGTTAAGAATCCATTAACTTAGGATTATTAGGCTTTTTCATGAGCTTAATTTCCAAAGGAGTGCCTGAAAAATATTCGAATCAAAACCATGTTTTTTACAATTTTTGGGTATACAAGCGATACTTCATAAATACAAGGGCCGTTTGATAATTCCGTGAAAAATTAAACAAGGAATGATTTTTACGGCAAAAAAAGTTTTATTTCTCAATAAAGTCTCCTTTTAGCTCGATACACTTCGGCCAACGTTCCTCCAATTTTTTGATCCCATCCGAAAAATACGTTTTCGAAAGGTCCTCAAAATAGGACTCTGTTTCGGTGATGAGCTCCTCACTGGTGGTGAATCTCTTTCCGCTGAGCCATTTCTTCAGGTTCGGAACCGGAAAATAGTCGGAGGCGGCCAAATCTGGAGAATATGCTGGATAATGAAGCGATTCGTAGTTGAATTCATAGAATTTTGCAGTGGGTGCTGGACATGTATGAATGTGTGCATTGCCTTGATGGAGAGAACTTTTTCCTCGCCAAATGGGGACGTTTCTCTTTCAAAATGTCGTTGAAACGTCCAGTTCGGCTGCATAGTATTCGCCATTAATCGTAATTTTCGGTGTAAGGTAATCGATGTGGATTAGACCGCGTTTATCCCAAAATACTGTCGCCATAACCTTTCCGGCCGATATCACCGTCTTCGCCTTCTTCGGAGCACGTTCGGTCGGTGAAGTCCACTGTTCCTTTGTCTCTGGTGTATAGTGATAGATCCATCTTTCGTCCACGATTACTAATCGATTAAAAAATCCTTCTCTTTGTTCAACATCGCCAAACACGTCCTTGAATCATCCTTGAACCGCGGTTATGGTCGAAAACGCGGCACCCATCTTGTGGATAGTGTTTTCATATCCAAATGATTTCGCAAAATGTTTAAAACCCGTTCGGTTGAGATGCCTATGGCCTCAACAATCTCGCGCACCGGCCAACACGATATCGTAAATTTTAGTGATAATTTCTGTTGTGGTGACCTCATTTCGGCGTCCAAAACGCTCGGCGTCACTTGTGCTATAACGACCGCATCGGAATTCAGTAAACCACTTGTGAATCATTCCAGTCGATGGTGCAGAGTCCCTATAGTATTTATAAAGCCTTTCCTTGGTTTGCCTGATAGTTTTTTTTGCACAAAAATAATGCTTGAAAGACACGAAATTCACTTTTTTCCATTTTCGCCAATATTCACAAGATCGTCTGCTGTAAATGGCTGCCAAACCTGCAATTTTGACAGTAGTCTATTAACAGATGGTAGTTGACAGGATCAGTGTTGCATTTAAAGTTACTACGCGGGAAATTAAAAGATTCACTTCTCAAATTGCCTTCGTATTTTAAAAATCTACAAACAATACAAATTTTATGTATAACACAATTAGTTCAAACAATTACAAAAAACACCTTTGCAAAGATTCTATGAAAGATATTTTAATTATATTTAAAAATACTGTACTTTCCACTTCTATAATAAAATTTTTTTATTAATTTTCACCCACAAAACTTAACTAATTATAATTATTTTTTTTAAATTAATTTTAAATTAAAAAAAAAATAATAAAAATAAAAATAATTATTAAAAAACTATCAGCTGACATCACGTCGTTAATAAAGACACGCAGTGTCTATGCGAAAACTCCGACGCATAGTACAACAAGTAGGAACATTGAAGGGGAGGGACTTCAAAGAATGTCTCGTGCTGGAAGTTAGATAACCTAACTTGAAGAAAAACAATACTAAGGGGGTTTTTTGGCTACTTCAGTGTCTTCACTTATAACCAGTTTTTTCATTAAAATGTTCGTAAGTGCAACAGTTTCACATGACAGAATATTGTAACTGTTGTCGTTGTTGATATAAACGGGAAAAAATAACTCAGAATCGTCTTAGACTCTTTCCCTGATAAAGAATACACATTTATAATCCACGGCGACACCTTCAATCCCTAAACGGAGGGATTTTTTAAAAACATGACTTACTGGCCAAATATTTCAAAAATATATGATCGATGAGGGCCGGCTTAGAGTTGTCCAATTAAGCTTAAATTGTGCACAAATCATTGTTTTGTGGACTGAAACAAGATTAAGGACTGGGAACAGCAAATTGCTTACTTTTAAAAATGTCCATATGGCTAAGGGCCACTCTACTATGCATGCAGGGTTCATGCTTTAGCACAGATACAGCATGCATATTTTCGTATCTATGATAGATGTATACTGTATTCATTCAAAATCGGCTCAGCCAAAATTTTTAGGAATTTAACCCAAGTTTTTATTTTATTTTTTTTAACTACGCATGCTCGGTACATTCTGTAGCACCAATACAGCATGCATATTTTAGTTTGTACGCTTCTGTGTATAAACAACATGCATACAATAGCGGCAAAACAAGCATTTAAGCAGTTTTGGATAATTGTTTGTTTTTTATGACAATGCATGCCTTTTCCATACTCCTGCTTGCATACAGCATGCATGTTTTGTGTATGCATGCTATTCTGGACATACTGGAATAATTATGTCATCTAGGATTCATATTTTGCCCGTGCAAGTAGGTTCTGAAATACTTTAGTAAAATGAACCCATCTAATAACTAATAAAATAAATCGATATTTCTAATGTTAGCCTAAGAGTCGAGATAATTTTTATATTTTTTAAAATTTTGTTTTTATTATAATTTAGTTTTGGCTAACATTTATGCACATATACTTAGAGATTTATGCATATTTTCCAAAATAATTTTATTATTTAATCAATGGTTTTTAATACTTACTTATTTTTTGCTATTAATAGTCTTATTGGTATTAATTTTTTGTCTACCTTCAGATCCTTAGGGGTGTGTTTAAACTCCGAAAACCCCACTTTAACAGCAAGTTTAAAAATGATTATACTGAAAATGTATTTGAATAAATAGTCTTGGTTAAGCCTCCATTACATTATGGGTGGATTATACCCAGTAGCACTTATTTCAAAATTATTCTGAGCATAGAATTAGGAAATTAAATTAATAAAATACCAAGTATTACTAGTAAAAAGGGTTGAATTAATTTCAAATTTAAACATTTTTTAAGACTTGTGCACTTGAATCCTTATAATTGTGAGTTTCATTTACAGCTGTTTTTAGCGTTAGTAATCCGGGGTTAAGCTTTGGGTTTCTTGCATTTCGAGTGTAACTTTTGGTTGGAAAAGTCCTACCTTTTGCATTATTATTAACCTTTTCATATATCACTGATTTCCACTGGGTATCGCTTGATATTATGTTATATTATTGCGCACGTTACTACATATTAACAAGTCAATTCCTTGTTTCATGTATTTTTTCTGGCTCTAGGCTTTCATATCATTTCACATCATTTCTTCTTTTTATGTGTGTGTGTGAGATTTTTTTTTACATATTCAATTCTTGGCATAGTTATTCTCCCAACTATTTCTAAACTCTTCTTCTACAACAAGTTTTGAACTCTAGTCAAACTACTCGCATTCCTCCTTTGCTACCTCTTCCTATTAAACTTTTCTGAATTGACAAACTTTTACATTTAACTTTGTGACAATCGCACAAATGGATTGGGAGCAACTTTCAAATTAATCTAACAACTAGCTACCTCGAAAAGTTATTCGAAATCATTTGGAATGTTCCACCTACATGTTTAATGGCTGCATTCCTAATTTTTATCCGCTGTTGTCTGAGTGTTGTTGCTATGAGTGGAGTTATGATGTTGGCTTTATAGAGGTACGGTTAGAGAACAAAACTCATTGTTTGTGAACATTTATGGCATGAATTCTATTTTTTATAACAATTACCATTAGTCACCTAGGGCCCTTAAACAACCCTCGTATTCTGTTTGTTCCAAGAAACCGAATCAATAAAGTGTTCAACTCAGCTGTGAAGAGGTTAAACAAGAAAGGCTTAAAAATAAAAGAATAAAAATAATGAGCCTTCATGACGTGTTTGGGACCTCATATTCTTACCAGGTTCACCCCTAAAAGCAAAAACCAAGACAAATGTTTTTCATAAAAAACACGTTTCCTCGAAGGCTCAATAAAATGAAAAGAGCCATGTATGTGAATATGTATGTCTAGGGCAAAAATGGACTTAAAACAAGTTATGCATGAAGACTCAAAGTTTTCCCTTCACAAAATGCAGCAGAATAAAACCAGCTGCAACAGCTGCTTGTCCCAAACTAAGACGGACTGTAAAGCTTAAGTAACTAACAACTTACCAGTTCTTGTTATTGTTATCAAGTTTTTGGTTTTTAAGAATCTACTCACGCTCAAATGGAATCAATAAGGTTACTCAAAATCAAAACAACAACAAGGCTTTTGCAAAGTTAAGAAACATTAAACCTTCCTTCAGTCAGCTGAAAACATCGTAACAGATGATCAACAGGTATAAAATTGGAAGAAAGGTTAAATCTTAAAACTATGCAAGCATAAGTAAGATACACTGCAACATGCATGAGGATATAGGATGGTATAAGGATGAGTTAAGTCTCGTATTTCAATTTTTTTTTTTTAAATTCTCATTGTTGCTTGTTGGGGCAGCAAAAGCGAAGCAACACCAAAACAACAACAATAACTACCATAACAACTTGACCAGCTTGGAAAACCAGTTCGTACAGGAAATCGTAGTAAACTACCATAAAGACAAAGTAGAGAAATATATATCTACATATATATATTTTATAAATATAATAATCATGAGGAAAAACATTGTATGGACAAAAACACAAGGGAACAACACACATTGATTATTGCGAACGTAACTATCTTGAGAATGGAAGAAGAAAAACAAAAGTTGGCCGAGGTAATTACTTTGTTGTGGGTTAAATGCAGAGTAGTAAATGCTAAAAAGACTACAAATAGTTGGAAACTGTAATACTCATTGACTTCAGCAGATTCGTTACTGAGACACTAGAATGGTGTTCATGCTATAATTCTCTCTAAAAGAATTTAGAAGATCTCTATAAAGAAATATGTTTAAAAATAACAATTGTCTATACGCAATTTTAATTTTTTTCACCCAAAACTTTTAAAAATTATAAATAAACATTTTGCTGTCAAAATTGAAACCATTTAAATTTTTAGATTTTAAAAATTGTCTCTAGTTTTTGAGATACAGAGTATAATGTTTTGCATTTCACGCGTTTTCAAATATTTTGTCTGGCATAAAATTGTTACTCATCAATGCAATGTTTAAGATCAAAGCTATAACAACATGCCTTCTTATGCTATATCAATAATTTCCGTACCTGTTTTAGACTCTTAAAAGCGTTTAAACACAGTTGAACATTAACCCTTTGTATTAACCCTCTAAGGCCACATTTTTTGTTTGAGCTCCAAATCAGATTATACTAATTTGGTGACGAGAAAAACGAATCTGAAGTTAATTTTGAATTTTAGTTCTTCGTTCATTTTGTACAGATGAAAATGTCAACTACAGGTGAAAATGTGAACGTTTTTAACACCTTGCATTTTTTTTTATCTCAAAATAAAAAAAACTTCTTACCAACTAGTACCTTTTTTTCACTTCAATCTCACTTCAATTAATGCATTTTTTTTATTTACCGAAAATTTAGCTATTTCGAGTAAAAAATTAATTTAATTTAAAAAAAAAAATACAGAAATTTCAATTCAAATTAAAGTAATTGTCAAATAGGGCATTCTAGCTCCAAGCGAAAAAAAACTGAAATGCAACTTGTAGATTCATCTAGATTCTGAAGGAAACCATTTGAAAAATTTTCCACAGACTACGGTTTTATAGCGATCGGCGTACCTGGGCATAAGAGGGTTAAATGTCTCATTTCTATTAACATAAAATCATAGTAATATTCTTATAAAGCGGCGTGTGCTTCTTCGTTTACGAACTGTAAAATATTCGGTAGAGTTGTTTCAACTATTACCACCCGATCGGTTTTGGCTGGACGTTGTCCAAGATATTTCTGGGTAGCAAAAATTGTCATTATAAAGGTAAAAAACCCCTATTTCCTTTTCTGCAAACCAGCCAAAATAAATATAAAAAGAATATAAAAAATCCGTTTCGGTACTAACTTCAAGTAAAGTTCGAGTAAAGTTCAATCTGTGAGAGTAATGTAATTATCTGTTAAAATGTGAGAATTTGCAAAAAAGTACGGAAAGTACGACGTTGAAATGACAACGTATCTTTTTTTCTGTCGAAGTCACTTACAAGTCTAACTGTCCAAACCCTTGTCGTAGCTCTTGCCATAATTTCTGATCCAATCTTTGTTTAAATTCTTGTCTAAATCCTTGTCGTTATCCTTGTCCAAATTCTTGTCGTTATCTTTGTATTAATTAATTTGTATTAATTGTAACAATTGTTAAGTTTTAGGGTCCAACTAATGGCCCCAACTTTTCCGTAGGGTCAAATTTTGAAAAATCCCTCTGACCCATTTAGAGTGCCCCAATCGAGTCCAAATGTATGACCGACTGATTCTAACTTTGGAGGGCCGATCCACCCAAGCCAGTGGCACACCCCCTGGAACCTCCCAGGGGGATTCCCCATACAAACAAATATTTCAATCAATATATCAAACACATCAACCAATACGATTATACCATATCATCTACATACGTAGTTAATAGTAGAAGTAAAACTATAGAAGTAAAAATAGTAGTAGAAAATATTAGTATATATTAGGGCGGGTCAAATTCTGGCTCAGCGAAATTCGTAAAATACATGTAATTTCAAGACTTTTTCTCCACTACAGCATATACAAATTCTGAAAAAAAGCTGTGCGGACTTTCGTAAATAGATTTTGTTCTCAATTATAAAATATGAATGTATGTGTATGAATCTATTTACGAAAGTCCGCACAGCTTTTTTTCAGAATTTGTATATGCTGTAGTGGAGAAAAAGTCTTGAAATTACATGTATTTTACGAATTTCGCTGAGCCAGAATTTGACCCGCCCTAATATATATACATAATATACATACTTAATCAACATACCATACCCATCATCCCATACGACTACACCATACCATCTACATACGTAGTAAAAAATAGTAGTAGAAATAAAAGTGTAAATAGTAGTAAAAAATAAGTAGACAACTGTAGTAAAAAATAGTTGTTAAAATATTAGTAAAAACAGTAGTAAAAACAGTAGTAAAAAATAGTTGTAAAAAGCAGTAGTAAAAAACCAGTACTAGGCCTTTTTTTATTGTCATATATCCTAAGAACCAACTATCACACCATAAAATTGACCTTTATGCCTATGTATGTCTGGTCACCGAGATACAATTCCATGCAACGTTTTCAATTTTTGTTGCATTCCGCGGTTACAAATGTTACGTCACAAATTTTTTTATTATTTTTATCAGGAGAAGAAAAAAAATGACCTTTGCTTTTGTATATAATTTTTAACGTAGCACCTATACTCAGCGAGTAATAATTTCGTGTAACAATATTGCATTTTCGTTGCATAGGCTACTACTTCTGCTAGCAGATAAGTCGACTTTTTAATTTAGTTTGGCTTTTTATTTTTGCCATGTATCCGTTCTTCGTTTCTCTTTCACAACATTAACCGTAGCGTATATACTCTCCGAATAATATTTCCATGCAACGTTTTTAATAATTTTTTGCATTCAGCGGTTAAAAATGTAATGCTATACATTTTTGTGTTATTTTTTATCAGAAGAAAAAAAAACGACCTTTGCTTTTGTAAATAATTTTTACCATAGCACCTATGTTCAGAGAGTTATTCCGTGTAACAATATTGCATTCTCGTTGCACAAGCTGCTACCTCTGCTATAGCAGATGAAATCGGAGTTTTTATTTCTTCTTCTCTTTCATAACATTTATCATCAGGGTTGCGAGAGACTCTTCGCCCAAAATTGTCAAAAGGTTTTTCAAAAATCGTCATACAGTACAGAAGATCTCAGTTATAACTTAAAGCAAAAAAAAAGTAATGAAAAATATTTCTATATAAAAAATCTGCATTTTAAAATTATGAGATCAAATTCATTTATATATATCTTTTCGCGTATGGGTAATTATTTTACAAACCGTGCGGATTTGGATGAAAATTTACCGATTTGTCTCCGATTTGACTTAAACTCGGATTCACGGATGGTTCTATATCGAAAAATAAAGGATACGTGTCCGAGGATTTTATTTTTGTTCGCGTATTTTCGATAATACAAGTGACCGAAAATTTTAGAAAAGAGAGTTTTTTGGCTTGGAGACTAATTTTTAAAAATGTATATCTCTGGTTCTATTTGAGCCACAAACTTTTTCTATTTTCATTTTAAAGCTAAAGAACTGAATTTTGAGAAAAAAATATTTTTAATAAAAATTATTAACACATTCATATTGATATTAACAATTTAATTGCTTAAATAATTTCTTAACAACGGCCCCACTTCGTAGCAAGTTTTTTATATTTTTATCATCGTATTCTCCGTTAAACTTTACATAAAAACATGTTTTCAAAAATTGGTACCTCTATTATTATTACATATTATTAAAACATAAATTTATAAAGCGCTACACGGTTTTTCGTTAAAAAAAAGTATAGCTCTGATCAACAAATGTTAAATGTAAAAGTTGTTGATAATTAAAATATCTTCAATTTTGTGGGTTAACTATTCTTATTGAATTAATCCTCTAGTTCCAAATTTTTTTTAACAAATAACTTATTTTTGTGCTAATTTTGGGACAAAATTTAAGTATTTAAAATAGAAAATGAAATTGATTATGAGGAAAGGATTTTATGGGGTGAAAACCTTCAAACGCGTCAAACTATCTACCTTTCAAACCTTTTCTACCTATCTACCTTACCTTGGCAATTTTTTTCCCCAACCTGGTATGATTTTAAGTCACTTTATTTTCAAAACTATTATTGAAATCGAAACTTTTTTATTTGGGCACACAACTCAATGTAATAGGAAATGCAATGCTTTGTCAACTCATCTAATTTATCCGTTTTTATCAGGTATTTGTCCATTTCCAAATTTTCAGCAGCATGCCAGCGTTTTCTTTTTACTTAGTTTTTTCTTTTCCAACTTCTTCATAAAACAGTGTTGTTAGACAAAAAAAAAAAAAAAAAAAAATTGAACAGTGTAAGAAGGCAAAATTTTTCTATTTTTAATTGAAAATGTTTTGTTAACACAAAAAATAAAAAAAAATAAACATAAATAAATAGTCATTTGTGCTCTTAAATCGTCATTTGTGATCTCAAATCGTCAAAATGACAATGCCATCGTCCATCTGGTAACGCTATTTACCGTAGCACATTATCAATCTCCGAGTAATAACTCACGCAACGGCCTGACGCACTTGATTTGTTTTCGATCAAAAAGCGACTCTCTCCGCGTCGTCAATAATATATACGTCATAAAATTTTTGTCTATGAGGAGAGCATACAGGCAGCCTCTTCTGGCGTATAATAATTTTTGCCACCTTTACTCATCCATGTCATAATTCTTTGCAACAATTTTTGATTTTTGTTGCATCCTTCAGGTTTCGGAATTTTTTGTTATTTCAACCAAGGTTAATTTATAAGGTTGTGGCACTTGAGAGAAATGCACTCTTTTTCGGCCTTTGCTTGCTGTGCTTTTCTTTGTTCTTTGCATTCATTTTCTTGATTTCTTTTCATCCATTCTGACAGTTCGACCGATCTCTCTCTCAGATGCCACAACCTTATGAATGAGCCTTGATTTCAACTAGTGTCCGACTGAATATTCGGTTTCGGTTTCGGTTACGGCTAGTTTCGGCCCTTTTTGGCAGTTTTGGCTGCTTTCGGCTATTCGGCCTCAATATGGCCGAATGACCGAAACTAGCCGAAACTTTTGGTAAAAATTTCGGAACATTTCAAGAATAGCGACAACTATAATTTTGAATTTTTTTTGCAGATTGTATTGATTTTGGCCTCCTACTTCAAAACCTGAAAAATTTGCAGGCCGCTCGCAATTGATTTAGAAGTTATAGGCCTCCAAAGTTGGAAAAAATAGCCTACAAATCTTACTATTTTTCTAAATTTTTCAACAAAATTACACTCTATGGGTATCATAAGAAATGTAACTTAAGTACCTATTCAACAAGGTACCTTTTCAAATATGAAAATCCATGCCCAACCTTTAAAGATATACACATTTTTAGTGTCGTGCTTTCGTAAAAGGGAAACCACTAGTTTTCCAGACAAATTGTAAATATAATAATAGGTATATCTTAAAAAGTTATGAATGGATTTTCATTTTCGCTTTACCTTTCTTTTGGTACACATACGCGTAACACTAAAAAAAAAACATAAAGATTTGTAGCCTTTTGTAGCATTTTGCAACTTTGGAAGCCTATAACTTCTAAACCAATTGCCAGCGGCCTGAAATTTGGATTTGGATTTAGGAGGTTAAAATCCGTATAATCCAACAAAAAAAATATTAAAAAAGAGAGTTGTCGCTATTCTTGACTTATACCAAAATTTCTTGCATCAGTCATTTAATTCAAATATATAAGTTTGTTTGGTTTAATAAAAATATTTACAACGCATTGTACAAAACAAAAATTATGAATTCGTCTATAATTTGATTTATCGTGTTAACGCAAAACATTTTGGTTACTTTTATGCGTTTGATACTATCATTTTCGATATTATCATCTCTATTGCAATTACCATTAAAGTTTTACAGATACTTAAGCCAAAAATTGATAATTAAACTTTCGAACAAATTCTATGTGTGTGGAATAAAGGAAAAGCAAACAAAATACATATTTCTATTGTGATAATACTAAACCTTTAAGAAAAACAGAAATACTTTGCTTTATGGTTCTAAAAAAATGTACATTGTAGGTGCACACTATTTTGAGTGCGTACTAAAAAATAAAATAAAAAATGATTTTATTTATTATTATAGTAAACTTCAATTAGTTATTATAAACTTTAATATTCAAATAATACTTAGAGTACTTTTTTCTTTTAATAAAAACAATTATTTGTAAAAACTTAAATTCGGTTTCTGCCAAAATTCCGGCTTTGGTCGGACACTAATTTCAACCCTTAAGCTTAGTATGCTGTAGGAACTAAAATTTGAAGGCATTTAATTCTACACGCGAAATTTTGGTGTAGACTCAACACTAAAACATACTTACTATAACCTGCTTGTTGATGTGTTAGTTGAACATTATTGTTGAAAGTCAAATTTCCAGTCAATGTATGGACATATAAAAGACAGCGAAATGCATATCTTACGGAAGATTTCTTTTCGCTTCTACAGCATACTAAGCATACAGTTGTAATTTATATAATAATAAAATGCAGTTGTAAGCAAACAGTTGTAATACAAGACATACATTCGTAATTTTATCGTAGCTCTAGAATCTAGCGAGTTATAATTTTTTTTAAATCATTAGGTTAACCATAACGTTGTCAAGTTAAAATTGTAATGTAAATAATTACAAGAAAATTAAATAAGGGCCGGAAGTATATCATACTAACTACTGCCACTTAGATATGAAAGCTTAAATATTTTTTCTATAAATAATTATTAGAATAATATATTAATTTTTGTATTTCATGGTATTTCATGTAAATATTTGTAATCTTGACCGGAAAGTCTCAATAAGACTCAATAAACTTAAGAAAATGTTAATTCTCATTATTTTTGGGAAAATTTCTTATTATGCAAAAATATAATTTTCACTACAATAATAAATATGCATGCAATAAAGAACATTTTCTCCGACTCGAACTTAAAAAACAAAATTATTAAATACTTTCTGAGTCGAATAAAATTTTTTCGGTTGATATAAAAACGAATCCAATAAAGGTGAAGCTAAGGTTAAAAAGAAAATAAAAACAACAAATTCAGTGAAATAGTTAACGGATGGGCGAATACTATGAAATGTATACTGATGCTTGGTATCTATTCAAAATCCATGCCCTGCGCTGCTTGTGCAAAGCAAAGCAACAAAATAGAAAAAAAAAACATAAAAAAAACTAAGCACCTATTGTATACAAAACAATGGCTGGAAAACCTGAAGTGCTTCAAAAAGATAAGAAATACAGACGAGCGAGTTACGAGTTCAAAGAATAAAATAGATGCAGCTATGTTCGCTTCTCGTATATATAGAATAATGATCAATTGTATGCGATATGCAATAGCAAAGTACAGCGGGTTTTGAAGGCTAGAGAATCAACCTTTAGCCATTTAGAAAGCTATACGAAACACAACAAAGCCATTATAGCGTATAGAAAAAAAATTTATGGAAAATGTTTTAAGCTTAAATGAGCCACACCGAACATAAAATTTATATATAAACAATGATGATCGATAAGGAAGTGGAATTTTGGGGATGCAGCAACAAATGAGTTAGAACAAATAATGCATGATATTTAATGATGTATAAAAATAAAACGATGTTAAAATATGCAGACAATTCTTGCCTACGATTGATGCGGGTATTTACTATAAAAGAGCAGAGGTTAGAACAAATATTCAAGAAATGAGAATTTCAAAACATTGACAGCCGAAATGTTTTTAATTAAATGATTAAACGATGGTGTGAAGACATACAGATGGATATTCTATTTCTTTAGTGAAAGATTCTTAAATATTTAGTATATATTAACAATAACAAAAATAATTTCGTAGAATTAGTGACGCCTTAGTATTTTTAGTCTATTTATGAAAACAAAAAATGTCACTAGTATTTTTTATTGTTAATCATTTAGGGGTTTCACAAGCTGTCTTATAGTTGTATACTCCTATTTTTTCACAACAGTTGTAAAAGTTTTGCTTTTGTCTTACACATAAAACTAATTACGATAATATCATTGCTTTTGATATGTGTAATTCTTGTAACGAGTTTGTTATTACCACGTACATTTTAGAAGAAATATCACTACCATAACAGCTTTTGCTTTTACTTTGTGAGGCAAAATTTTATAATAACTAGTTTTAAAAAATTAATTTTCTTCAATCATCTGTCTATTTCTTCAGTCAGCTGTATAAATATGATATACAACAAAATATACCCTTAGGGTGTGTTCACAGTTGTATTTTTTTTATGAAAACGCAATACGACATACGACAATACGTGAGCTTGTGAAAAACCTAATTAGAGAAAATTATAAATGTTGTATAGTGACTGCGCTGTAGTCTATAAATTAGTTGAAATCTTGTAACTGAGAGGGTATAAAAAGTCTTAAAATTCACAAGCTTTTTATAATGTAATATACAGGGTAAGTCAGACAGATAGGTCAATTCGAAAGCTGTAGATTGCTCGGGTCAACACAAGAAAAAAAAATTCGTATAAAAAGAAGAGGTTTATTCTCATTCTCTTCTAGTCGGAAGCAAAAATATGTAAGAAAGTCGAATTTTAAGCTACCTAAGCTAAACATTAGCTACTTAGACTTACGACTTAAGAACAGTTTTAAAAATACAATTAAAAACCAAAACTAATTCAAGTTGTTGTGCAAAAGTCAACTCATCATCTGCATATATAGTATATCTTGTAACCTACTTTCATGCTTATATATTCCTCTCTTTCAAAGATTTAACACTTACTCAAAAAAATTCTGATATAAATTAATTCACTTTTGAATTCCAGGCCTTTAAATGCACTCAAAAATTTTTTTTAAGGGGCAAACCTAAGTAACTCAGGAAAAATAGGTGTATTTTCAGCAATTTTTTCAATCCAAAATCTGTAAAGTACGTTTTATAACATACCTATTAATATACAAAATTTCAATACAAAATAGCGGCTGTGCAGTTCTTAAAGGGCTCTATGGCCGGAAATCTAAAGTCCTTAATTTTTGATCTGGAACAAAAAAAAAATTTGGTCAGTTTCTATACATACAGCTATCGACATACGTACTATTTTTTCGATATATTGATTTTTTGCGAAATGGTGCGTAATCGAACAAAACAGTTCCAATTTTCACGAAAAAAAAGTCACAAAATTGTTGATAAAACAAAAACTAAGCATTTAAAAAAATTGCTACGTATGTCGATAGATAAAGTTATTTTGAATATACTATCCAAATTTCAAATCGATCGGTGAAGATTTGCTCGAGTTATGTGGCTTCGATAAAACGCGTTTAAAGTTTTAAGTACTAACAAATTCGTATAATATTTTCATATACCTCTAAGCGCAGAATGGAAAATTTTGAAATTTAGACACTTTTGCCGGATTCTATTTCTTGATACTTAAGACCCTTATCTTTTAAGCATATTTTAAGCGAACAAATTTTTAGATTTTTTAAAAATTTTAATTAGGTTTCCCCCTTAAAGATTGTCTTACATTTAATTTGAAAATCAAATTGTTGTAATTTGCAACCCAAATTACTGTGCAACGATTTTTTTTTGCTATATCGAGTGAGAACAAAGTTGGCATTTATTCGCTTTTGATATAGTTTTTCTTTTCTTAAATCGTTTCCTTTTTCTCGTAGTTTCAAGTCTGAAGTCGACTTGAAAGATGGGTTAAAATTAGTGTTGTCAAATAATCGAAAAATGAGAAACCGGCTACTCGAATAAACCAAAATTAATAAATCAAAGAACCAAGGCATGCGCCTTATACAAACAAGGTTTGGTCTTTAACCTGAAAAGAAAGTGATAGATTATTTAGAGGAATTGATTGGAACCATACGTGAATTATTGATTAGGCGAAATAGTCTTGAAAGACAATTTGAATTGCTTTTGACCGAGGCTAGTGTAATACCTCAACCTGGCAAGCATTTTCAGCCCTTAGTTGTGTTCTTGTCCTTTAATTCAACATTTTCCACAATTTATTTGTGGATTTTTAGTTTTCAATAATTCTTAAATGTGGGAAAGAACAAAGAAAGTGAAAAGAACCGTGCCATGATTCGAACCAGGGACCTTTGGGTTGATAGTCTACGCACTCTTCACTAGACTACAACAGCCGACGTACCTTTATGTAAAACGAAGCCTTCTTCTTAAGTCGTACGTTTGCTGACGAGATCGGACAAAATTGGCTTGATGTATTTTCGTCTCCTTGCCTCGTCGTTCATTCACAATTACGTTGCTAATTCAGGATTTTGTGTAAATTTTGTAAAATTCTTAAAAATTGTTTTTTTATTTGAAGTACATTTTTTATGTTAGTACTGCTTTTTACGTCATATGTTTGGTTTATTTTTTTTATTGGATTATTGTTTGTTATTACAGTGTAACCTCCCATAATCGGGCACTAAAGGTCGTTGTATTTTTGTCCGGCTATGAGAGTTGTCCGTTTGTGAGAGGGCTCAAAAAAATTACATATAATTTTTTTTTTAAAAAACGAATAAAAATAAATATATATTTTCGTAAATTTAGTTATAAAAATAAATATGCAAATTTTACAAAATTCTCTTGTATGTATCAAAAAATTTTAAAAATCTTTATTTGCTTGAGTTCAAAAAATGTATTAATAGTTGATTGCTTAAAAATGTAACGAAAAGCTTGTGACTACGAAATTTGTCCGGTTGTGGGAGCTGTCCGCTTATGGAAGGTGTCCGCGAGCAGAACTATATTGAATGATTGGACTATTGCCGCGATACGATCGTTGTTATTGCTACAAAAAATATTGCTACTGCCCGTGAAGCCAGCGTAGGATAGGGATACCTATCGAAGTTCAAATACAATGGGGTAATTCACGATCGTGTTGCATCGTGGCAAATGTGTTTTTGCAAGGGTAGATTTTTGTGAGCACGTCTTTAAGGGCCAGTACTTATAAAAAAGTTAAGTCATCATAATCTTAGGGCTAGTTTTTCAGTACGAGTTTAAAGTCTAGTCAAATTAAACCGAGCTTAACTCACCAAAATTGGACGTTTAAACTCGGTTACGGCAAAAAAGAAACACATTATATGGTACTTTAAGTCAATTTAAGTATGCTAAAATATCTAGTTAAACCGAGCTAAAACGTCCAATTTTGGTGAGTTAAGCTTGGTTTAATCTGACTAAAGTTTAAACTCGTACTGAAAAACTGGCCCTAAGATTATGATGATTGATGATTTAACTTTTTTACCGCTAAAAATGTAAGCAATGAAAGCAGTTGCTCAACCATAAGTATTTAAAAAAGTATCTGTGGTGGTGTTCAATGCAAAATGAACACATTCATTCACAATAGCGTCATGTAATATAAGATTGCATGATATTGCATGATATTGCATATGCAACATTTTTTTTTGTTACAGCAAATGAAATTAATGTTGCAAATGCATATCAACGCTTTTTGTTTTTGTAAAAGCAGGTAATTTTGCATTTGCAACGATGCAACAAGATCGGAATTACCCTATTATGTTCGCTGAATTTGCAACGATGCAACAAGATCGTGAATTACCCTATTATGTTCGCTGAATTTGCAACGATGCAATAAGATCGTGAATTACCCTAATATGTACTTATTTCTTAGTAATTTCTATAGAAGTTTTAAGAACCCTAATTAATGCAAGATAAATTGTATATTTAGTTTTGTATTCTCTAAAAATACTATTTAACAAAGTTTAACTAAAAGTTCTTTATAACTATCAGCTGATAAATATTTGCTCTGAACTTTATTTTGTCAATGTGGCATAACACATAACAATTATCATTTGATTGCATATTGCATAAGGTGTATATTAACTTTGCCACTCTGTTTGTAACGGTGATAAGGAGGCGTGGCAGGTATAGAAAAGTATGTATATTCTTGATCAGTAAAACCTCCTGAGTCGATTTCATGTCCGTCTGTCTGTCTGTCTGTCTGTCTGTCTGTCTGTCGACACGATTACAGTGCAATTTTAAATCTGTCGTATTTAAATTTTAAATCTGTCGTATTTAAATTTGATGTATGTGCTTGCATAAAAAAAAAACAAAGATCAAGTTTGAGAATGAGCAAAATCAAATGAAAACCACATTTGATACAGAGTTACTTTATCAAGTCAATAAAATCTGTAAAAAATGCCACAAAAATTTATAAAGTGACTTGGAATTTTGCACATAAGCATTGAAGCAGAATATTATCCATATTTTTTAAATTTGTTGATATTTTGAAATCGGATAAAAACCATACCTACCTCCTATACAAAGTTACTTTATCAAAATAATAAAATCTCTGAAAAAGCCACAGAAATGCCACTGAAAAGTAATGACTTGAAATTTTGCGCATAAGTTGTGGTCACAAAAATTCCCCATATTCATAATTAAAATTTGTCAAAAACTAATGAAAACCACGCCTGCCTACTATTACTATCAAAAGTGACTTTAACAAAATAGTAAAATCTCTTTAAATGCCATAAAGGTTTGGTCTCAAATATACTTCACATTTTAAATTTGTTAAAATAGCATAAAAACTACCCATACCTCCCATACAAAATAACTATCTGAAAACGCTTAGGTCTCTAAAAATTCTGCGAAAAATAATTTAATGAATTAAAAATCTGCACATATGCTAAGAATATTAAAGTGTTTGAAATTTGACAAAATCGTATAAAAACTCGGCCAATCTCTTATGCAAAGTGACGTCATCAAAGTAGCTTAACTTATAAATTTCAAAAAAATGTGTGTATAAACATCATATTTAATACATCATATTAACTATCTTAAACGTGTTCTGCATTTGAGTTTTGAAAAGATAGAATAATCACCACGTTCATCCTATATAATAAGTGACGTCACAAACTTACAAAACATGCATAATTTAGATAATCTTTACTAGTTTATTTTTTATTTGTGTCTTTTTAGACGTTTTTGCATATTTTTTAGATTTTTCGGAAAGTTGTTAAGGTTTTAAGTGTATTTTTGAGACATTTGTGATGTATTTTTGTGACATTTTTTATTTTTGTGCGATTTTTTCTATTTTGGTGTATTTTTTTAGAAATTTTTGAGATTTGTGGTGCATTTCTGAGACATCTTTGTTGTTTATGCGAGAAATTGTTGAATTTGTTTTTGGTGTAAACGTATTTTTAAATTTTTTTATGATTTTTTTAGACATTTTTTGGGAATTTTTTAACACATTTTTGGGAATTTTTTAGAAATTTTTTAATTTTTTTAAATTTTTTGTATTAATTTTTTAAAATTTTTGTTGTTTTTTTGTTTGTTTTTTCGTGAAATTGTCGACTTCTTTTTGGATTTGTCAGATTTGTTCAAAGCAGCATTGGAAACCCCGGGATTAATCTGACACAGAAATTTTTTCAATAGAAATTATTTTCTGATCGGTCGTCTCCTTTCTACAAGCAATATTAAATCTCAGATAGTAAAATCCCAGTGGTAAATGGACACATGACGTAAACAATGTTGTTGCGGGGCCTCCGAAGTCTGTTTACAATTGAAGCGTTCTCGCGAATAACGTTGTAAACGACAAAATTGTAATTGCTCACTTTTATTCATTTTACAAGCACTTAAATTCATTTTTATTAATTTTTTTGGGTATGCGATAAAAATACCCCAAACTGCTTACTCAGTTTCTGTTTGTATATAACATAAGAGAGTGATTCTGACAGGTATTCGCAAAAAAAAAAAACACTAAAAAAATGTCGTTTACAACGTTATTCGCGATTGTGCTTCAATTCTCAATTACATTTGTTCGGACATGGCCGCTAAAACACTGATTACATCTACCTTACACAGTAAGTGACGATGGGAGTAGGTAAGCACAAGATAGGAGAGAACAGAAAAATGACGCACAAAACTAGAGAGTGCGCAAATAAATTGAACGAAAATACTCTTTACGCCAAAAACAACGAAAACGAAGAACACACCGAAAAGACAAATGCAAATGATGCAACAAATCATCTTCACAATTTTTACAATTTAATGAACGAATTTATTACCTTTTATAAAGCATTTCAGAATTAATGTTTAATAACACTTAGCTATTTTATACATAAAACTTTGTTAGAAAGTTTTTCTAACTCCTGTTAGAAAGCACGATGTTGCTTCACAGACGAATAAAGCCAAACTGTTGTTTGAACATCGAAAAGGAAATAGTGTGAGAACAAACGAGAAGTGAGCACAAACAAAATTTTTTGTTTTTGTTTTACAAAATGTCATCACCGACAAATTTTTACAAGCGGGATGAAACGAAAAAAAAAAAAAAAATGTGAGCACAAACAAGAATTTGTTCCTGCTTACAGTGATGCATTACAATGTCATCACCGAGTCATTTTTACAAGCGGAATATGTAATGAATAGCTTCTTGAGAAAAGAAACATTAGCCGTTCGGAGTCGGCATTAAACTTTTAGGTCGAGTTCTCGATCATTTGTGGATATAGCTTTTGTGATATGCACAAAACAATTGATCATAAGTAGTTAGGCCAAAGCCTTTTCAACAGCTACAAAGACCCATTAATTTTTTTTCCTTCAACAATTTTATACCACCTCTGTAATGATTTTCTGTAAAGCATTTTCATTCGACGAAAAACGATAATCACGAAGGATTATTTTCGAGTTTCTGAAACGGTAGTAGAGCTAAATATGGTGAATTCGGGAGGTTTTCAAGCACTTCGTACTTTAACTCATTCAATTTAGCTGATCCAAAAGGGTGCAATAATATTCAAGAGTCAATTGTTTTACCTTTCTCAAGATAATCAATCAACCAAATCCCTTTTGCATCCTAAAACACTGTTGCTTCAACCTTGTTTGCCGTTTGTAAAAAATGGAATTGAATATCAGTTATTAAAAAAACTCTATAATTTACATATAATATTATAATTAAAATAAAAGGTTAATAAAAAATAAGGTAGAATACCGTCTGCCAGGCCATCTAGTGTTATATACAATTATGAGGCTATCATAAAATCATTAAATCAAATTAGCCAAAATTAGTCACACAATAATAAATGCATTTATAAATGCTTCTTTATTTCGGCTTTCACTGACAAAATAACTAAGATTATTTAGATAAGCAACGAAAACATTAAGCGTACTTAGCTTTTGCTTAACTTTAATGTGACAATCTGCCTGTCTGCCTGCCAGCCAAAACTTCGTCAACCAGAATGCCAGCAGCTGTTTGTTGACTCTGCCATTAAACTTTGGCCTTAAATCAGGCTTAACAACAATATTTATAATATTTAAATTCGGTTGTTGTTAGTGCATTTGTGTAAATTTTTAGCAATTATTGTATTTAATTAAAACGAGGCTGTTCTTTTGATGCCCTTCACATTTGAAAGCAAGTTTTTTTAACGCTATATTTTGCTAGTTAACCCTTTATAAGGCAGAGCTGATATTTTACCACCAAAGTTTTCGGTGAAATACGCTCTGAGAGTATGTTACTTATATTGTATATTTGAAATGTACCACTTATGTTGTTAGAAAAAAATATTCCCTCTGCTTTCTAAAGGGTTAAACTTGTAAATGCTGCATACTATTAGGTCAAATTATATTTTAACTAAATTTGGAATAAGAAAACATTTGCATGTGAAAGAATTTTTCGCATTCTTAAAATGTTTTAAGTTGATTTTTTGTTAAACATAATTTTAACATAAACAAATTATAAAATATGCATACTACATGGTATATTTTTAGGCGCGGCTATTGGCTTTCATTCCAATTGCATGCAAGTAATATTGCGTGCCTCGAATCTTGCGCCACTCCAACCCACTTCAAAGCTCTTCATGCCATCTGCCTCTTAATTGCTTGTAGTGACAGTAAAAAGTTGACAATCAAAACAATTGTTTAAAAGTTACCAGCTGTTGCTTTTATTGCTGTGCTTCTGCTGCGCTTCGAGAGCATAAGACTTGAAATGCGTAAATAACGCATTAAAATGATTGGCACGCACGCACGCAATATAATCGCCACAGTTTTAAACAGACATGTCATGTGACAAGACGGACAGACTGACTGCCTAGTCAGCCGCTTGATAGCTTTGTGCTTGATATATAAATAGTTTATGCGTGAGAACTATTCAATAGTCGCGACACTTCACTCCTCCACGTCACTGTTCTCTTTGCTTCACCTCACGTTACGACTATAAATGTCCAATAAAACTTTGAAAAACTTTTAAGTTTTGCCCATGACTGCTATCAATACTCTTGTGTGCTGCTTACGAATAGTGTCGTGTCTGTGACATAGGCCTGAAATATCTACTGTTGCTACAGCTTAAAGTCGTTTTGCACGCGTGGCTTCATCTGTTGGTGGGTCGCTTCACCGTCTTTTGACCACACACTCACTTGACTTAAGGCGTTATAATCGCTAAAAGCCTATTTGCAAAAACTTAAATTGATTTTAAAAACCGTTTGTGATTTTTACAAACACACTGAAATACCTTTTCCTAACTATACATACGTACAGTGTAATTGTAACGAATATTTACGGAAGTGAAAGAGGAGGTCGAGTTAAGCAAAAAATCTTATGGGAGGGGTGAGGGGTCCATTTTCGAATCCTTAAGAGTTACGGGGTTAAATGGTATTTCATGACTTTGATTCATACTATTGTTTTTAGCAGAAAAACGAACTCACGGAAAACTTATTATAAAAACTCATTTAAAAGACAATGAAATGACCTTTCTAACGGTGTACGAACACACCCACCCATTCGTATCCATTTTCGAGCTGCGCTCGTGTGAAGATGAATTCAATCCGTTGAAATTACGAAATTTTCGCATTGAGCGCAATTTTCTTTGAATTTTGCGTAATAAACCAACATTTTTTATAGTATAAAATTAATGATTTATTTAATTTTCTTTCTAATGACATGATAATAATAAACATATCTTTAATAATATCTATAAACAAAAAATAACAAAGTACTTTAACAAGGGGTTCTTATAATTTTTCTTTTTTTTATATAATACAATTTTATAGAACATAATATCATGATGTTTTCAATTTAGTAAAATTTTTTAAGTACAACCAACTTTGTTATTTTTAAAAAATATGTTTTTGATTTTGATGCCATTGCAAAGAAAATTTATACATTTTAGATGTTTTTTTATATTTTTTAAGTTTTTTCAACAGTTTTTAAGGTTTTTGATAGATTTTTGAGAGATTTGTGATGTATTTTTATTTTTTAATTTTTTTTAGACATTTTGGGGGTCTTTTTTAGCCATTTTTGATATTTTTGGTGAATATCTGAGACATCTTTGTTGTATATTCGAGAAATTTTTGAATTTTTTTTTCGGTGTAAACGTATTTAAAAATTTTTTTTATGATTTTTTTAGACATTTTTGGGAATATTTTAGAAATTTTTTTAAAATTTTTTAATTTTTGTTTTTTTTTTGCTTTTTTTCGTGTATTTGTCGACTTTTTTTGGGATTTGTCAGATTTGTTCAAAGCATCATTAAAAACTCCGGGATCAATCTGACAGACATTTTTTCAATAGAAATAATTTTTTGATCGGTCTCTCCTTTCTGCAAGCTATATTAAATCTCAGGTAGTAAAGAACGAAAGAAATAAATCACAAATTTGATGCTTTAAAATTTTTTTATTTCAAATTTCAGAGAAAAAACATAGGTTAAAAAACATAATCAAAAATAAATGCAGTAACAACAATCAGTAAGATTGACAGTAATCCGAAAGTGCATAAAGGAATTAGAAAAACCAAAACCATTTGATTTTATTTCTTTTTGCACATCAAACAATCGCGGGTCTTGGTTTTGCAGAGTAGTAAATTATTAAAGTGAGTTTATTTTCTATTTACAAAGAATGCAGAATGGGTTCAAATTAAAATTGTGAAACAGAATCATCTAATGTGAATTTTAAATGTTATTAAAATTTTTGTATTTTCTAAGAAATCTTTAAAGTATCACTGACTGATGACAAATCTAGTTGTTCACGGAAAAAGGGAAGATCAGCTTGAGAAATCAACTGTATTAACTTTAATGATGAAGCGCAACTAACCAAGTACCAGTACAAAATAATAAAATATGTTCTGCAAAGAGAAGTGTATGACATTTTACCACCTTATATGAAGGCTTAAGAATGAGAAAAAAAAGGCTATCCCGATAAAAAACGAGTATCGAATAAGGATTTTTCAGTTAACTTGCAAAGTGTGTTAGTTTGTCCAAGGCGTCTTTTTAAAAGTTTTTCTGACAAAAATGCTAATGCTATGTCGAATTTTAATTGCACTCTCACGACTAAACGGGTTATGATGGGTCTTCTAGTTATAAAGAGTACAATCATTATTTACAAATGGATGTAAGCGACAGCAATATGCTATTAGTATCGATGGTGCCTTTAATTTTACAGTCGAGTACTGAAGAGGAATACTGGCCGTAGTACAAGTCCATCATCAAGACCAGATACTGTGGTCGGGTTTCCTACGAATTGAAAAAAACGAATCATATAGTAACAAATTCTTCTTCATCTGCTGTTTGTTATATTTGTGAAGTGAAACCCTCCGAAATGAACATTAAATGGTTCAGGTATGAAGTTGATATCTTTATTCGATCCAGTGTATTTGCTTTATAATGGAAGTGGAGTGGGGTGCATTTATATGAGAGGTATGAGTGCCCGTCCACCGATTAACTCCAAACTTGACCATAACGTTACTTATGTAAAGGAATTTATCTTAATTGAACATTATGTCGATATCTGTTTTATTTTTCTCTAGGAATTAAAAAAGTAAGTTCACTTTGTATGGGAGGTAGGCGTGTGCATTGACTTATCACGACCGTTTTTAAAAATTTCTTAACTAGTTGTATTTTATCAAGCTTACAAAATTTCATTATCATAGAACCACTCCTTCTCTATTTTTTTCCAACAAATATATGGAGCCATCCCACTGTGCGGAGCGTGAAAACAACACTGCATTGGAACGAACTTTTGGTGACCGAATCATTTTACATGTTGGTTGGTTAGTTGGTTGTTGTTTTGTCGGCTTTTGTAGTCTAGTGGAGAGTGCGCTAGACTATCAACCCAGGAGTCCCTGGTTCAAATCCGGGTTCTGGCATGGTTCTTTTCACTTTCTTTGTTCTTTCCTACATTTAAGAATTATGGAAAACTATAAATCCACAACTAAATTGTAGAAAATGTGGAATTAAAGGACATGAACTAGGCATAATACAAGCCTCTGTTAAAAGCAATTCATATTGTCTTTCACGTTTGTTTCGCCTAATCAATAATTCACGAATGGTTCCAATAAATTCCTCTAAATAATCTATCCCTTTCCTTTCAGGTAAAGACCAAACCTTGTTGGTAGGTCATGTGATTTGACTCCGTGAGACTAATTTTTGTGGGGGTACGTCAAGTCACTGCTCTATGCTGATAACCCAGCTACGACTAACCAGTCGGAAACCAACATTCGGCGCGTTATTGCCGAAAAAAGTTATGCTGGAAAAATTGCCCATATGCTCAAAATTGTGTTCAACCACTAATTGCCATAAAATTTGCCAAAATATTTAAGAAAACAACCTTTATATACATAATTCAAGAGATAAGACATAAAAACGATTCGAGTTGTATAGGAGGTGCCACGTCCCTTTGTCAAATTTTTAAGCAGCCTTAAACAGATATGAATTATTTTTAAATACAGTTTAAAAATTTAGTTAAAATTTTGGTTTTTTCCGGTTCAAGCTAAATTTTATTTTGTTGCTTATGCGAAAATTTTTGATTTGATGGAATTGTTAAATTGAACCATGGAGTAGTTTATGGTTTAGCAACTTATTCGGCTTGTTGCAATTCTGCAACAGTTGATCGAAAGGGTTAATTATTAATAAATAATCAACATAAAAAGGATTTGCGGTTTCTTATTTCTTATTTTTTTTTAAAAGATTATAGAACCAAGGCATGCGCCTTATACAAACAAGGTTTGGTCTTTGACTTTAAAAGGGGTAGATTATTTAGAGAAATTGATTGGAACTACACGTGAATTATTAATTAGGTGAAACAAACGTGAAAGACAATTTGAATTGCTTTTAACCAAGGCTTTTGTTATGCTTTAAATTCACCAAGCATTTCCAGCCCTCAGTTATTCCTGTCCTTTAATTCCATATTTTCCACAATTTATTTGTGGATTTTTTGTTTTCCATAATTATTAAATGTAGGAAAAAACAAAGAAAGTAAAAAGAACCATGCCCGCACCCGGATTCGAACCAGGGACCCTCTGGGTTAATAGTCTAGCGCATTCTCCCCTAGACTACAAAGGCCGCTGTTGCGTTACTTCTGTCTAAGTTTATTAAGCATAGGTTAAGACTTTTATGACTTTTTTCCAAAAAAGTTACTGAAATAAGAGTCTTAACAAACTTTTATTATATAAAAGTTATAATTGATAGTCGAAAGTAAGAGTTATCAAATAAGAGTTATTTATAACTTTTATTGTTAACCTCTCACTTAATAATTCTTATTTTTAACAGTTATTTTTAACTTTTATAAAATAAAATCAAACTTAAGAATCTTCGAGTTATAAGAGTTATTTATAACTTTTATTTTTAACTCTCACTTAATAACTCTTATTTTTAGCAGTTATTTTTAACTTTTATAAAATCAAACTTAAGAGTTTCTGAAGACTTTTAAATTATAAAAATAATTTTAAAAGTCTTTGAAGACTTTAATTTAGCAAAGTTTCTTTTCTAAAAGTCTTTTTAAGTCTTTTTTAAAAAAAAAGTGTTGTATATTATTTATTTGTTCAATATGAATCTTTCCAATAGCCCACAAGATTAACAAAATCAATCGGTGGAATAAATTGGTTGCTGAAACCAATTCATGAATAAACATATTTTGAATATTTTCGCAGTTTTTTTTTATTACAAGACTTTTATTAAGACTTTTATAAAAGAAAAGTCTCGAAAGACTCTTAAAAATAACTTTTATTTAAAAAAATTAAAAATTAAAAAAATTTTAATTTAAAAATTTTTTGGAAAATAAAAGTCTTTGGAGACTCTTAAATTTTACTTTAAAGTTTAAGAGTTAAAAAAGTGAGGGAAAACTTTTATTTTTAAAAGTAAAATTCAACTCTTAACTTACATTTTTATAAATAAAAGTTAAAAGTAGTTTTTAACTTATAATTAAATAAAAAAGTTAACAGTCGGACTTAAGCTAAAAAATTAATTTTTTAAAAGTTATTTTTAGGCTCTGATATTAAGTGAATCCGTATAGTAACGCAGTGCTTCAACTCAATATCTCAACGCAGCGCTGCGTTACCTGTGTCTATTTGTGTCTTAAAAAAATTTCAAGTTTTGCCAATTTGCAACTCTTTGAGAATTTAAGGTGAGCTCTGGGTGGAGGCATTTTTTTCAAATTGTACTTAGTTTTCGTCATAGCCGGTTTTATCCAGGAGTTTTTATCGATTTGAGCAACGTTCATTTTCGTTCTTGCTAATTTTGAAGCGTTTTAAACACTGCTTTGTCTTAGAGCATGATCAAGTTTTCTTCAATTTTGTGGCTAGCTGATTCTTTGAGTTATCGCCCTTTCTCTCCTATACAAAACTATATCGATAGTTTTTGATATTTATGGTTTTTAATTGCAAAAAAAAAAATCCTAGAACTATGCAATATAGTTTCGATGCTAAATCCTTACAAGCGCTCAACTTAGAAACCACTCGAAATAAAAACAAAGAATGCTGGAAAAAATTTATAGATTAAGCACACACACATACTCGTACTTTCTTATATTCATATCCTCAATCCCTCCATTAAATCACACACTTCTAAGTGCAATAAAAAATAAGAAAAGAAAAATAAAAATTATCGTTGCAGCCTTATTTCTCGATGAAAAGGAGGTTGGTTTTTCGAGATTAATTTCAAGTATCAACGCTGGATGCCTTTGTGTGTGTTTGGGTATGTGTGGGTGATTCGGAATGTGCGGGTTTGTGTAAATATAGCGTGGTACATGTGTATTTGTGCTCTTCTGCCCGGCTAGCGGCTGGTTTTTGTTTACTCTCTTACTACTTTTAATATTTTCCCCATATACTCGAGTGCTTTTTCTTTGAGCCAGATTAGCTTGGCTTGATTCTAATAATAACTACAGCTCGTTTTAGCTTTGTGTTCTATGTTTTAAAAACTTTAACGTTTTCTCATGCATGTTTTAAAAGCTTGTTTTTATAGTCGAGTGCTTTGTGGTCGTGTGTCATGTGCGTTGCTCTAACTGATTAAATACATATAATTACTACATACATGATTAAATACATAACTAATACATAACTACTACACTAGTATGTACACCATAAAGAAATCTGCAAAAACTGATATAAAACTGCTTTTGACCCACATTTTGTCTGAGGCACAGACGAGAAGATTAATCAGCTGTTTTTTCAGTTTTTTTACTTATCGTTTTTACTGTTACAGCAACGATAACAAAGCAAACGACACTAAAAATATGATCGTCAGCAATTATTGGCTGTTGCTGTGCTGTCGGTTTGTTGTTGAAATTGCTTCCGCGTAGGATTTCTTGTAGTTGTTGGTGATCTTTCTTTGGTCACAAAACAGCTGAGGTTGTAACTGAAATCGGCATTTTGTTGTTATTTTATTATCCAAAGCATTAAATTTGTTGTTGTTCTTTTTGTTGTGGTGGACGAGGCTTCAATCTTCTAATCAGATTTTTATTTTCATTTTTATTATTCATAAACTATTCTCACAAAAGCAACACTTTTAGCTTTGTCGAGTGTACAATTCAAGCCGTTGTTGTAATACGTTCCGTTTCAGTTGCAGGTGCTCCATCAGCTCCATTATCATCATCACCATCATCATTTGCTTGTCATTAAATCTCAGCGCATCATTAGATTTTCCCATAGTTTTCTTTTTTCTCTTATATAGAACATAGCAGTTGGTTGAACTTTTCCTGGCCTTAAGCTCTGTTGCCATAATGGTTTAGTTCTAACGGCTAATTTTTATTCCATACCCTCTCTGTGTCTCTTTTCTGCGCTCTCTTTTTTCAACTTGTTTTGTAACAGCATCTCTCTCTGAACTTGTTACTTAATTTCTTGGTTAGTGCATCTCATGGTACAATAAAAACAAGCTGTATATTATTTTTGAGTGTATCTGTTCTATTTGTCTGTCCGTGAACTTTTATCTTTCCCCACGTTGAAGCTTTCTTCTTCCGCTTTTCATTAAAGTCTTGTTACAGCTTTAAGACTGGTTTGGTATAACAGTAGATTTATTTCAATTATTTCCAAATTTTATCGCCTTCATTGTGATATTTTGTTTTTTTTTCGAATGTGCCGAACTTTGTTTTTGTTACACCTGCTTTATTGGTTGTTGTTTTTTAATTGCGTTATTTGCTAAAACAACATTTTGTTTTTTTATGATTTTTGTTGTTTTTTCGATTTATTGTACTTAACCTTGTCTGACGCTTCTGTTCGGTTTGTAATGTGTTCATAGTTATTTGTGTAAGTTTCATTACAAAATTTAACTTAGGCATTTTATTTTATATCTGCGTATGTATTCGCTTTAATATATATGATACAACAACAACTGATATTGTGAGCAGTGTTACCAACAATTTCATGCTCATAGAAAAAAAATTTTAACTTTTCAAATACTGTTTGGCCTTTATTTTAAATTTTTACCCCTTATGCATTTTTGTATGCTACCCCGTGCAAGTATATTGAACTTTGTTACTCCGTTTGTAACGCCGGTAACGAGGTGTTGCAGGTATAGAAAAGTATATATGTATATTCTTGATCAGCATCACTTCCTGAGTCGATTAATTGCCCGTTTGTCTGTCTGTAATCACGATAACAACCGTAATTTTAGAGCTATCGTAACAAAATTCTATATATAAGTTTTATATTAAAAAATTTTTTTTTTGAATTTTTTTTTTTAATTTTTGGGTCAGAATTCGTGAAATCGACACGAAAAAAATTTCTATCATTATTTTTTTTTTAATATTCATTTATTAGATACCTATGACCATAACAAATTATTGGCAAACGAAAAATTAAAAAAAAATTTTTTTTGGTAAAGTTATTGTAAAGTGCAATTTTTCGTCACTTTTTAAATAAAGTCTCGCCATTCGCAAAAAAACGAACCGATTAAAATTAAATTTAGGTATATCATAGATAATGAATTAAAGGTCAGTAAATTGTTAAGAAATTTAAGAAAAAAAATTTTTGCACAATTTTGGCAACGATTTTTTGTAAACAATTAAGATTTTTAATTGTTCTGCGCTATTACAAGATCTTAAAATAATAAAAAATTAACAATAAATTCTTAAAGAATTCAAATCCGTCGAAAAAAGTATAGAGCAGCAATTATTTTAGAAACTATGGCGAAATCAACGCTGCGCTAAATAGCAAATTTACACTGGACGTTTCATTTTCTATAAGAACCGTCATGAAATTTTTCTTTAAATCTGGGGAAATCTAATCGAATTCTGACCCTTTTATTTTATTCTTTTTCATTTACAATTTTATATAATAATTAACAATAGCAAGTTCACATAAAAGTTACAAATTTAAATGAAAAAGAACTGCTATCTATAGTTCACCAAGAAACTAGAGGCGATAGCAGTATCGATAAATATTTTAATTACAAACGATATTAAAAATACATGTAGTAACAATAAGGTATCTTAAGTTTTAAATGAATAAAAACAACTTTGAAAATATTAGAAAATTTAAATACAAAAATATAAAAATATATGATGATTTAAAGAAATGCTAAGAAATATGCAGGAAATCAAAAAAAAAAAATAAATAAATACAAAAATCAGTAAAGACTCAAATACAGATCAAGTTCGAAAATTAGCCAGATCGGATAAAAATGCCGCCTACCTCTCAAACAAAGTGACGTTACAAAACTGTAAAATCTCTTTAAATTCCACAAAAATTAATCTAATGACTTCAAAGTTTGCAAATAAGCTTTAAGCTTTAACATTAGGGCGGGTCGATTTGTAGGGAGTGAAAAAATTCACCAATTTCCCTATGATTTCCGTATTCTATGGGTTATTCCATGAAAATTTGCCGAAGGAACCATACCTCTATCGTTAAAATCGAGTCCATCGGGCAAATTTTCATGGAATAACCCATAGAATACGGAAATCATAGGGAAATTGTCGAAAAATAAATCGACCCGCCCTATTTAACATGCACATTGAGTGTGAAATTTGTAAAAATCAAATGAAAACCACGTCTACCTTCCATACTAATGCTTGGTTTTCACTATGTCATTTTCAGTGGTCAGTTGTTGTCAATCAAATTGAAATCAGCAACATTTAGACATTTTTTCTAACTTTGGCAGTCTTGGAAAATTAAAAACAATTAAATTATTAAATGGAGCTATGCAGAAAATGTTCTAAAGTTTTATTAAGGTGATATTTCAGGTGATAAACTTTTGTGTTGTCATAAAAATGACATAGTGAAAACCAACCATAAGTGACTTTATGAAATCAGTAAAATATTCTTAAATTTCACAAAAATTAATACAATGGCTGCAAATATTGTATACAGAATTTGTATTTAAATCATGGAAAATTAACATAATAATAGATAATAAGGTCTTATAGAAAACTTTAATTGTAATCAAATGGTAGAGCCAGACCAAAAAAACACTGAAATAGCCTGAAGATTTTTCAGCAAATCTAAAAACAATTTCAGTAACTGTACTTTTGTTAGTGGCGAATTCCGACAAATAATTGGACTCCATAATAACATAAGCATAAACTAAAGTAAGCAAAAAAAAAACAGCAACAAAAAAGTATGAAAGGGAGAAAAACTGAGAAATTGACACTGAAATCTCATCGCCTCTGTGCTGCAGTGCGCTAAAATGCGCTGGCACGGCGACCACGCCCGGGTTCGATTCCCAGTGGTGGCTTCACAAAGATTTCTGATGAAGCCTGTAGCAGGGCCGAAATTGCAATAAAATTAGCTAGTGATGTTTTCCTTTTCATATTGAAAATGTTGTTGTTTCTTTGGAAAAAATTCGTTAAGGCAATTCACTGTTCTAACCTCACCTAAAAGCTCAATAAACGTTTTTAAACTATCAAACAACTAGAATTTGTATTTAAAATCAAGAATGATTTAAACTATCAAACAATTAGAATTTGTATTTAAATCATAGAAAATTAACATAATAATAAATAATAAGGTCATATAGAAAACTTTCAATTGAAATATTGTAAAATAGTTTTCATCTTAACTATGCACTCGATGTTTAGAATTTTGTTGAAAAACCTAAATATTCCGACCACCTCCCAACAAAGTGCCGTCACATAAGTGACGTATTATAGTAAAACGTTTATAAATTCCAAAAAAGTTAATGTGTAAACATGATATTATACACAAAAGCTTTAATGAATAAAAAGGACTCTTAGTATCAAATGTGAAATATTTGATAAAAACACATCTCATAAAAGTGACGTCATCAAAATAGTACAAGTTACAAAATTTCGCTCAAACAATAATAGGGCCGTGTGGCACAGTGCGGTTTTTTCGATTTTAGGATGGCATTAGCATTATCTCAGAAAATATAAAAGGTAGGGCCATGAAATACTGTACAAGTGAGTTTTAGCCTAAATTAAGTAACAGCACAAAAAAAAAAGAATTCTAGGTCAACTACATCGCCTACCTCCCATACAGACCATATTTTTTTAATAAAAAACCCACATAAAATTGCTTATTTATGTTTTTCAAGAGTAAATTTAGTTTATTTAACTTCACTTAAACGTCATGTTAAAAATATATCAAATCGGATAACTTTTAGATATATCTTCTATAAAACAATATTACCAAATTATCGAAATTTAAAAAAATGATTGCTAATACAAAATAAGGTCACAACTTGTTTTAAATTATGAGTTTCTATTTTATTTTTCTTTAAATTTAAGATATTTTTGCGATAAAAAATAAAAGCTATTTTAAGATCGTTATTTTTTTTGTATCAGAAATAAAAGTTATTTCTTGATCGTTATACTTTTCAATTAGAAATAAAAGTTATTTCTTAGTCGTTATTTTTTTCTATCAGAAATAAAAGTTTTTCTTGGTCCTAATTTTTTTCAATCAGAAATAAAAGTTATTTCTTGGACATAATTTTTTCGATCAGAAATAACAGTTATTTTTTGACCGTTATTTTTTTCAATCTAAAATAAAAGTTATTTTGCGTGGTCGTTATTTTTTCGATCAGAAATAATAGCTATTTTTTGTCCTTTTTTTTTTTTAATCATAAATAAGATATTTTTTCCGATGAGAAATAAAAATTATTTTTTATCGATTTTTTTCGAACAGATGAAAAATTTTTTTTTAACTGAAATTATTTCTATCAAAAAACCAACATTAGAGAAAATATGTTTAAACTTCATATTGTGAGAGTGCTGAGAGCTAATCTCAATTTGAATTTAGAAAAAGAACAATAAACATGATGAATGGCAACAAAAGTTAGAAAATGGTGACAAAAGTTGAAAAATTTGAACGAGAGTTTGAATTTTATAAGTACGATAAATACTCGTACAATACAACTCCTAAAATATAACTTTTATTTCTGATTGAAAATAATAACGACTAGGAAATAACTTTTATTTCTGATCTTTAAAATAACTATCAAAAAATAAATATTATTTCGGATTGAAAAAATAACGACCAGGAAATAACTTTTATTTCTGATCGCAAAAAATAACGGTAAAAATAACTTTTAATTTTGATCGAAAAAATAACGATCAAGAAATTGCTTTTATTTTGATTAAACAAAACAACTACCAAGAAATAACTTTTATTTCCGATTGAAAAAAAATTACGACCAAGAAATAACTTTTATTTCTGATCGAAAAAAATAATGATAAAAAAATAACTTTTATTTCTGATAGAAAAAATATCAATAAAAAATAATTGCTTTGAGATGATTCTTATCTTTAAAATCATGAAGAAAAATCATGTAAAAAATTTAATCTCTAGTCCCTAGCGTCACAGTGCTATAGTTAAAAGAATTATACAACTATTTATACATGTTTTTTTGATCTTAAATTTCAAAGATAATCGTTATTTTCGGTCCCTGTTTTTCTTAAAGCTGGTAAAACTACATTTTCTACAATATAAATATGAGGGTGGGGAGGGACTCAATGGATTAATGAGAAATGGTCAGTTTAACATCTTAACAAAAATTTAAATTAAAAAACATTTTTATTTAGATGTTAAAAATCACCTTATTTTTTTTACCTTAATTATCCTAATAATTTATTTTTTTTATTAAAAATTAAAAAAGTAATATAATTACAGTCTTTAATCTAAAGAAATGATAGCACTAGCAACTAGGCCTTCGCCTATAGATGATACTAATAAATTACCTTAATTATCATAGCCTAAGACAAGTGTTTAACGATATAATTCCTAAAAATTTTAACCATCTATGGGTTTTTGAAATTCAGAATTCTATTTGAAATCTAAAATAGATCAGAATAACTCCAGAAAAGATCAATTAAAATTAGGAAAGATCATTTGAAATTCAGAAAAGACAAATTGACATTCCGATAATATGAATTAAATTCATAATAGATCAATTGAAATTTGGAATAGATCATATGAAGTTCAGAATTTTATTTGAAAATCAGAATAGATTATATGAAATTCAGAAAAGATCAATTGAAATAAAGGAAAGATCATTTCAAATTCGAAGAAGATAAATTGAAATTTAGAAATGATCAATTGAAAATTAAAATATATCAATTGAAATTTGGTATAGATCATTTAAAGCTTAGAGTTCCTTTTCATTTCATCTACTCTGAATTTTAATTAATCTATACTAAATTTTAAGTTGAGCTTCTAAAAGCCTATTGGTCTGCTCTGAATTTCAAATTATCTTTTCTGAATTTCAATTGATCTATTCTGAGTTTTAAATTGAATTTCTGAAATTCGATTGGTCTTTTCTGAATTATAACTGATCTTTTCTGAATTTTAAATAGTATTTGGAATTCCAATTGATCTATTCTGAGTTTCAATAGATTTTTTCTGAATTTATATTGATTATACTGAATTTCAAATGGAATTTCTGAATTTTAATTGATTTTTTTTGTTTAAATTTTTTACATCTAAATTTTGATTTATCTATTGCGAATTTTAAATGGAGTTTCTGAAATCCTTTTGGTCTTTTCTGAATTTCAAATGATGTTTTCTAAATTTCACTTTACCTAATCTGATTTCAAATGGAATTTCTGATTTTTATGATTTTCTCTGAATTTCAATTGATCTATTCTGTATGGTGTAGTGCTGAAATCACTGAATTGGCAACACTGGTTGTGAGCTTTATGAAGTGGGCAAGTTTATATGTATGTTGTTGCTTTTGCCGCTGTTAACATTACTTTTTGTTATTCGGTTGTGGTTCAGCAACGCCTGCACCATATGGTTCGTATGCCTACAATTACACAATTTGCTTTGACATACAATGCTATTGGCATTGCGTTGTTTTTGTTTTGTATTTGCTTGTCTTGTGTCTACAACCAATCAGGCCTAAAACGAGATTAACTTATTAAAAGTAGCTTGTATGAAATTAAAATAAAGACTATAATTTTTAACATTTTGTTGAAGTTTGCAAATTTGTTTGTTATATTTACGAATGTGCTTGTTTTTAACAAAGACATCACGAAAAGCCTTACGGAATAAATTTTTAAACAAATGAGATGATCAGTGATCACTTATGTTTTAGAATTTTAACACTAATAAACAGATTTATGATGTATTATATTTAAACCTTGACAGCCATAATCATACAACTCTTTATATCTCCGTCTGTAAACGTTTTTAAGATTTCCAAACAAGGTTTCGCAGTTACCCGGTCCCATGGGATCGATTATTTCGGTGTTAAGCATCATTTAATCGAGTCTTTAACGCCGACTTAGTGAATGAGCTACTTTTGCCGATATGAACCTTTTTTGCAATGTTGACAATAGACTTTTTCTATAAACAAGTCATCCATAAGTAATTACGAAATATCACATCTCTATAATGAACCGTTGAAAAGTTTGAAAATATGTACATATATTATTGAAGAATTTTCCAAGCATATATGTAAATTTAAAAAGTAAACAACTGTGCCAGACAAATAAAAGCGACTGAGATTGAGTGGTAATGTTATAAAGACACAATTACGACTGGAATTGGACCAAGTTACATTAGAATGAATAAATTACAATTAGAATGAGAAGGTAAAAAATGAAATGTCGCGTTTTTTGAGGAAATTGCGTCATTAAATTTTTGGTTTGACAGCCATTGAAAGCAGACAACCTCGTGAATTTCGACGAAAATAGAAAAAAAAGTGAATTTCCTGTACTCATCAAACATTAGTTTTTGTGTTAAAAAAACATCACCGAATACTATGGGAACTTTGCCGGATCAATTTTAATGGTTAAGAAGTGGTTTACTGAATTCCGTTGTGATCGTACCAGCAAAAGATACGCTGAACGTTCAGGTCACCTTAAAAAGGTCTTCACGCCAGAGATCGTTGATAAAATCCATGAAATTATATTGGACATAGCGGCATCTCAACATAGCGGATATGAATATTTTTACATGAAGAAGCTCTCAGCTGTCTCAGCCGCAATCCAAAGGAGTTTTTTCGCAGTTTCATTACCATGGATACATAATAATTAACCGAAGTCCAAGAAACAGTCAAAGCAGTGGAATTCTCCGGGTGAACGGTGAACGTGCACCAAAGAAGGCCAAGGTGGGTCTGTGGGCCAACAAGGTCATGGTGATAATTTTTTTGGGATGCATGCGTAGTCATTCAAAAGTGCAACACGATCACCGGCTGATACTATTCACAGCTGTTAACCTATTTGACATTAATTTGAAGCAAAAACGACCACATTTGGCGAAAAAAGTGCTCTTCCACCATGCCAACGCATCATCAAATGAAACACTATGGTAAAAATTCATGACTTGGTCTACCTCATCCACCATGTTCTCCAGATTAAGCGACTATTTCCAAACCTGCAAAAATGGTTCGGCGGTAAAAGATTTGGTTCGAATGAAGAGGTCATCATCACTGAAACAAACTCCTGTTTTGAGGTCCTTAATAAAACCTATTATTTGGAGGTAATAAAAAAAATTGGAACAATGCTGAACTAAATGTATCAATCCAAATAGAGAGATGTTGAGGAGTAAAACGTTTTTTTACCCAAAAAATATCTTTTATTCAAAGTATCACTGACTAATTAAACCGCCCTCAAATTCAACGAAAACTTAAAAAAAATGCAATGATAACACTATGCGCCACCATTTTTGTGATCGGTATGCCACTATTTTTTTCTTATAGATTTCGGCCCCCTGAACACGAAAATTTCAATAAAAGTTTTTACTATGGATGGGTTTTCGAGATATATATTTTTTAATTTTTAACCCGATTTTTTTGGATATAGCTCCATAAATTTTACCATATCTTCAGTTTTAATTGACCGATTTAGTTATAATAAATATCAAATTAAAGAAAAATAAATTTACTTTAAATTTGATTTATCCAATTTGCTGATCTGTTGAGTAGAAATATAAAAAAAAATTATTTTTTTTCGGTGAAAAATAAAATCGAAAAATCATTAAAAAAATTAGCAAAAATAGAAGACACCGAAATATGCACAGTTTATCATTTTATGCATGAAAATGACTCTTTAAGAAATATAATGAGCCACTGATGAAGAACATTTACGGAAGAATAACGAAGTTAAGACAACAAGGTTTTTCCGTTTTCTTAATTTTATTTAAAATAATTTAATTTTATTTTTTGTAAAGTTCATGTTTAGGTCAAGTTTTATTAAAGTTGTGGTATATGTATATTTCAAAAGTGATTTCGGATCCTTTTTTGTTATCGATAGTAAATTTATTTCTTTAATTTGATATTTATTATAACCAAATCGGTCAACTTCACCTAAAGTTATGGTTTAATGTATGGAGCTATATCCAAAAAAATCGGGTCAGAAATTCAAAAATATATATCTCGAAAATCTATACATAGAAAAAATTTTTATTGAAATTTTCGTGTTCAGCGGACCGAAATCTATAAGAAAAAAAAAATACTGACATACCGATTACAGAAATTTTTTTCCATTTTGGCGCGTAGTGCAATTTGACAAGCACTGGAGATATACAGTGGGTGATTTAGAGCTACCGTAAAAAAAAAAATTTTCTTACTTTCGGCTGAAATAAAACATTATAGTCGATGTTTTTGCATCACAATTATTTTATTTGTAAAATTCACATTAACATTAAGCTTTTATAACTGAAGAAAAATATATTAAAACATTGTTATTGCCAATATCTGGTACCTTCACATTTTGCTGTAATAACAGCAGCTTCTCGTTTAGGCATAGATTCTATGCATTTGGTGCAGTTTAAATTTAAAGATTAATTTCGGTGCCACACTTCAAGCAAACGCTATATTAATTGGCGTTTGTTGGTCACGAAATTCTTGATAATTTCACGCTTCCTAAATGTTCTCTATAGGGTTGAGATACGGAGAATATCCGGGCCAGTCAAGAACATGGACTTTTTCTCATTAAGGAATTTTGTGACACTCATAGCTTTATGACAATATATGACAAGAGGCAGAATCATGCATAAATATTAATTAGTTATTTGGCATTTTTGTTTCTTTGTGAAAAAAATTTAAGTGGCTCTAATAATATGATCACCCACTGTACTTAGAATTGCTACAGTAAAAGTGTGATAAAGACTGAAAACTTGATTTAAAATATTTTTGAAAAACACTGTAATATCAGTTTAATAAACACTGGGGAAAAAATGTAGGAATATAAACTGTCTAAAAGCACTGAAATAACATGTCAATCTAAATATGGGCTCTCTCATCACGTAACTTTTAAAACGACTATCGCTTGAACGATACTATTCTTCTATATCGTTATTCTTCTATTAGTTTGCTTCATATTAGTCCATCGCTATCGTCTCACCTATCGTTGAGTTTTCTAAAGTTTGAAAGCCACTGCAAAGCATATATTCAGTGCCAAAAGGGACATTTACTTTTATGTTTAGTTTGTTTTTTCGATTTGTTTCCTTCAAAAGTGAAAATTTAAGCCTTAAAATAAGAATATTTAATTAGTTATTTTGATGATAATGTTTTGAAAATATATTATTGGGCAGCGACACCTAAGTAAGTGGAAATACTGCTACACTTTATTGATGAACATCCGCAGATGGCCAACAATTACGATACAAACACAGTGCAGGAACAACATTTCATAAATTTGCTATGGATCACTTTAACAAAACATTTAAAAACTATTTTTATTATTATTTTTAACCAAAAAATAGCCAAACAATACCAAATTAGCTATCGCGCCAAGCAATCGTTTCGACATCATTTGACAGTTGATTGCCATACGATATCGTTATAGCAAAACGATATCGTTTAGACGATATCATTTAGATGATACATAAAATGAAAGGTTACGTGATGTTAATGTATCGTTAAAACGATATCATCAATCGATTCTCGTCATACGTGATCAGAGCCCAGTAGTGGAATTCCCAAAAATGTAACGATAATAATAGTTGTTATCGGTTATTGTGCGTGCCACGCTCATAGAAAATTACAGTTTTTGCTAACTTACGATATCGAAAATCGTCGTAAAGGCGTTTGTGAATTCCACTGCAGGAAGCACAAAAGTAAATTGAAACTAGAGGTGGCGCTTGAGCAATTTTGAGTAACGATCACGCACGCTTACACAAGCTTACACGCTCACGATAAAAATTATTTTCGACACACGCACACTCAAGATGTATTTCTTTTGCTGAATCCGCTGTCAGAATTTTAAAATTATAAAATTTTTTTATAAAAGGTCGTATTTAGAAATTTGCCACCTAATTAATAATATGTATTTTTCAAAGTTCTAAACATAATTTAACAGTGTTAGGGAGTCGCTGATTTTTAATCTAAAGTCCGAATTTTAAAATTCAAAATGGTTAATAGGGTTGCCACCTCAATTTTTTTTATTTTTACGAATTCGATGCTGACACGAACACTAATAGCGCATTCTTTTCTGAAAAACCTCACAGAACTGACCTCACAGAATGCAGAATTTTTTAGGTTCTGACCTGAATTTACAGAATGTTGACTTCTTTTGAGCTGAGAAAAGAACGGAAAAAATGCAACATTTTTTTCACTTGATATTGGCTGCACTGTTGTTTTGAATTCCGATGTATTTACGAATGAGGTTATGTATAGTGCCGAATGCATGGAATTTTTAACAAATACTCATCGAGCTGTTAATTTTTATTAAAAGTAACCACTTTAATCAAAATTGTTTTGGATTAAATTTAAAATTTTTTTTCAAAATTGGTACATTTTGCTTCTCAGAATTGTCACAGAATATAATATTACTGTCAAAATTATTTTTTTTTGTTTTTATGTTGGTATCACTAGAGAGCAGAATGCAGAACCGCCGAATTATACAGGTCAGAAAATTCTGCATTTGTTATACTATTGCGATCAGAATGTTCGAGAAAAGAACACGATTTATTTTGAGGTCAACATTTTTTTTTAGAAAAAAACGGAAAAAATGCAGAACTCTTGAAGAGGTCAAAAAAATGCAGACTTTTTTCCAGAAAAGAATGAGCTATAAGTAAAAATGGGTCGCTGAATCCGTTGTCAGAATTTCATAATTATGTAATTTTTTTAAAATAGGGTTGCCACCTAATAATATGTATTTTTAAAAGTTTTAAACATAATTTAACAGTGTTAGGAGATCTCTGATTTCGCATCTGATGTCAGAATTTTAAAACTTAGATGGTTGATAGGGTTGCCACCTTAATTTTTTATTTTTACGAATTCGGTGCTGGCGCGAGCACTGGATAAAAATGGGTCGCTGACTCCGAATCCGTGTTAAGAATTTCAAAATTACAAGAATTCGCAAAAATATAAGAAAATTTAGGTGGCAGCCCTATTAACCATATGGAATTTTAAAATTATGACTTCAGATTCGAAATCCTAACACTGAGAAATGATGTTTAAAACTCTGAAAAATACGTATTAGGTGGCAACCCTATTATTTCAAAATTTTATAATTTTGAAATTCTGACAACGGACTCGGATTTGGTGACCCATTTTTACCCTTAAGTTCGCGCCAGCCCCGAATTCGTAAAAATAAAAAAATTAAGGTGGCAACCCTATCATCCATCTTCAATTTTAAAATTCTGAATTCAGATTCGAAATCAGCTACCCCCTAACACTGATAAATGATGTTTAAAAATCTTAAAAATACATATTATTAGGTGGCAACCCTATTATTTAAAAATTTTATAATTTTGAAATTCTGACAACGGATTCGGATCCAGCCCCAAATTCGTAAAAATATAAAAAATTAAGGTGGCAACCCTATCCACCATTTTAAATTTTAAAATGATGACTTCAGATTCGAAATCAGCGACCCCTTAACACTGATAAATGATTTTTAAAAATCTTAAAAATACATATTATTAGGTAGCAATACCGTTGTTAAAAATTAGGTGGCAACCCTAACTTCCATCTTAAATTTTAAAACTGTTACATCCCAGCAGCGGATTTGCCAGTGGCTACCATAGAACTAATACAGAATAAATTACCAGGTAAGGAAGCATTACTTTTTTCAAAAAGTAATGCGTCTGCATATAGCAGAAGTAATTAACTCATACCTCATTACCTGTAATGTAGCATACAAGGAAAAGTAATGCAGTGATTTTGCAAATATTCGAATAACTTAATACAAGTAGTATGTTACTCCATAACTTCTAGGTAATGCTGAAGGGAGGCGATCACTTACCTCCTGTCTCATTCAATGTTAAATGTAAGGCCTTTTATGCATAGTAAGGTAATATAGTCGGAAGTAGTGGTCATTACAAGGTAATTGATGCTTCATATATTCGGAATATATTCCATCCGTTACTGGGATTATATCCGAAATCAAATCCGTAGTCAGAATTTTAAAATTAAAAGAATTCACAAAAGTACAAAAAAGTCTAGGTGGCAACTCTTTCCACCATCTTTCCAAATTCCAAAATTTATTTAAATATAGGGCTGCCACCTTTTTTTTGCGATTTCGAAGCTGGGGCAAACACAGGTAAAAATAGGTCGCTGATGCCAAATCCGTTGTCAGAACTTACAAATTCCAAAATTTATTTGACAATAGGAATGCCACCTTAAATTTTTTTATTTTTGCGTTTTTGAAGCTGAAAAATGGGTCGCTGATTCGAATTAAGCGACCAGCGCATCAACAAAAAATGAATAAGATTGCTTCTAGCTGATCGACACTGAAGCAAGCACTGGCTGTGCATGTTATGATTTCCCGTTACTTTGCTGTATTGTCACATTATGTTTTGATATTCTGTTTGACAACATAACATAAGTGCTGTTGTTACTCTAGCGAAAATAATTTTAAATTATGAAGTGTTTGTTTCGTTGCTAAGCTTCACCATAGAACATGTGTATTTCAAGTCAACGCTACACTGAAATACAGTGCACTGAATGCTATACAGTAGTGAAGTGGCACAAATAGAATGTTTTGTGCAGCTCTTTAGCACGCAAACGCGCTCAATTAAAATTATTTTTTTAACTCACGATCATACAATTACGATGGCATTTTGTGACGCTTAGGCACGCTTACTAAGTTTTTAATGAAAATGTATTTAGTGTTTTTAAAATAAAAAAATGTAAATTCAATTCATATCTTATATAGATACATTTTATATATTAAAATTATATCAATACATTAATTAGTTTGCAGCAAAATTATAAATCTTGAGATGGAACCACTAATGAGTTGAAATCTAAAAAAGTATTTTTTGAAAGTTTTATTTTAATTAGTTAAAGTTCTTATTAAAAAAAAAGTTTATCCAAATTTTCAACCAGCAGTCTGGATCTTCGTTCCTTTTTGAGGCTAAATTTGCCTCAAGTAGTCGTTGAGGTTTCGCGAAATAGTTAAAGAAAGCGAAGTTGGTTGTTGTTGCTTTATTAGAAGTGGTCAGTGCTGCATTTTGTATGCAAATGGTAGAAAAACCGTAAAATAAAATCTTTACTTGCACAGATTTAAAAAATGAAGTTAAACAAGTCGTGACACGAATACAATTTAGTCACGAACGATCACGCACGAGCATAATTCAATCACACACACTCACGAATATTTTGCGATTTTTGGATAGGTGCGCTCACGATCACGAGCCTTTAATTTGTATTACGAAAATGCACACCAATGACAAGCAAGACACGATATGCAATAAAATTTCGTATAGAAAAAAGTATTGTTTTTCGTATCTTGCTTGTCTTTGGTGTGCATTTGCAGTTATAGTTATAGTTATAGTTATAGTTATAGTTATAGTTATAGTTATAGTTATAGTTATAGTTATAGTTATAGTTATAGTTATAGTTATAGTTATAGTTATAGTTATAGTTATAGTTATAGTTATAGTTATAGTTATAGTTATAGTTATAGTTATAGTTATAGTTATAGTTATAGTTATAGTTATAGTTATAGTTATAGTTATAGTTATAGTTATAGTTATAGTTATAGTTATAGTTATAGTTATAGTTATAGTTATAGTTATAGTTATAGTTATAGTTATAGTTATAGTTATAGTTATAGTTATAGTTATAGTTATAGTTATAGTTATAGTTATAGTTATAGTTATAGTTATAGTTATAGTTATAGTTATAGTTATAGTTATAGTTATAGTTATAGTTATAGTTATAGTTATAGTTATAGTTATAGTTATAGTTATAGTTATAGTTATAGTTATAGTTATAGTTATAGTTATAGTTATAGTTATAGTTATAGTTATAGTTATAGTTATAGTTATAGTTATAGTTATAGTTATAGTTATAGTTATAGTTATAGTTATAGTTATAGTTATAGTTATAGTTATAGTTATAGTTATAGTTATAGTTATAGTTATAGTTATAGTTATAGTTATAGTTATAGTTATAGTTATAGTTATAGTTATAGTTATAGTTATAGTTATAGTTATAGTTATAGTTATAGTTATAGTTATAGTTATAGTTATAGTTATAGTTATAGTTATAGTTATAGTTATAGTTATAGTTATAGTTATAGTTATAGTTATAGTTATAGTTATAGTTATAGTTATAGTTATAGTTATAGTTATAGTTATAGTTATAGTTATAGTTATAGTTATAGTTATAGTTATAGTTATAGTTATAGTTATAGTTATAGTTATAGTTATAGTTATAGTTATAGTTATAGTTATAGTTATAGTTATAGTTATAGTTATAGTTATAGTTATAGTTATAGTTATAGTTATAGTTATAGTTATAGTTATAGTTATAGTTATAGTTATAGTTATAGTTATAGTTATAGTTATAGTTATAGTTATAGTTATAGTTATAGTTATAGTTATAGTTATAGTTATAGTTATAGTTATAGTTATAGTTATAGTTATAGTTATAGTTATAGTTATAGTTATAGTTATAGTTATAGTTATAGTTATAGTTATAGTTATAGTTATAGTTATAGTTATAGTTATAGTTATAGTTATAGTTATAGTTATAGTTATAGTTATAGTTATAGTTATAGTTATAGTTATAGTTATAGTTATAGTTATAGTTATAGTTATAGTTATAGTTATAGTTATAGTTATAGTTATAGTTATAGTTATAGTTATAGTTATAGTTATAGTTATAGTTATAGTTATAGTTATAGTTATAGTTATAGTTATAGTTATAGTTATAGTTATAGTTATAGTTATAGTTATAGTTATAGTTATAGTTATAGTTATAGTTATAGTTATAGTTATAGTTATAGTTATAGTTATAGTTATAGTTATAATTATAATTATAGTTATAGTTATAGTTATAGTTATAGTTATAGTTATAGTTATAGTTATAGTTATAGTTATAGTTATAGTTATAGATATAGTTTTTAGATTGGTATCTTTTAGATTTCAATTTCAAGCAGTGGTCGGCATTCTTCCGTCTGCCAGCAGGCGGCTGAAAAGCTCTACCCGCGCTGCCGCGAGGTGCCGAGCACCGATCTAATGGCTCAAACATAATAGGCTCAAGCTGGCTGCAGCTAATGTCAAATTTTATACGAATACATAGAAATGGTGCGTACAAACCATAATAGTTCAAGCCAGCTTTTTCGTCAAGTTTCGTCAACTTGATCTGGCTGCAGCCAAAGCGATTCAAATAAAATGCTCCACAAAGAATCAGCTGTTTTTTTTTTTTTCTTTCAAACGAATTTAATTTAAAGTCGTATGACATAAAGACGAGCTGGCTGAAGTCATTTCGCTTATATTTGGACAGAACTTGAGCTAACTTTTCGTTGATTTTTTACATTAACTGCAACCAGCTCGAGCCTGTTATGTTTGGCTCTTAAATCTTTTGCAGGTGTTCTGTTTTAAATGTTTGAAAATATGTATCTTCTATTGAAGAATTCTATTTGGATGCTTAACATCTTTTATGATTTGATGTCAATATCTTCATCTTCTATTACGCCGCTTTTTTAAGGCCCAAACATAATAAGCTCAAACTGGCTGCAGCTAATGTCAAAAATCAACGAAAAGCTAGCTCAAGTTCTGCCAAATACTCAAATTGACTGAAATGACCTGAGCGAGCTCGTCTTCTAAATTTGACATTAGCTGCAGCCTGCTCGAGCCTATTATGCTTGGGCCTTAATTATTTTTCTTCTTGTTGTTCATCTTCTTCTTCTTTTTGAGTAATTTTTATGTCTTAATCTTGGTTTCCAAAAGCATGTGATATGTCGTCATATTTTAATTTTTTTTTATTTTTTTATATATTTTTTTTATATATTTTTTTATTTATTTATTTTTTTTTTATTTTAAATGTTTCATTTATTTTTGTCCTCTTTCTTTTTTTAATTTGGTTTGTTTAAACTATTTTATTCCCATTTTTATAACCAGTTTATCTTAGTATTGCGACTTTAGTTTGTAGATTTGCTGCTCCACAAGTTATTATTGGTGTTTCTACTACTTTTCTTTTGAAGTTAGTATTTTGTTTTCTTTATTCATTTGTGTTAGTTTGCTGTTAGTTGATCGTAAAAACACCGTTAGTGGAGTTATTCTTTTGTTTGTTTTTGTGCCGAGTTCACCTCAGCTGTTCGAAAAAAAAAACCAGAAATAAACCAAAAACCAGTTCGAGTGTAGTAGAGAAAAAAAAAAAAGAAAAAGGTAAAAAGTTGTGTAGACGTAGCAGCACTACCACCACCACCACAAATTATTGCGGCAGAAAGTAGCGGAGTAGCAATGAAAAAAAAGTGGAGTGAAGTGGAGCAATACAATTTAAGTGTTGTGTTAGTTCAAGTTTGTCTTCTCTGCGCGTTCGAATCGCTGTTGTGGTTGTCATCTTCAGTGATTATTTAGCCATTGTCTACTGTCAGTTTCAAGATTGGCAAGAGCGCAGTTACAACAACAACAACAACGTCGTTGCTTGTGGTTTGTATATTTATTTTGTTTTACATTTTTTGTTATTATTCGGCTAAGTAATTTCGTTGCTACAACAACGTATCGAGTTGTTGTCCCGGTTGTTTTTTTTTCGGCTTTCAATACATTAATTTTTTTCATATATAATTTTTTTTGTTATATATTTTTGGATGTTTTTTTTCCTTAACGATTTTTGTCACTGTGACTCGTTATTTTTTTCGTTCAGTTCATTGCGATCGTCTCAACGTTGCGCGACGATTTCGTTTGCCTTCGCTTCAAATCGAAACTGTATCTTTCATCTCGTTGTAATCGTGTCGTGTCCTTAGTTTAAATTGTGGTGACTTTATTGTTTTTTTTTCGTTTTTTTTAGTAGAAAGTTAACAAGTATGCAGTTCGGGCTGATGGAATACGTTTTTAGTTTTTTTTTATAACAAATCTTTTCAAGTTTATTTGTCAAGTTTAAATTAATAGAAAATTCATAAATTCAGTAGTAATTTTAACAAAAATACTGTAATAAATGATTAAAAATCAATAAAATAAAGCTTTTGGCCGTTTTGGTTGCAAATTAAGTTGAATGTGGCAATTATCGAAATTAAAAAAATTATAAGAAGCAAATTGGCAAATTGAAAAGTTAGTTTGACAATTATTTTTCCCCCCAACAACATGCTACTAATAGGTTAATTTTTAAAAAAATTTCAAATTACGAAAGTGTATAATTGACCTTTAATCTTAAGAAACGAATTGAACTTTCTTTGACTTAAACCGAGTTTATCACATTAAAATTTGGCGTTTCTTCAAGGTCAAGGACCAGTTTTCAAGGTTTATATAGTGTAAAAGTATAAGGTCAATAGGACTGGTTTTGATATTTTCCGAAAATATTTAAAGTGAATAAAATTAATTTCATAAACCCGTTAAAACCATATCAAAGCAATTAAGGCAAATACACTTAGCCCACATGCACTCCCGCAACCGGTCTCCTTTATAAGTATTAAATTTACAGAATTAATAAAAAATTACAAGTATTAAAATAAAAATTACAAGTTTTTACTCTTATATACTCAAACGATGAGTTAAAATCATCAAATGCATTTTTGTTTCTATATTGTCGATCATAACTAATTTGCATATGGCCATTTCCATAGTCACGCACGTAACGTTCGTACGCCTTTTTTGTTGTTTAAATTAAAAAAAGCAAAGAAATATTTAAACATTGTTTGTCCTGTTTTAATTTTTGGATAGCATTCTAGTAGAACTATATTTAGTGTAAAAGGTGGAAGCGATCGAAAGTATTGTCCAAAGATATAAGCAATCAAAAGAGGATGCGTTACGATACAAAAAATGGAAGTAATTTTTCTCTGCATTAATATAATCAAAAAATCTGGGAAGTGTGCACGAGTTATTTTATTAAAAATATTTTAATGGGTTTGGGGAATGATGTTGCTATATATTCAAAATTGTTTCGTTGAAAATTCTTTTTTAATTATTTTTGTACAAGCCATAACATAATGTTACGATACAGATTTTTTCTCTTCAAATAAGTTAAAATTTTGTATAGTTTTATTTATTTAATTGAACTTAAAAATAGAAAACTGAAAAAAAATTGAATTAAACTTTGTATTATACGAGTATTTATTATACTTGTAAAATTCCTACTTTTGTTAAAATTTTTCAACTTTGTCACCATTTTTCTACTATTGTTACCATTCATCATGTTTGCTGACATTTTTTCAAAATTCAAATTGAGGTCAGATCTCAGTACTCTCACAATATAAATTTAAAAATTTTTCTCTGTTATGAAGGTTTAAAAAAATTTCCAGTAACATTTTATTTTTCAGTCGCGGTAGACCTTTTGCTGGAAATGCCCATATATTCATTAAAGGTGTCCTTATTTTATCAAACGGTTTTAAAATCCTTAGTAAGATTTCTTTTTTTTTATGTATAAGCTAAGTAGATACACAATTTTGAGCCGTTTGGATACATTTCATAGACCAACCCAATTTCCAAAAATGTATCTTTTTTAAGACTTATAACTTATGCTTTATAACTTTCTTAACTTTCACCTGGCATGCTCATCCTGAGTAACATACCTGGACTCGCGGGTTACATAAGAACCCCAGTGATGAAAATCTTTGTAAAAATTTAAATATTGATTATTTTGTCTCAAAAAAATTCAGTCCAAGTTAAAAAAATAAAGATCAGCGTTCATAAAAAATTCGGAAAACTAGAAAAAAATTCCAAACAAATCAAAACGAGAAAGAACGTGGGGTATGTACGTACCCCACAAGGCCAGGTGAAGGTTAAAGGCGTTTGTTCTAAAAAACCTAACTTCGCGTTTTTCATTAAATTTTTCTATCATGTAAAATCTAAATTACATGTACAGTGTGAACCAGAATAACTGTCACTGTTTTTTGGTTTGCTCCCTACCTTAAGAAGTTAAATTTAAAAACTTTTTAAGTTGGCCTAGCTTTTTGAAATTGAATTACAAACAGACAATAATTAAACATTTCCAGAGCTTAGCCATTTTTAAATCAGTATCGCAATGGAAGCTAAACGGGAGCTAGTTGTAAACTTGTATTTAAAAAAATTAAAAATGTGTGAGATTATTAAGAAGCTTAAACCGCTCGATATCGGGAAGAGATTTATTTATAGAACTGTAAAACGGTTTAATGAAACGGGAAGTTGTAAAATTGCGAAAGAAATCTGGGTGCAAACGAACTGTGAGAACAAAAGCGACCATAAAATGCGTCAGAGAAAGAATAAGACGAAATCCAGCTCAATCGGGTCGATCTATGGCAAAGGGCATGCAGATATCCCAGTCATCAATACGGCGGATATTGAAAAATGATCTTGGGCTCACAGCTTATAAGAAGCAGCGCGTGCATGGCCTTACTGACAGCCAAAAAAAAATTGCGAGTTGAAAAAAGCAGAGAGCTTTTGCGTTGGCATGAAGGAGATGAAATTTTATTTTCTGATGAAAAAATGTTTCTACTACAAGATAGCCACAATCAACAAAACAATCGCGTGTATGCAGTAAGTCTCGCAGATGCTCCCAGAGATAAATTGGCCGTGGAGCGTTACCAGAATGTGTCGAAAGTAATGGTATGGGGAGCAATATCAACAAAAGGCAAGTTACCGCTACTTTTCATAGATCGAGGGGTCAAAATTGATACAAACTATTACATCGAACACGTTTTGGAAGGCCATTTAAAACCTCATGCCCAGGACTTATATAGCGATGAATATTTTTGTTTCCAGCAAGATTCTGCGCCTTCACATAAGGCAAAACGCACTCAAGACTGGTGTCAGCAAAATGTTCCCGATTTTATATCAGCCAAAGAATGGCCAGCTGCGTCGCCAGATCTTAACCCTCTCGACTTCTGTGTATGGGGCTATATGTTGAGCAAAATTGGCAACACAAAAGGTCTAAACATTGATAATTTCAAAGCTCGGCTGATAGACATTTGGAATGAAATGGATCAAGACATGGTGCGTGCCGCTTGCAAATCATTCTTCAAACGTTTGCGTCAAACAATCAAAGAGAAAGGAGAAAGATTTGAATTAACGGCCTGATTCCCTTAACTTTGTAATATTTTTTTAGCAAATAAAAAGAAATTATGAAATTTCATTGACTACTTTAGTATTTATGGCGCATTATTTTAGTGACACTTATTCTGGTTCACACTGTAGATTAAAAGATAACGAAAATAATTTTTTTATATGCCTTAAAAAAATTTTCGCAAAAATCCAAATACAAAAGTGCTACAATAATATGTAGAAATACTTTCTAAAGCTAATATAAAGCTAATATAAACACAAAAAATGGTGTGGTTACTTTGAAAAATCGGGAAGTTATGAGATTTTTTGCTAGAAATGAAACTTTTGGAGAGGTTGGGCCTAATAATTTTGAGGAATTTTTTTTTAAATTACAAAAATTGCAAAATTTAAAAAATGCTACCGTGAATGGTTTTAACATTGTCTTGGCTTTCGTGTAAAATGTTTAAAAAAAAATAATAATTCGGATACAAAAGTAAATGATGTTCACAAAAATAACTTGTGAATTCAGTTTAATGACCTATCGAACACAAAAAGATTCATAAAAATCCAAAAAACTCGGAATGGCTTTTATAATTCCATAAAAATATTTTTGAATTTCATGTGAAAAAGCATTTGAAATTCAGTGTTATAAAAATAACAGTCCGAAGTTGGATTTTTTTTATTACAAAATATCTCAAGACTATGCTTAAATGATGCTATGATTTGTTATACCCCACGCGTACTACGTAAAGAATATATTAACTCTGTCACTCCTTTTGCAACGTTGATAAGGAAGCGTGTCAGGTATAGAAAAGTATATATTTTTTTGATCAGCATCACCTCCTGAGTCAATTTCCTTCTGTCTTTCTGTCTATCGGCATGTATATGAAATTTGGCTTATATATTGGCGTATTAAAGAAAAACGAAGATCAAGTTCGAGAATGAACAAAATCGGATGAAACCATGCCTACCTCCCATACAAAGTGACTTTAACAAAATGGTAAAATATCTTTAAACACCACAACAACTTATGTAATGACTTCATATTTTGCACATAAGCTTTGTTCTCCAATATTCACAATATATTTTAAATTTGTCAAAATAGTTTAAAAACCACGCTTACCTCCCATAAAAAGTTACTACTATATAAGAAAACGGTTAAATCTCTAACAATTGTACAAAAATTAATTAAATGAATTATAAGTATGCACATATGCTAAGAATATTAAAATTCACTTTGAGTTTGAAATTTGGCAAAATCGTATAAAAAAATACAAAGTGACATCATCAAATTAGCATATCTTTTATAAATTCCACAAAAATATGGGTATTAATAGCATATTTAACACATAAGCTTCCATATCTTAAACGTGTTCTGCATTTGAATTTTGGCAAAATTGGATGAACCCACGCCCTCCTCTATACGAAGTGACGTCATCAAACTTGCTAAACATGCCTAGCTTTTATAAATTCCACAAAAATGTGGGTATTAAGAGCATATTTAACTGCATTTGAATTTTGGCAAAATTGGATGAACCCACACCCCTTCTCTATACGAAGTGACGTCATCAAACTTTCAAAACATGCCTAACTTTTATAAATTCCACAAAAATATGGGTATTAACAGCATATTTAACACATAATCTTCCATATTTTGAACATGTTCTGCATTTGAATTTTGGCAAAATGGGATGAACCCCACGCCCCTTCTCTATACGAAGTGACGTCATCAAACTTTCAAAACATGCCTAACTTTTATAAATTCCACAAAAATATGGGTATTAACAGCATATTTAACACGTAATCTTCCATATCTTAAACGTGTTCTGCATTTGAATTTTGGCAAAATTGGATGAACCCCACGCCCCTTCTCTATACTAAGTGACGTCATCAAACTTTCAAAACATGCCAAACTTTTATAAGTTCCACAAAAATGTGGGTATTAACAGCATATTTAACACATAATCTTCCATATTTTGAACATGTTCTGCATTTGAATTTTGGCAAAATTGGATGAACCCCACGCCCTATTTCTATACGAAGTGACGTCATCAAACTTTTAAAACATGCATAACTTAGTCGAAGTTCAACCCAGTCGAAGATAATTCCTTACTAATTTTTGTTTTTTATTTTCAATGTATTCGGCTAAGGATTGTGTTTGGGATAGGCTCCATATTTTATATCTACTTACTATAGACAATACCTTATTTTACCTAGAATTTAAAAAAAAATTCTTTTGAAATTTTCGATAAAAATTCCTCTAGTATCATACACATTTCGAAAAATTGATTTATTTTGGGCTTAGTCCAATTTTTTTGCTTACTAAAGTAGTTAGTGCTATCAATTTGATGAAAAGATGTATTTAGTTAAGAAATAAAGTTTTTCAAATTGTCGTAAACTATTTTATCTTTTTTAATGTGTATTTTTTAATTTAAAATTACATTTTTAAATTATATTTAAAATACCTTAATGATTCTTTCAAATTTTTTATTTCTTTACTGTTTAAATCGAAAAATATATTTATTTTAGATAATAACTTTTTAAAATTTTCAATAAAGCATGTTTTTTTAGTTTAAATGATATTTTTTTAATAATGTTGAACTTTCTGTTGAATGTTGAACTTTTCTAACAATAATGTTGAATCGAAAATCCTTAAGTGTTAATTATAAAATATATATGTATGTCGTTAATAACCGTTTATGGTCCATTCTTATTATTGGTATAAAAAATTTAATGGATTTGTCATTTAGGTAAATTCGGTTTTAATGTCAGGCTTTTAAAGTTCTCATCGTTGTTGGGTGGATGATAATGCAAAATTTTGATTAAAAATCTCAGGTTTTGTTTACAATTTAATCACAATAAATCAGTATTTAGAAATGCAAAATATACTTGTTCACCAAAGTTAAATTTACGAATAATCAGCCATAAATCCATTGTTTAAAAGTTACATTAGAAATGCATATTTTACAATCTCAATGCAACTAGCAGAAACATAACATAGTTTTATTTAACAGCTACTGTTAGTAACATTCTTACATCAAAAATAAGAAAAGAAACATGTGCGAAACAATGTATAACAATCTATCTTGATCTTTTATTTAAAAAAAAAATTTAATCGAAAGTACTTGTGCTCATAAAGAAAGGTGTTGCTGGTGTTGCAAAAAGAAGCAAAAAATTTTGAAATATTTTCAACAGTTGAGTGATTTTTTCAAACATTTTTCCGTGCAAAAACAGCTCAACTCAGTAATAAGTGAAATTTTGCTAAAATAACTGTGGTAATAATTTTTTTTTAAGAAATTTGTTCGCGCCTGAGCTGCTACGAAAAGTAAAAAAAAAACAAACTTAAATCAAATAAGTTTTCTGCTTGTATGTACAAACACGAACACACATACACACACACGCACATCGAAACGAATGGGTTATGCGTTTGCAATACGCAACATTCATGCGTAAGTAAAAATAAAAATTATAGTAAAATAAAAGAAATAATTTTTTAAGTTATTATAAGTTTAAGCTTAAGTGTTAACTGTTGTCATAAAAATATATATACCTATGTATCTTTAACGCTCCTTAACAACAGACGCAAATTTAGAAAGTTGCCAATACTAAAAAAAAAAACAAAATAAAAAATATTTGCTTGACTTTCATTGAAAGGGTCGATCGGCCTATAGATTTTGTTGTGCTTGTTTTTGCTGTGCTTCCTCTTGTGTAGGCGGCTGGGCACACGCCCTTTTTTGTTGACGTCTTTGTAAATCACCAAGTGGTTGTTTTCTTGTAGCCAAAATCAGTATTGGCGAAGCTTTAAAATAAGGTCGCTTGGAGTTGTATTGCTGTTTATATTTTTTTGCTGTTTTATTGCTGGAGTTTTATGGTTTTTGTAGCTGTTGTTGTTGTTGTATCTGTTTGTTGTTGCTGTAATGGTTTTTTGTCATATGTGATATCACTTTTCGTTTTTGCCGATTTTTCTGTCTAAGCTTAACTTAAAATTAGGTCAAATTGGCGTGCTGGTTTTTTTTTTGTATTTTCGTCATGACGCCAAAAACTGGTTTTAGTCATGTGTGCATTTTTGTTGTTAACCGTATTTCTTGACTAAAGTTTGCTGTAATTGCTTAAAGCGTGGTTTTAATTATTGTTTTATTTCATAAAACTCTGAATGAATATGAGTTTTATATTTCGATATATGACAGTCGTTAAAGTTACAAAACTTCATTTTTTTTTTTGAAAACCGGAAAACTTTTGTGTGACAATAAAAATTGAGACTAACAAAACTTTGTTTTATAAAATATCTTTGAGAAATAGAAAATATGTATTTGAGACAATCTTGTTTAAAATAACTCACCGGGAAAAAAGAATCAATTGTGTATAAAAAAAGAATCAATTCACTTTTCCAAATATTGATTCTAGAATTGATTATTTTTAACATAGTGATGTCCTACAAAAAGTAGTACATTCTTTTCTGCCTTCCACTTGAATCACTGCTGAAATCGATTCTATTATTCGCTTATAGCATGGATACTTTTAAATGAAAAAAAGTATGCATTTTTCGAATATGAGAAAAGAATGAATCGCTAAGAAGCCCTTTTGGAATAGATATACATGAATGAATTCCATAATTCTGCCATAATAATGTTTGAATGGCAGAATTGAAAATCTTTTATTCTTTTTAAATAATTAATAAAAAATTACATTAGAATAATTCAAATTAATACAGATAATTATTAGGTTATTAGAAAAAATAAATAATATTAAGATAGACGACCAAACAATTATAATAACACCACATTTAATGCAAAAATATTGATGTTTATGATGTAGGCTGTTCCTTCCGTTTTGCTTCAAATTTCCTTATAGTATATAGATCTTGACTTGCGTATAGCTTCCTTGATATCTTTTTGGGACTGTTCCTGGTTGTACCCTTCCGTGCAAAGGTACTCTGCATTTAAAAAAAAACATTGAAAAATGATTGAAACAAGTAAAGAGCGATGGTTTTTCATAACTTACCAAGCAATTTATTATTAAAATGTTCGGGTACATACATAGCTACATAGCTACATATTATGAAATACAATTATCTTTCATCTCACTATTTATACTATAGACAGCTAAATAATATGATTTTATAAACAAGCAAATTAAATGAACTGCACAAACAATAACAGAAAAAACAACAACAACATAGCTATTTAACAAGCTGTATTTTGCATTGTTTAACTACCTGCACGATTTAACCTTCGTTTCTACTTCACTTAAATTTAATCTTTCCAGCTCCACACTTCACTTGATTACCTTCCGACCTGTTAAAATAGTCACAGAAATAAAAAAAAAACACAAAAACTAGCTAGACTTTGTTTACTAGCCAAAACTATAAAATCTACAAATAAACAATAATTATTTTGTTTTTAAATGGACTAACACTGAAAACCTGTTTGGCAAGAAAATAAAGTCTCTACAAGCTCAAAATGAAAATATATATGTATATGAACAATCCAAATACAAAACACTAAAAAAACTTAACCGGCCACCAGCAACCGGCGAAAACATGTCTTAAAAAAGCGCAGAATTTATATTAAAAGCAATATTCGAGAATATGAATTCTTAAAACTGTTTGGAGAAAAGTAAATAGAATAAAATTTAATAACTTTCTTAGTATTACTCAACATAATCCTGCAAACATTTTCAATCGCCTCAGAGCCGCCAGCGAATCGCTTGGAAGATGATACAATCGCCGGTGAGCTCATTTGGGAGTCATCCGGGTATCGCCGACTGTAAGCAGCTGTGGCCATAAAAGCGATTCGCCGGTGAAATTCGCAACCGAATCGCCTAAAGGGTGCGTAAGCGATTCGCTGGGAAGAGTCGCTAACGAATCGCCGAGAGGAGTCTTAAGCGATTCGCCGGGAAGATTCGCGAACGAATCGCAGAGGGGTTCCTAAGCAATTCGCTGGGAAGACTCTCAAACGAATCGCGAAAAAAAGTTCTTAGCGATTCGCTTGAAGAGTCGCACACGAATCGGCAAAATCAGTCTTACTGCATGTTTATGTAAAACGAAACTAAGGCTGAAAGTGTTGCGAAACACGGTAAGCAATTCAGTTTTCCATATCAAAAGATATTGTTATGCGTTTCTTTCATAACGTTCAACCTTCGTTTCGTTTTATATAAACATGAAATAAAGCAATTCGCCGAAAAGAGTTGCAATGAATCGCTTTTAGCGTTGTTCCTCAGTGATTTGTTGCAAAGCGTCTTAAGTGAACGTTACAAGTTGTTTTATAGTGAATATCCTTTGTCAAATCGGTCAACAAAAAGTTCTACCACCGCAACTCGTGCTGAAATGAATATTTTCAGTTTTCGTACGGCAATTTAACACAAAAAATATTTTTTTTTAAATTTTTTCGATGATTATTTTTAGGGAAGAAGTATATAGAATAGCCTGCTTTTTGAGATTTTTGAAATTTTGTAAAAGTCATCTTTCAACGATCACCGGAATGAGCGAAGGAAGATTTTGAAGATTTTTCATGAATCGTGCATTCATCGCTTGGGCGATCGAAAAGCGATCCATCTTCCAAAGAACCCTAAAGTGAATCGCAAGTGCTTTGCAAATTACCTTCTCTTGCAATCGTCTTTCAAATGTTTGCAGGGTAGGTTTCGCCCTTATACGAGCCCTGCAAATATTTTCAAACGCCTGGAGCCGCCAGCGAATCTCGCTTATAAGATGAAATAATCGCCGGCGAGCTCATTTGGGAGTCATCAGGGTATCACCGTCTGTAAGCAGCTGAGGCTATAAAAGCGATTTGCCGAGAAGATTCGTTCTTTGCCGAAGAGATTTTGTAAGCGATTCGCTGGAAGAGTCGCTAACGAATCGCCGAGAGGGGTTTTAAGCGATTCGCTGGGAAGAGTTTCAAACGAATCGCCAAAAGAAGTCCTAGCGATTCGTGTGAAGATTTAAACACGAATTAAGCGATTCGCAGATAAAAGTGGCAAACGAATTGCTCTTAGCGATTTATTGCGAATAATTTTTTTTTAACGTTACAAGATGTTTTATAGAGGACATTTTTTGTCAAATCGGTCAACAAAAAAAATCGGCCACCGAAAATCGTGCTGACTGTATATTTTCAGTTTCTGTACTGCGATTCAATACAGAAAATAATTTTTTGAAATTTTTCGATGATTATCTCTAGAGGAGAAGTGTGTTGAATAGCCTGCTTCATAAAATTTGCCCTACATTTTGCAAAAAAAAAAAAAAAAAAAAAATTAAAAGAAAACATTTAAAAATATTTCTAGTAGAAATAACAAACAATTTCTTTAGTTTAAGTTGAATGATTTTTTACGGGCTTTCTATTTCTGAAATCAAAATGGTACCTAAAAATGGTAGAAACTGAGGTCCAGTGGGTCAGTACTATAAGTGTCAACTGAGGTCAATGAGTCCTAGTAAGAAAAAATAGGTCTCCCTGAGACAAAAACATAGACATATCATTCTTTAAGATCGGACGGTAAATACCGAAGCTATAAAGAAATATGTCGATGCGCGACCCCTACGTTCGGTCAAAATAAAAGAAATTTTCGGAACTTTCAATAATGCTTTAGATTAGCTGGTGTGCGGCGAAATTTTTTTTTTCGATACGGTCTAATGTACATACCTTCTTTCTTCACACAACTGCATTAAAAAAGTTCAAATAGAAAGGTAACAATAAAGCTTTTCAATTTCCGATTTCAAAACTTTGACCCGCAAAACTTCAAGGTCAAGTCAAGGTTTTGAAAAAAAAAAACTTTAAATATAGTCACAATGTACTTGTATACTTTTAAAATTTTATCATTAAGTATGCTGTGCTTGAGATAATAGATTAACAGCTCAATCGACATTATTTTTTACTTGCGCTCAAGTTATTTAGCCCCTTAATTAAATTTTCCTTAAAATTTGTTTAAAATATGTATTGTGTCTGTTTAAAAGTTTTGTTATGATCTCTTATACGTTTTGTTCTAACACGGTGTTGCAAAAAATTCAAACTGACAACATTTTCTACATTTGTTTTTCATCGTTGATCTACAATTTTATCGGTATTTAAACACTATTCTGTCTATGTCCATTCAAACGAGGTGTGTTTGAGAAAAACTTCGGAATAACTTCCACTACTTGCCCATTTTTTTGTGTTTTTTTGCCGATATCTCTGATTTAATTAAATGAAAACAGCTGCAGTATTGTAGTTATTGCCGCTATTTTTATTAAAATTATATAATTTTTTTTTTGGTTTTTGCTTATGTCATTTTATATAACATTGTCTTATAGCCGTATGTGACTTTATATCCAGGTTTTTGCTGTTTTTGTTGTTGTTGTTGTTGTTGGTGCTATTGTGACTGTGCATTTGAGCTTCTAAAAAACAAGCTTTGCCCAAGCACCGTTATTGACCCTATCATGTTTATTATTTGTTAGCTATTGCTTGTGCTGCGGTTGTTGCTGTTGGAGTTATTATTTGTTGTTGTTGTTGTTGTTATAACTGGGTGTTGGGCGCCCACAACGGTTCAGTGACATTCAACATGCTTCAACATCAACGATATGTAGTTGAATCATTTCGAGCAGAAAATCCGAACCGGTTCTCTTTTATTCTCTGGCGGATGTGTTCTTGTGCTTGTTGCTTTACTTTTATATATGTAGTATGTATATATTTTATTTCTAGTTGCGGTCTGTCAATTTATCATAATTTTGTTAGTTTTTTTTTGTTATAAGTGGTGTCACTTAGTTATTGTTTATACGGCAATTCATGGCTTAAATTTAATTTTTACCAAACCCATGCAAAAATTCAAGTTTTGATACCAAAATAATTACACACTTCGATCAACGAATTCTTGTAGAGGAGATAAAAATAAACATTTGTGTGCATCAGCGTTTTAAAACTTTACGTCTGACTAATTATATTTACTGACTTAGTAAAGATTTTATTTTTTACTCTACATTAAGCTATTTTCAAACATAAGAAGTAAGAATCTGTTAAATACATATATGCCTTTGACATTATTGTGTTGTGTTTACAAACCTGTAGTGGAATTGAATGAGAAATATTTTTTTAAAGAATTTTTACCCTCTAGCGCCCCTTTTTATGGGTCTTTTTGAGTCTTTTTAAAGCTTTTTTGAAAATTCGCCCTTTCACGTATTCGTACTGGGCTAAGAAATTCTTTGAAAATCTTCCTTGTAAAATTTCACTATAACTCTCTTTGAACAAGACTTGTCCACAGCGTATATCTATGAAGAAAAATGGTAAATTTAATTTTAAAACTCCCAAATAAATATGCAATGAAAATTCCTTCCGAAAATTTGAAGTGAACATATCTGCAGCTGATAAACTTTTTATATGAAGTAAATAAAACTAACTGTTTTTATTTATAGAACAATACGCCTTAGACAAATCTTATCCAAAGAGACTTCTATTTAAAATTTTTCTCGGATTCAATTTCATAGAATATTTTAAATCTCTAAGACTATTATCTAGGTTACGTTACTGTTTGAAATCTAATTTCGAAAAGGACCAAAAAGACGCATAAAAAATGGGTAAAACTTATTTCATACAATTTAACTATAGGTCTGAGCAGTGAACCACTAAGTCAGAGGTAAATAGCTAATATAAAATAGCTAATTTTAAAATGGAATTGCCATAAAGTGGTTTTTTGCCTGGAAATTCCATTTTCATATGAATAAAAACAAACCCTCTCTCTCACACTGAAAATTTATTTTTAAATATATTGAAAGATTAAAAAAATCTAGCGCAAGTGACAGCGTTTGTTTTACAAAATAAGGCCATAAGTGTCGTATGTAGCTTTTAATATTTTTGAGTAAGTTAAGTATAAAGTTTGATTGTTTATAGCAGACCCATTTTCTTCAAATTTATACACGATACGTATGTTGGATTTGACTATTCACATAGGAATCTTTAGGGAGATATGAGCATTTTAACTCAGTTGTATTTTTGACGGCCTCCATATAAATTTTCTTTACTCAGATCTTAATTCTTGCTTTAATCTTGTTTTAATTGCGTGCTTTAATTGTAGCTTCCCAGCTGTTCTTGTACACTTCCTGGAATAAAAGACTCCAGAAATCTTCGATCGGTCTTGCCTTCGGAATGTTTGGTGGATTTGTGGGCTTTGGTACAAAACTAATTTGTCTGCCCTTCAGCCAGTCTTGGGTCTTATAAGCATAATGACTGCTGGCTGCATAACGGTCCGGCCAAAATATTATGTTGTCACAAGCATGATTCCTTTTAATAAATTTAACAACTTTTGTAAGGCAGTGATTAATGTACTTGGCAGATTTTATGGCCGGAGCTTTTGAATCTTGTATGTTAAGTTGTGACGCTCCTTTTATAGATATAGCTGCTTAAACTATAATATTTGGCTTAAATTGACCTTTTGCAGCAAACCTAATATTGTCAAGAGTATTTTGAATTCTGTCTGAAGGACAACACCAAAAAACATTACTTTTTAATCCAAGGAAAAGTTTAAAATTTTTCAATCCAAAAAAAAAAGATTAGTTTTCAATCCGAAAAAAGTTAAAAAAGTTAAATATAAATATTAACTTAAAATAAAAAACTTTTCTGACCAGTTCATCATTTGAACACACGTCCTTTGTTGTGCTGGTCCAACACCTACTCCACTCGTACATTTCATTTGTTAAGAAAGTTACGCTTATTTTGCATCATAACGAATGCAAGTAAGCTTGCAATAAGTAAGCAAGCGAACAGAAACGCAGGTTCGAGATCCAGCTAAATTAAAGTAAAATAAAAAAACTCGTTTCATTTCTATGGTGCATTTCGACAAACTATCGAACACCAATGAATATTGAAATAAATGAAGAAGCAACTAGAACAGATGGCAACCCTTGATAGAGTTGATGGCGGTGATCTATAAATAGCCTACTGCTTTGAAATGTCATATGATTAGCAGCCATACAATTCATAAGAATGAATTCCAAAATCTGCACATTCATATGCTAACGGTGAGTTGATCACAGCTTAATCACTCAAAGACTACTGAAGAGGAAAATGTAGCGATTTCCGAAACAGACTGTCTAGTCAGCTAAGTGATTGACTCTGTACAGAGTTGTTGTTGTTGTTGTTGCCTTCTTGAAAACTTACTTGATCTAAAGCTCACAATCTTAATTCAAATAAAAAAATGTTCTGACCAGTTCGTGATTTGAACAAACGTCCTCTGATGTGCTGATCCAATACCTTATCCACTCGTCCAACTAAGTTGTTAACATAGTTTTGCTTATTTTGCATCATTACGAGTGCAAGTAAGTTCTTTTCAGGAACTTGGGTTTGAGACCCAGCTAAATTAAAATAATGTTTGAATTAAAAAGTAGTACTTTTTGGACTAAAAATTCCTTTAAACCAAAGTTTGGATTAAAAAGTAGTCCAAAATTTTTGACCAACATTCAATTCTCCGTTATTCCATGCAAAGGAAAAATATTTTTCATCATCGAGAATTATTTCAGCATGGTTGGTCAAATATTTTCGACGAAGAATTCTTTTTTTAGAATTTCCTCAAGCTGCTTCTCACTGTATCTTCTTTTGTGGTATTGAACGCCACAAGTTCGCAAGTTTTGACGAACTGTCATACAGGCCAAATTTGCGATATCGAATAGCTTTTAATTACAGGTCGCACAGCCTCGGAATTCGGTATTCGACCACAATTTATTATTATTATTTCACTGATAACATTTTATGGGCGTTTTGCAAGGGGTCGTGGCACCTCACACACCACCCACAGTTGCGGTTTCGAATAGCTTTGGAGTTATAGGTCGCACAGCCTCGCACAGTATTCGATCTCAATTTACACACGCAGTTTCACTGATAAGATTGTATGGCATTAGACAATGGGGCGTGGCACAACCCAAAATTGATAAATTCATTAGCTTTTGAGTTATTAAATGTAGCACAGCCTCGAAATTCAGTATTCAACCACAAATTTACAAATGCAGTTTCACTGATAACATTTTATGGGCATTTGGAAACGGGGGCGTGGCAGCAACGCTCCCGGTTTGAGCTAGTTATTTATACCAGAGCGAAAATTGTGTTGTTTTGTTTTGATTTATTTTTTACATTTCTTAGTGTACGTTATTTCCGTTATTTTACTCATTCCAAAGAGTTTACAGTGTTGCAAATCTTACTAAGACCTAAACTTTCGATTTAAAGATTTTTAAAATTTAGCTAAAAACTTACAAGAATATTGTTTGGTAGTAATACCTCAGCTTAAATTTATGATAATTTAGTTTTTAAAGTTCGAATAATTTTTTTAGTACGAACTCTTTAAGTCGACTTTGGTGCAGGTAATTTTGAGTATTTTCAATAAAACCGCAATAAGTTAAGTAGCCAAACTGATACTTTGTACCTTAAAATTTTCGTAAGAAAATTTTTTTTTTAAAACAACAAAGAAAAACAAAGAAAAAAAAAGACATCAAAGTTATATTTTTGTGTAGTTTAAAATGGGGAAATGTAAACAAATTTTATTTTTTAAACTTTTTCATAAATGTAGTATTTAGAAAATTTCTACAAAAATCGTTATATTAGTACAAATATAGCTTAAATGAAAGGTATTAATGCTTAATTTGTAAATATGTATAACTTTTGTAATATCAATAAATACATTTGGAGTTATACGATCATAACTGAGGACATATTTTTAAAAACTTAAAAAAAAAAAAACGCAAAATCTCAAAAAAAAAATCTGCACCAACTTGGAAAAGTGTTATCTATCTAGAAACAATACTAAATCGAACTAGTGATGTCAGTATCGCAGCGCAAACTTTTTCCCAAATTGTTCACTAGTGTAATCATACCTGCAAATTAAAATACAACCTTTGAATGGTTTTTCCATTATATTGGACAACCTGGCAAAAGGTAAGCACAACAGGTAAAAATCAAAGGAATGTTTTTTTAACTTTTAATTGATAGGAATATTGTTGCAAAAAAGTATTCCATGGTTTTTCTAGCCTAGCCATTAACTCTGAGATGCGGAAATTTCATTACAAAAAATACCCTTGAGGTAGTAAAAAAAAGTTGAAAATATTATACGGATGATTTACAAGCACGGCGGCTGGTTAGGACTAATTTAAACCGCTGTACTTGAGAGCTACAATATCAAATCTGAATAGATTGAATTTTGTCCCAACACACCACAAAGGTTTATTTTGTAGTGGTTCAAATTTTGTCCCATGGTACTGCAAAGAGTTAAAAGGGTTAAGACGTTTTCAAAAAAATCAAAGATTGTCTCAAAGATGTTGCGTCGCTACGGAGTCCCAAGGCACTTCCTCTGCGGCAGTGCAGTGCGTTTAAATTAGTTTTTAAAGTTTTTCTTTAATTTATTTGCACCGCCATTAAAAAAGCTTACCCTTATTAAATAAAAAAACAGATTTAGACCTACATTACAAAATTAACATTTCAAAAATGTAAAATTGTACCTTCAAATTTGTTGCATTCTCCTTGAAACATGAAACTGATGTTGCTCGACATTTTATTATCAAAAAATCTTACTGTCGATTTATCATTAAAATTTTTTAACATATCACAGAAATCGGTAACTCTAAGTTTGCGGCCAGAGTGAAAGCCGGATTCAGACTGGCAGGTAGACAGACGCAGACAAACTGTGCGAACAAACGATATAAAAGTCAGCTTGGCTTTATTTCTCTCCCGTTTCTTCGCAGGTACTACCTGCTCCTGTCTGCCTGCCTGTCTGAATCATCGTTCACTCTGGCCGCAACCTAAGAATCAGAATAATAAGCTTTCTAAAACATTATTTGTACTCAACCAAGGTATCTTGATTTTATGTTTAAATACTCTTCCATAAAACTTTTCTCTCTACATTAGAAATTTGTATAAATATAGAAACAACGTAAAAATTTACTAGTAAAAACACTCCAATGCTAATCAAAAGCGGTTCCCTGCATTCATCAGGGGTCAACGTTTGTTATTCCCACAACGTGTTCGCTGCGTATGTATATGTGAGCATTGCACTAGACCATACAATCCAAACCCTCCCCTCTTGGATTGCACTCTGCTGCACTTTATTACTCATTCATCACTATATATATATTTTTATGCTTGAATGCATTCGTTCGTTTATTTGTTTGTATTGCTTGCATTTAAATTGCATTGCATGGTACAACCGTTGTATTACAAATATATAAACAAACTAGCTATCAAAAACAACACAAAGTAATTTAGTAGTAAATTAAGAAATATAAATAAAGAAAGAAAGAAACAAGTAAACAAATGTCGATTTTAGTCAAGGAACGAGCCTCTGTAAACAGACTTCAGCACATTCATCCGTGCAGCACATGTTCCAAAAAGTATATAGTTTGCTCTGCATTACCAACACAAACGGTTATCTGTTTTTATAATTTTCAGTAGTAAAAGTTGTAAGAGATACATATGTATGTTGTCGCGTCTTTCACTGTTGCGGGTGAGAGTAGCGTTAACATATCCTTGGGAAAAACATCATCGAGGCTTGACTTATGCTCAATTCTTTTACATACTTTTACTTAAAAACAAAATCAATGTATTACTAATATGAGTATCGATAAAACCGTACCTTATTTTTTTGTTCATTAGATTCTTGTTCCCGGAACGAAGTTAGCTTCGATGAGGCACACTATTTCGTACACTATTTGGTGCCGATGGGACCACGGTTAATGGGCCCGGAGACTGCTTGAAATCGTAAGGAGCTGTGATTTAGAGTGGCTTTAAAATGTAGGAGGGGGAGGGGGGAATGAATGTTTGAAATGTTTTAGTTTCAATGAAAAATTCTTACATTTGACCTCAAAACCTACGTCTAGTATTTTGATGACGATTGGAAAAGTGTAAGAAGTGCCTAATTGATCACTTTTTAATGAAAAAAATCGCAAAAATCCAAATATGAAATAATTCCAATGAAGTCTAATGGATATTTTTCCTAATACTATAACTAATATAAACAGAAAAAAATGGAGCGATTATGTTGAAGAACTAGCCGCTATGCAATTTTTAGCTAGAAGTGCAATTTTTCGAAAATATCCAGTTTTGGCATTTTTACAAAAAAAAAAAAAAAAAAAATCGCCAAAAATCTAAAAATGCAAAATTAAAACAAAAGCAGAAGCTATTTTATGCAAAAATTAAAAAAAAAATTTCTGAAGCGAAAGTTATGAATGTTCAAACTTGACTTTTTTTTTTAAATCCTTCAAAGTGTCCTTTTCTGGTTTATCGAACACAAAACAGAAAAATCATAAAAAATCGGAAAACATGTTTCTCATTCGGAATCTCTTTAATACTTTTTTAGTATTAGGTTAGGCTAGGACTTATCCTAGGACTTACCCATCTTAATGGCGGCAGGTCTTAAGACCAGCCCACTTAGACCATATTATTGGTCCGTTGTAAACCACCGAATGGAAGAAGGGAGCAATCAAGTAAAACTTTTGCGTAGGATGTTCTTAAGGGTACCTTTCTTAAGGGTACCTTTCTTAAGGTCTTAAGACCAGCCCACTGAGACCATATTATTGGTCCTGTGTGATAACACAGAATGGAAAAAGTGAGTAATCAACTGAAAATTTTGCATAGGATGTTCTTAAGGGTACCTTTCTGTAATATAAGCGATTCTGAAGGCGTTTTTTGAATGAATACTACAAAAATGGTCAGACATATTGACATAAAGTTTTTTTATTGATTTCTACAATTATTAAAGTTTCGTTTTTGTGACGTCATTTGCGTGTACGTGACGTTTTCATGAAGAGATGCGAGAAGAGTAGGACCATTTTGCTTCCAGAATAACATGATCTGTAATCATCTATAAAAAAATCTATATACATTTGTAAGGTAAACACTAACGCCGTGGTAGTGACATCGAGTTTTTGTGAAAATTGTTTTTTTGTTAGAAAATTGATTTTAAAAAATTGAAATTTGATAAAGTTGATTGTTTAAAAAATGGTTTTAAATTTGAGTACATAACGAACTGTAAATTTATTCTCAGGCTCATTTTTTAAAAAAGGGCGAAGTCACTACCTTGGCGTAAGTGTATTTTACAAATATATATTTTCTTTTTACAGATGATTACACATCATGTTATTCTGGAAGCAAATCTTCTCGCATCGGTTCGTGATAACGTCACGTACACGCAAATGACGTCACAAAAAATGTTTATGTACTGTAATAATTGTTGAATTCAATAAAAAAAAAAACATATCAATATCTCTGACCATTTTTTTGTAGTATTCTTTAGCTGAGAATCGCTTATATTACATAAATATACCCTTAATGCGGCAGAAGCTGTGGAAACATGTGATATTATATCTGAAGCAAGTGTTATGCCTTGACCTCAGTCAAATTAAGTTACTAAGCGTTCCTATCCACAAATTTTTTTTTACCACCACTAACTACAACACTTCGTTGTAAATTGATGTGTTTTACAGTTCTTTTGATTAGAAATAAGGAAAGAAAGGTTAACGCGTAGGACATGGCCTGGCCAGTATTAGAACTCGGGACCCCTGAGCGACAGTCAAGCTCAGCTACCCCTAGACTATAGAGGTCGCCTTATCTGAATACATATGTAATTCTGATACATATGATCTTTTGTACGATCCTTTGTTTTTATATTACTTCGTATTTGAAAAGTTAATTTTAATTCAAATTCAGAATTCTATTTGAAATACTAAATAGATCAATAGAAATTCGGGAAAGATCAATTAAAATTCCAAAAACATTATTTTAAATTCAGGAAAGATCAATTGAAATACAGAACATCAATTGAAATTAGGAATTTCCGTTTGAAATTAAAAATGTATCAATTAAAATTTAAAAAATATCTATTGAAATTCAGAAGAAATCAATTGAAACAGAATAGGTCAATTGAAATTCAGAAAAAAATCAATTAATATATAAAGGTTTAAATCTACCATAGCCATAACCAAAATCATAACCATAACCCTAACCACAACCATAACCGTAACCACAACCATAAAAGTAACCATAACCACAACCATAACCGCAACCATAACCGTAACCATAACTATAACTATAACTATAACTAACTATAACTACCTATAACTATAACCATAATTAAAATCATAATCATAGCCATAACCATAACCATAACCATACCTATAACTATAACTACAACTACAACTATAACTATAACTATAACTTTAACTATAACTATAATTATAACTATAACTATAACTAACTATAACTATAACTATAACAATAACTATAACTATAACTATAACTATAACTATAACTAATTATAACTATAACTATAACTAACTATAACTACCTATAACTATAACCATAATTAAAATCATAATCATAGCCATAACCATGACCATATTCAAAATCATAACCATAACTATAATTATAACTATAACTATAACCGTAACCGTAACCATAACCATGACCATAATCAAAATCATAAGCATAACTATAATTATAACTATAACCATAAACATTTCCATTATCATTATACTTATCATAATCATTATCTCAAATCATTAAATTATATGGTGAATTTATTTTTTCAAAAATGTATTTCTTTTTCTGAAGTACAATTGATCTTTTCTGAATTTGAATTGATCTATTCGGAACTTCCAACATAATTTTTGAATTTTAATTAATCTTCTCTGAATTTAAAATAAAATTTTCTGAATTGCAATGCATGTACTTGCATGTATTCTGAATTTCAAATGGAATTTATGCATTCAGTTTACCTTTTCTGAATTTCGATTGATCTTTTCTGACTTTTAATTGATCTATTTTTAATTTCGAATAGAGTTCTGAATTTAAATTTGTATATTTTGAATTTAAAATAAAAGTTCTTAATTTTAATTTATCTTTTCTGAATTTTAATCGATCTTTTCTAAATATCTACTGATCTTTTCGCATGTGGTCTGCTCTCAATTTCAAATGGGATTTCAACCAACCAATCTTTTCAAATTTCAACACATCTATTTCGTATTTCAAATGAAATTCTGAATTTAAATTGATCTCCGAATTTAAATAATATATCTATTCTGATTGATCTTTTCTGTTTTTTTATTAGAATTTCCGAATTTCAATTAATTTGGGCTGAATTTAAAATGTAAGTTCTGAATTTCAATTCATCTATTCTGAATTTTAAATTGAATTTTAAATTGAGTTCCTGAATTTCAATTGATCTTTTGTGAGTTAAAATTTGAAATGGTGCTGTATACATTTTCCTATTATCTTAATTATCTATAAGGCTTAAATAAAGAGCAAGTCTTAAATGCTAACAGAGTCACTTTTCTGAAACAATAAGATTGAAGATTGAGAGAGAAGAAAAAAAGGGCGCTATAGTTCGTGAAGAAAGCCCTTAAAAAAAGTGATATTAACATGAAAAATAAAACTGTTAAAAAATGCAGATCATGAGTTTTTACGTTATCGTGTTTGCAATTGTAATATGGTTATAATTTTTTTAAACAAGCCCACTTCTTGGAGTTAAAAAAACTACATGGTCAGGCTATTTTTTCTCTTACTCTCTCTCTCTCTCTCTCTCTCTCCACATCTCCCGTTCTCCATCTCTCAGTCTGAGTTTTTATTTATTTCTCACACTTTTTTGAGCATGCGGCGGCACGTAGACCAATCGACTACAAAATCGCTCGATTATCTACTAGTAATAGACTAGCAGTCAACGTGAACGTGAATGCGGCGCATCCGACAAATATCGATATCGCAACAAAACTTACGCGACTACGTGTCACGTAAAAAAGAAGAAAAGAAAAAATTGAAAATGTTTAAAATATCGTAAAATAACAAATGCAAAATAATCTCACCGAAGTAATTTATTTCCTATAATATTTTTTGTGAGTTGCTGCATTGAATTTAATTAATTTTCTTGCAAAAACAAAAAAACCACAACATTATGCCACGACTTGACGTGACATTACGTTAACGTTGCGGCGTCCATATATAAATAAATTTCAAGAACGTGATCATGCTCTATAAAAGCAAAACAAAAACGAAAAAAAAACAAAAAATATCAATAAAGTGCGATCGGTTTTACTATTTGTCATGGTTTCTTCAAAATACTACAAAACAAATATTTAAAAGTAATTAAAAAAAAAAAACCAAAACGTACGCTTTTGCTACGTAACAAGTTTTTCATTGTGCTTTCGTGACAAAATTGCGTTGATATGAGTATTTTTAAGGATTTTAAATACATGCAGTTTATTTGCTGCGTTTATCTTTTAGCTTGTTTTATTTAACCGCAACAATTTTCATTAACAGAGTAGTAAAATGTTGTATTTTGTTTTTGCTTGTGAGTTACTCATATTTGTTATTGTTGTGTACATGTAGCTTTTTAAACATCTGTTTTGTGAAAATTCATGTTTTGCTATGCAATGAAATAGCCGTGAGTGCCGGTAGTTTTTGTTTGGTTTTATGTTTTTATGACGTAGACATGGCCATAGATAACTCGTATTTATAATTGATGTACAAAAAATTGGTAAAAAAATTTACACAAAAGGAAATTAAATTCACAATATTAATACATTACTCAATTACTTTGTAGGATGACATGTAGATGGCGCCACTGTTGTTATTATTATTAAAAGTGAATTCTAAAGAATAGTTAGAGTGAGTTTTTTAATTATAGACGTCATTTTCTACATACTTTATAAAATGTTCTAAGTTGAGCTGACAATACCGTAAGCAATATATTTTTAAAGTTTAAGAGTGGTCAAATAATCACTACTGATCCGCTAAGTGTTAAAGAAATCATATTTCTAATTAATTTTTTCTAGGCAACCGACAAAAATTGAATTCACATCGATTTATTAAAGTAATAAAAGTGAATTTAAATTATTTCCGTTTGTTAATGAAACATGATTCAAACATATGTTGACTTAAAGTGATTAATTAAAAAAATTACAAGTTATAAATAAAAAAGATTTATAAATAAAACAGTAAACGCTTGGGAATGCAAGATCGCGCAATTCATGTAAGTTTTTAACGATAAATTATTGTGTTTCAAGTATTTCATTTCAACAATAGCCTCGGTTTTTTTCGGATCGGGCATGAAAAGTTATGAAACAAAAAAAGGGGCGATAGGGGTGCACTTTACCCTATCACATCTTCAATTTTCTGAATTTTTTGTTTATTAATTTTTTTAAAACATTTTTGTATTTAAGCGTGCACAGCTAGAGCAAAATTGATGTCAGAAATTAAATTCTCGTACCCTATTCAACCTAAAACTGGTCTCACATTTATACGTTTTTATACAAAAATGTATCGTAAAAAATTCACATAATTCAAAGTATAATATTTTTTAGAATTCGTGTCATTCATTAATATTTTTGATATTGATAATCTGAATTTATTTGAAATCTTTTTGATTTTAAAAATACATACGCATCAACGTTAAGTTTATACCTTGAATTTTGTGAATTTTTTCTTTAGAAATTTTTTACGATAAATTTTTGTATAAAAACGTACAAACGTACAAATGGTTTTAGGTTGAATCGGGTATGACGATTTCATTTCTGTCATCAGTTTTGTTCTAGCTGGACACGTTTATATACAAAAATTCACAAAATTGAAGATGTGATAGCGTAATTTGCACCCCTATCGCCCTTTTTTTTAAAATAACTTTTCAAGACGGATCCGAAAATCGCCGAGGCAACATCAATTTTTTTAACTCCATATAAATCGACCCAGCCTAATGAGTACAGGGCAATATTGGCTCTCTCGAGCAGATTGAGCTTCCAGTTTAGTTTCCTATCCAGTTGGTTGGTTGGTTTAGATGGTGATTCTACATGCAAGTAGGATCCAAGTAGCTCTAGTGAGCCGTTTTGATACCATAACCTCGTGTTTCTGTTGGTTGACTGGGTAGCTAGGTTATAACCATCCGGTGCGATTGATGAACGTTAGGAGATTGTTGATTTTTGTTGTTAAGAGTTCCTCTAGGCTGCTGAGGAAAGGCCTGCCAAGCGTTGTTAGTCTGGACCTGGCCAGGGCCGGGCAGGTGCACAGAAAGTGTGTTAGTGTTTCTTTTTTATTTGGGTCATCGCAGCTGCGACAGTGGGTGTTGAAAGGTAGTCCAATTCTCTCGGCATGAACTCCGATGCACCAGTGACCCCTAATAATAGCCGTTAATCTGGCTATGTCGTTCCGGGGCTTTGAGAGCATCTGTTGAGTTCTGCCTATGTTGTAAAGGGGCCATATTTTTCTTGATGTGTTGCAGGTTGGTAGTTCTCTCCATCTACGACCGGCTAAGGTTAAGTAGTAAGAACGAATTCCTCCCTTGACTGTGTTCAGTAGAACTTCGACTGGTTCCGCTCTGGAAACGTCAAGGGAAGAACCCCGCCTAGCCAATTCATCAGCCTTTTCATTACCATAAATGTTCATATGGCCGAGAACCCAGATTATGGTAATGCTAAGTTGGTGACTTAGCCGGGCCAGTTTATCCTTACACTGCCTTACCAGTTTGGAGTTGGTACTGATCGCAGCTAAAGATTTAACGGCAGCTTTGCTATCCGTCAGAATAGCTGCGTTAAGGTGGTTGGTGTTAGCTCTCCTTAGGGTGCGACAAGCTTCTCTTATCGCAAAAAGCTCGGCCTGAAAGACGCTGGCTGAGTTTGGTAGACGAAAAGAGTCCGCCACCCCCAGTTTCTCAGAGTATATGCCCGCTCCCACTCCGCACTCCATCTTGGAGCCATCCGTGTAAAAAGACACATCGAAGGCTAGATCAATTACCCCATTGCGCCATTCCACCCTGGTGGGAAACTTGGTTGTAAAGGATTTCGTGAAGTCGAGTTTGGGAGTGTCGTAGTCCGTTTTTCCAGGAATCAGTTCCCGAGGTAGCGGATTAAGAATGTTGCTGTGTCCATATGGTCTATTTCGCCAGTTGTACGACTCTCTGAGTCTGACTGCACTGTTTGTTGCAGTAAGCTTAATGTGTAAATCTATGGGGAGTAAATGTGTCAGGACATTAAGTGCATCAGTGGGGCATGAGCGGATACCCCCTGTGATACCTATGCATGCGGATCGCTGGATCCGGGCTAGTTTTGTTGTGTTGTATGCTTTATTCAGTGCAGGCCACCATACTAGTGCACTATACGCCAAGATAGGTCGCACTACTGCTGTGTATAGCTCTATCCAGTATGAGGCCCAGGTATTTTGCTTGATCTGAAAAGCTAAGTCTTGTGCTTCCCAGTTTAGGAGGACTAATAAGAGGTAAGTTGTGCCTTCTGGAGCAGTTCATTTACTACTAGATTCTAGAGTAGAAGCGAGAGAACAACTCCCTTAGAGATTCCCCTTGATACAGATCTAAGTGTGGCTGCCGTTTCCGAAATTAGCACTTATAATCCTGCCTACCAAAATTTGATTTATCAGTGCTGTAAGTACGGCATCACCCCACGCTCTATGGAGTAGAGAGCTGTTTCCACGGATTTGCCTTTGGTGCAAGCATGTTGTGTTATTGACAATGTCTTCTTTTCTATCTTGAATCTCAAATTAACGTCGATTAATCTCTCGACGATTTTTAGAAGATAAGATGAGAGACTAATTGGTCGAAGGGTTTTTGGGTTTACATATGAGCTTTTGCCTGCCTTAGGTATAAAGATAACCTTCACATTACGCCAACGTTACGTTTGGGAATGTGATTTAGGCCAATGCAACTTTGGTTGATCAGCAAAATCCGCTCCTTAATGATAACATACGACTTTTGAATTTCCATGAGAGTTATACTATTTGGTCCTGGTGACTTAAATGATTTGAAGCTACTGAGTGCCCATTCAAGCTTTGTTGGTGTGATTATTTCCAGGGACTCGTTCACAGATGGTAAGTGATCTTCCTGAATTGGAGCTTCCTCTGAAGATCCCAGAAAGTGGGTTTCTACCAAAACATTAAGAGATTCCACACTATTGGTGGTCCAAGTACCGTCTTCATTTTTCGTGAAGCTTGGATTGGAGGGCACGCTAGCTACAATTTTCCAAAGCCTTGAGGCCTCTGTGGCTTGTGTTACTTTTTCACAAAAGATTCTCCAGGTTTGTCTTTGTGCTTTTTTTCAATTCATTCTTGTATTCTTTTGAAACCCCTTTAAAGTTCGTCCACGTTTCTGTGGATCTAGTGGCCTTTGCCTTATTGAAGAGTTTTCTGGACTTATTTCGAAGCTTCTCGATTCTTCCGTTCTTCCCCTTTGGTTATTTAGCGGACACGCGTTATCGAGAGCTTTATTAATGGAATTTGTGAGACTATCAACTAGGTCTTCTAGCGGTTAAAGGGAAGGATAACTGGATGGTCCGGTTGAGAGATCTATTTTTAGCGTGTTTAAATAAATATCCGAGTTAACTTGTTTGAAATTGCGAAAACTGCTCGGTTTCGTAGCAAAATCGTCAACATCAAAGAGAATATATGGGCATTTCCATCGTAACTCTTTCAGAACTTTTGTGATGAAATTAAATTCGGTTTTTTTACAAAGCACAAGTTCAACTTTTGATAAAAATTTATCTTTTGGCATGCATTTTAAATTCGTACTATTGCAAAAAACGAATTGAGTCTTGGTATGATTTTAAGTCTTGCTACCAACTTCTAATGAAAAAATCCTTTTATCAGAAATATGAACTTGCATACCATTGAACAAGTAAATAAAGCCAGGGACCGAAAATAACTGTTATTTTTAAATTTTCTGATGAAAAAAGCATAACGAAAAAGTTGCTGGTGTACTTTTTTAAATATACCATTATGAATATTTTGCGAATATTAAACGCATTTTAAATTTTTGGCTGTTACCATAAAAGTTAAAATTAACTGTTATTCTTTGCCTTTTATTTTTTCGGGCAAAAATAACTGTTACTTTTGACTTTTTTAAGGTAAAAAATAACAGTTATTTTGTGCCTTTTATTTTTCGGTCAAAAATATCTGGCAATTTGTATATTTTCAAAGGCTGCTTGACCTTGACCGTAAAGGTTAAGTTTTAAAGCTCAAAATGTGCGCGCTGATGTGACGGAAAAAATTGCATTAAATTTTTTTTGTTTGTCAAGCGGCCTTTAAAAAATTCAAATTGTTTGATATTTTTGACCGAAAAAAAGGTACAAAATAACTGTTACTTTTGATTTATAAAATAAAAGTTAAAAGTAACCATTATGCTTTTCCCAAAAAACAAGAGGCATAAAATAGCTAGTATTTTTGTCGGGAATAATAAAAGTTAAATGACAACTGTTAATATCTGATTTTTTTTATTAAAACTATAACCGGTACGGTACCTGATCAAAGCACCTTTCTAACGATATATGTTTCATTCGTGTACTCTAAGGTTTTTGGCCTTTTTACTAGGGTATGCAAAACCGGTTCGAATTATTCGGTGTTTCGGGTGTTTTTTTTAAAACCGACCAGGTTTTTTTAAAAATCGATATTTTCGAATAATTCGAAAACCGGTTTTTTTAGCTCGAATTATTCGACTGCTCGAATAGTAAAAAAAATGTATAAATCTGCAATATAAAATTGTCTTTAAACCACTTTTTTATTGCATTTGAGCGACCCTGTTTATTTTCTACTTGCGTTTTGACATTACACCAAAGTTGGTAACATTTCTTGTCTCTGGTTTTGTTTCATTTTGTTAAAACAACATTTACAAGCGGCTGGCGTATTTAATGTTAATTAAACATGATTTTTATTTAATAATGCATTCTTTTTAAAAAATATGTTAAATTATCAACAGCTCGACATGAACTCGAAGTTTGGAAGTATTTCCAAAAGGATAAGTCTGACAAGGCTTCCTGCACGAAATGCCCAAAAACTCTAAGCTGCAAGGGCTCCTCGACTTTGGCGCTTATAAACCATCTACGAAAAGTGCACAATCTAATAATATCAACAAAACATAAATTGAATGACAACAATGAAGAGCCGTCCACTTCAAAGAAATCTGCAAATGCTGGTCAAAGCACAATTTCAAATTTCGTTGCGCAGTCAGAATCAATACGTATGATCTTGGCAAGATGTGTGGCCGAGGATGGTCTTTCAGTTCATGCTTTGCGAACCTCGAGAGTAGTAATTTACTATGTCCAATCAAAAGGATTCAAAATGCCAGCGAGCGAAAATACGATATTTAAACTTATATTTGAAGCTTACACCGAAAAAAAAAATGGAAATAATAGCTAAGTTAAATAAACTTAAAGAAAAAACGGAAGATTTTCTATTATTGTAGATGAATGGACCGATATTTCCAATATTAAATATTTGAACGTGTCCGTGAGACCCAGTAAAAAAATATATGAATTTTACAATCTCGGGTTAGAGGAGATGAAGCTACGAGGAACGGCAACTAACGTAGAATTTTATGTTGAAAAAAGCTATCGGAGTTTAATATAAACTTCGACTCTGATGTTGTTGCGTCCACTCATAATGGTGCCGCTGTAATGAAAAAATATGGCACCAATAGTGTTTAAACCATGCAGTACATTTGTGTGTAATTGAGACTCTTTATGAAAAAAATCATAATCCACATTATGAGGGAGAAAGTGAAGATAACAGTTCAGATTCTGACATAAATAAATATGACTCTATATATTTCTTAGAAGAAAATGCAAACACAATTTTAAATCCTGATATTAATGACATTATTTCTAAGTTACGCAAATGCATAAAGACCTTTAATCGGTCAAACGAAAAGCAGAAACTTCTTCAAGTTTATGTAAAAAAACAAGAAAAAAAGGAGTTACGTCTTTTTCTCGATGTTAAACACAGGTGGAACTCCATGAAACAGATGATTTCAAAGTTTTTAAAAATTTATAACTGCATTAATCACACCTTAATTGACTTTTTCAGAAAACGAAATTAGCGCTTTATGTGACTTAAATAACTTACTGAAACCTCTCGAAGTTGCTGTTAATGAACTATCAAAAGACACTATTAAATTAATTGAAGCGGAAGGTGTTTTCAAATTTTTAATAAATAAATATTCTAAAATTGAGTCTGTATACTCAAAAAAACTGCTCACCAGTATAAAAGTAAGATTAAACGAAAGGCGTTTAAAACCTTTAACTACATTAATGATCTACTTAAGTACTGGTTACGTTCCAGAAAGTGATGATTTTTTAAAATACTCTTCGAAATCAATTACTATTGATTTTGCAACAAATATTTACAACAACTACGTTAAAAACAATTCAACGGAACTTTCTGCTACGTTAAAAACAATTCAAGCTCCGAAGAAATTTTTAAAAAGACAACCTAAATTCCTTAATTGAAGACTTTAAGCTTTTTGAAAAATTTAATAAAAGAACTGAAAAATTAGATAATATGTTTAGCGCATTGTTGATAATATGTGCCACATCCACTATAAGTGAACGTGTTTTTTCAGTCTCTCATTTTATAAAAAATAAAGCCAAAAACCGCTTAAAAGCTAAACACTTAAATTGTATTTTATTTTTAAGGTATTATTTTAAAACAAATCATTAAGTACAAATTATCGCACTAATTTTAATAACATGAGTACCTTTATTTATTTTTTAAAAATGAATTATTATTGTTTTTGTTAAATAAAAACTGCATATACATCATATGTAGGTAAAAAAATAAAAAATTTGTTTAATTAAAAAACCGGGTTTTCCGGTTTTACCGGTTTTTTTCCGACCGAATTATTCGAAAACCGATTTTGTACAAATTATACTATTCGAGACCGATTTTTGAATAATGTCGAATATTTGCATACCCTACTTTTAACGTACAGTAATGTGCAAAGAAATAGGGACACCGGTATTTTTATATTTAAAGCTGCATGAATTGTATACAATATATATATATATATATATATACATATATATCTTTGAAAAGGTGCTTTAATTACCTCGCCAATGGTATGCAAAACCTATCATATTCATATTTTTGATAAACGGATTTTTTCATTATAAGTTGTTACTATGACTCAAATTCATACCAAAAGTTAGAAATATAAGCAATTAAATCTTTTTGAAAAGCAACTGAGAGCTTTATATAAATCTTTTAAAAGCTTTGAACTTGCAGATATCAAATAATTCTACTGAAAAATATTTTTGATAATTTTCAAAAGTTTGCAAAATATATTGCACTGCGCAGCAGTAAAATGAAATTAAAATAATATTTGGGAGCAAATTGTTTTCTTCTTAATTTTTCAAGGCCAGCGCATCACCGTGTGAAGCCATTGCCTTCTGCTGCTTGTTCTTATTTTCCATATTTTTCCCACCACACTCATGTTTTTTCTATTGTGTTTATTTCTATGCAAGTGTCGGCGTGCGCGTATCTATGAGTTTCTGATTGTATGTGCTTGTGTTTGTATTTAGCTAATGGGGCTTGTTTAAAAAGAAAAGAAAAAAATAATATCTCTGTTGACTCTCTTTCCTTTATTTATTTAAACTTTTGTTATCGTCGAGCTTACAATGCTGCTCCTATCTTGGCTTTCTACGGTTCTCATTCCATCTGCCCGGTTTTTCCAGCTGTGCGTTCTTTATCTTTGCCAATTGTTAAATATTGCTTTATGTTGGTTTACATTAGCAATATATTTTCTATCTTTTTGTTTTTGTCAAATTCATTACAACACTACTCTGTACTAAAGTACTGTTCTCAGTATATTTGTGTATCTATCTTTTGGTACTGACAAAATGTATCGATATAGAAACAGTTTTTCTTAATATTAATCATATAACCTTAACCCTCAGCAGTCACGCTATCACAGTTTTCTATTTTTTTTTGCATTTAACCGTCAAACGATGTAGAAAATTAATATGAAATAAAAAAAAATAAAATACCTGTATATCTTTTATATTATTAAATAAACAAGCGTTGAACTTGAAGAAAAAAATTTTTATTTTTTGTATCGATTACAGTTGATTTAAAAAATAAGATAATCGAGTTTTCCCAATGGTGTTCTCGAGATATTGAATCATATTTCTAAGAAAAATACTCAGTATTATATAACTACTAAAAGACGTATTTATTTGGTGAAATTAAACTATGCCTATTTATAGAGTAAAACACAAATTTAATTATTATAATAAAGTTATTTATTTTTAAATTAAGCCAAAAAAAAAATGACAATATGATAAAAAAAAAAATAAAGGTACATACTCAAATATAATAAATCATATACGTATTAGATGCTAGTATTTCCCAAATGCCAAGAAAATACCAAGAAAAAATATACGCACCGTTTTTAGTATAGTTGCCGAAAGTAACCATATGAACTAAATTGCCAAATTTTAGTCTAATACGAGGCAAACCGTCTGAAATAAAGCATTTTCATTAGTTTAATGATTTCTCAAAAAGTAGGCTCGGTTATAGTGCGACCACGTCCCTTTTTAGTACAGTTGCCGAAAATAAGCATACAAACTAAATTAGTAAACTTAAGTCTTAAACGACTTCCTGAAATATAACATTTTCACTGATTTGTGGGCGGTGAAATGGGTCGTGGAAACCCATTTTTAGTACAGCTGCCGACAGTTACCATACAAACTAATGGCGTTTTCTTTTCTCGAAAAATGTTGCATTGTTTGCCCTCTTTCTGCCATCATTGAAAAATCTGAATTTTTTCTTCTTTTGAAGTCAACATTTTCGCGAAAAGAAACAGTTCAATTTTAGAGGCCACTATTTTTTTTCTCAAGAGAGCAGAATTTCCAAAAAGGGCAGAAAAAATGTTGCATTTTTTCTTGAAACGAAAACCAATTTTACCAAATTTTAGTCTTATACAACCCAAACCGACTAAAATAAAACATTTTTATTGATTTGGGGGCGGTAAAAGGAGATGTGGCAAAAAATGTTCCTAAACGATCTCATTCCTGAAACAAATCGACTGCCAAGATTACAGGTCAATCGGTCCAGACAGACAGACAGACAGACAGACAGACAGCGTATTGCTTTTTATATAAATAGATAAGCAACGAACAATGCTCACAAGCTTTTTTAGTGTGCTCTTTGCACATAAGCAAATCACTCTGCTTCGGTTTTTATCAAATATGGCACGTGGCACGTTCCAATCAGAGCTGGGTTGTAATGATTCCTTTTTAATTTAATTCAACTTTATTTCCGATTCCTTCGAATTAGGAATTGGTAATTGTACATTTTAATTCCTCAGGAATGTAATTGGAAGAACTTCTCAGTTACATTACAGGAATTGTAATTCATAGTAGGACATCTCAATTCCTCAGGAATTAAATTGAATTAAAAAATTGACAATTCCATTACAGGAATTGTAATTGGCAATTGAACACCTCAATTCCGTGGAATGGAATTGGAAAAAATGGTCAATCTCATAACAGGAATTGTAATTGGTAATTGACCAAAAAAAAATTCCCATTACGGGAATTGTACTTGGCAATTAAACGCCTCAATCCCTTAGGAATAGAATTGGAAAACATCGCTTTGTTAGTAGATTAATAAAATTTTGTACAGGGGTGTGGAAGTTTTGTACCAATACCTTGCAAAAAGTCGGCGGTATTGAACCAGGTAGCGTTGCAGCCATATATTTTGTTCTAATTCAAAATGTGGTATTAAATTAAAAAATTTATATTTTTGATAATACATTTATTTGTAAATATTTCATTACCGACTAACAGTGGGAGTCAAATAAAGTTTTTCAATACATAATGAAGTAAGTTTAAAGTTAATGAAAAAGTAAATGAAATTATAAATTCCAATTACGATTCCTTTAATAAAATAGACGATTTTTTCTAACTCAATTTATGAGGAATTAAAGTGTTCAATTTCCAATTACAATTCCTGTATAACAATCCACGGAATTATAATGTTTAATGTGCAATTACAATTCCTGTAATGGAATTGACCATTTTTTTCCAATGTCATTCCTGGGGAATTTGGGTGTTCAATTACCAATTACAATTCCTGTAATGGAATTGACCATTTTTTTGCAATTCCTGTAATGGAATTGACCATTATTTTCCAATTCCATTCCAAGGAATTCAGGTGTTCAATTTGCAATAACAATTCCTGTAATGGAATTGACGATTTTTTTCAATTACAATCCTGAGGAATTGAGAGGACCAATTACCAATTCCTAATTCCAAGGAATTGGAATTGAATTGTAATGAGTACTTTTTGACTCAGCTCTGGTTCCAATATGAACTGTAAAAATATTAGAATAAAAATATTGCAATATTGAATAAATCACAAAGTACTTCGATGCACAAAACACGAACAAAACAAAATTGTTTTCTCAATAATCTCTTTTTCGCTCTGCACGCTGGGTGTGTTATATCCGAGAGAGTTAATTAAGTGAAGTCTGTAACCTTACTTAAGAGTAGTAGCGCGTAACTACTTGTTTTCCCAATCACTCTTGGATCCCTTACTCTATCTGGAAATACCAAGTGCAGTAAAATTAGGCTTGGGTATTGCATACCCAGGGTGCACTTTGAAGGTTTACTTTATTATTGCAAATGACTATTATTATTTTTTTATGACAATTTTGAAAATTAGTATTCCATATTTTCTAGATTTCCTTCTAGAAATCATATCAAAATTCAATGCATTTTATAAAAATATTTTCCTAAATTCGATTCAGATACCTAAATTTTCATTAAATAAATTAAAGACATCAATATAATTCGTTTCTGCGCACTTTATCTTTTTCTGAAAAAAAGCACATCATAACAAAATTATTTAAGGAAAAAAGCGCCTCTCAAAAACAAACAACTAATTGCTTTGTTTTTCGTCTTACTTTTTAACATATGGTTTATTCACATAAAAATTTTTGTTATTGTTGTTCGGTTTTTGTTTATCCACGTTTTTGTTTGTCATGCTTGTTTTTATTGGTGTGCTTCTCCTCTTTTGCGTCGTGAAAGTGGTGCTTATCTGAGCTCTTGTTATCGATAACTTGTTAGTGCGTTTAGCATCTCTTTTGTCACTCTTGACGGCTTTCGGTTTTGCTCTAAGATTGCGCATACTATGTTGTTTTTCCTATGTTTTTGTTTTGATTGTATTGAATTTATCCATTAAACTGTACGCATAAATATTTGTTTATTGCTTAGATGCTCTCAATTTTAATTTGTCTTTGGTGACTAAGATTTATTTAATTTTTTATTTAATTTCGATTTTAGTATTCTTTCAATCTAAGTTGACTTTGAATATCTATTTAATTCAAATATCTATGTATTGAATATCTATATAATATATGCACCTGTTTTTTTTTTCTCGTACCTCTTGAGCGATAGTAGGTTACATCTTACTCTAATGCAGCGTCTTCGGAGGTTAAATATTTCGTCAGTCTACCTGTAGCCAGGAATTAGATGATTGTTCTACCTCTTCTAACCATTGCGGCATAACATGAACGAACCTTCTTTGTGGGTCATCATTGGCGATGATTTTCCCGTTGCAGAGTCTGTTAGCATGACCTGTTACCTTTTATCTTTTTTGGGTATAGCTAGTTTTGGGTCCAGTTTTCTTAATAAGCTCTAGTCTGTTCGGAAATGCATAATTATGCGGAAACGGCTTTTGCAGCACAAACAAAATGTTCGAAAAAGGTAAATTTTGCAGCACTACAAACTTCAAACATTTTAAAATGTAATTTTTCAATCAAGCGTCATTCATCATTCGCATAAAAAACTTCTCGCTGCAATGTAGATGTTTGAAAAATGCCAGTTGTGCGAACAGACCCCTCCCTCTTCTTGCGTGTTTGCACTCTCCTGCTAACGGTTTCTTCTGTTTTGAAAAGTTGTTAAGCTCAGCCTTTGAGTTTTCTGAACTTTTGAACTTTTTCGATTTTAGTTTTTCTTAGTCATATTTAAATTTAAAATATTTTGACACTTGATACACATATTTTTTTATCCTTTAATGATTTTGAAAATTTTTCTAACTATTCCTCTTTTTTCTCTTTTATTTTTAGATACGGCTGCTATGGATCCTATTTTTTACTCCAGTTCAAATGGAATTCCTTCAGAAAGTAAACTTGCAACTTATATGGTAAGCACTTCCGTATCCCGCTTAAAAAAAATCAGCTCTCCACAAATACAATAGAAAACACAATTGTAACCCTTAACTGGTACACATGGTCTGTGGGACCACAATAAAAAATAAAAGAGCATATTTCTCTTATTATAAAATTCAAAATTAAATTATTCAAAATAATTCACAAAATTCTTTCTAAATAGGAAAAAAAAAAACATTATTAAAGATGTTCTTAAAAAAAAAGAAAAATTAATTTTTAATTAAATTTGTTTTTTTTTTAAAATTTTAATTTGGTGTGGTCCCTGGGGCCAGATGTACTGTTAGTGTAATTTGCTTGAGGTGTTCCAGTTAAGGGTTAAGCATAATTGAAAAATATGTTCTTTTATCTTTCAATATTGTTGCTTATGCGCTATAGTTCTACCAACAACTCTTTACATTTCAAGTCGGTAACTTAAGTGCCAAACATTAGACTTAACCCCTTAAATCTATACGGGGTGCGTAGGAGCCCCATTGAAAATTGAAAGTGCCTGTACTTTTTGTTTTGTAGCATTATATAACATGAATTTTTGTGCCTAATTTTTTTATTGTTATTTAAAATTAACTAATTATTAAAAAAAATTTCATTAGTTAATTAATTGTGATATATCATTCATTAAAATTATTACATTTACTTAATTGCGAGCTTTAGATAAAGTAAGTTTTTAAGAAGGCAACAACAAAAACTCTGTATAGAGTCAATCACTTAGCTGACTAGACAGTCTGTTTCGGAAATCGCTACATTTCTTCTACAGTAGTCTCTGAGCGATTAAGCTGTGATCAACTCACAGTTAAAGTCGTATATGATTTCACTCATGTTTGATCAAATTCGTTCGAATTTTAAGTTCAAATTTAATTAAATAATCTAATAATTGATCGATTTGGTTGTTAAAATAGCCAACTTTCAGTTAAAACACTAGCTGCAAGCGAAGCAAAAACTCGTTTCAATTCTATGGTGCATTTCGACAGATTGTCGAACACTAATGAATATTGAAATAAATAAGAAGCAACTAGAACAGATGGCAACCCTTGGCAGAGTTGATGGCTATGATCTATAAATAGCTTACTGATTTAACCCTCCGTTAGTGTGGTGGGGTATGACATACTCCAGAGACCTTATTTCCTTTAATATCTTGTAAGTAGTATTTGTAAGTTTCAATAAAACTATCTTTTGTTTAAATTGCAATGCACTAAAATATTATTTTTTAATAGTAATTCAATCAAGAAATCAGAACCGATCTAAACTTTTTCAATAAATTTTTTTTGTAGTATTTATACGACTTTTACTTTTGGGGTATGTCATACCCCACCACACTAACGGCGGGTTAAATGTCATATGATTAAGTAGCCGATTTGAACTTAAAATTCGAACGAAATTTGTTCAAACATGTGTGAAATCATATACGACTTTAACAGTGAGTTGCCAAATTCTTGGAGAAAGCATGGTTTTGATATTAAGTTATCATAACACCGTCATTGTAATATGCTTTCGATGGACGATCAATCTAACATAACTTGAAGAGCGGGGACAGTCATCCATCAATGATGAGGAGACCTGATCTATCGTTGTTCTGCAGACCTTATCTTAGAATAAAGGTTTTATGTAGGAAACATTTAATCTTTGGACCGTTGTATAAGCCAATTGGTATACAACGGCTCATGCTTCCTAGTTTTCCGAAAGAGGCTTTTTATTAAGTCTTAATTAGGTTAACGAAGTTGTATAAGTAGAGTTGTGGTTTACCCGGTTTTACTGGGAAACCAATGGTTATTTTTAACCTAGTCATGTACAATTCTAGTGGCTGAAGGTGTCACAGTCAAATATAAATGTTCTAAGAACTTTTGGTCTGTAAGACGGGATGTTGAAGAGCCTTGTCAGGTGGAGCCTTGAGCCCAGGTATTGATGTCGTTTGGGCTTGGCCCACGTAAGGTTTTCAATGCGCTCTGGCTGTGGTTAGGCCAGAAAGGCCGGTGTGAGTTACAATTAAGTTGAACTCGGGCTAGTGATTCGATTAAATTACTAAGAGAATGATGGTAGATTGAATCTCGCTAATTTCAAACAGTAAATGTTAGGAAGGTAAGCAACTACCGGATCAATATACTGTTACCTTTGGAATTTGAGAGCAGGCGACGGGGAAACCTAAATAGTCTGAGTTGTTTCCACTGAGATTGAGGAACCTGATGATATGAAGACAACGGGCCTATGATGTTTCTGCCTTAGTGTTTCATGTCAGAGAGATGAGCTCTGATATGATGTAGATGATTATTGCGGAACAAAAATAATGGATTATATTACTGGTATTGATACTGAGATAGCCCAAGGTTATTAAAATAACCAAGTCATGTATAAATTCAAGTGGCTGAAAGTGCCACGGTCATGAATTGCGTAATCTGACGGCAAAGGTGCTGTTGTATGTTATTAGGGGAACCTTTCAAAAGTGGTCTTTCTTGAATTCCGAAGGGGCGTTGGCCGACGCTTCATATTTGTCCCAAGCTTTGGAGCACCGTTGAATTAAGCCTTCGCGGCAGGGGTCAACGTTAAAAACATAGTGGCTTTAACAGTGAGTTGATAACAGCTTAATCGCTCAAAGACTACTGAAGAAGAAATGTAGCGATTTCCGAAACTGTCTGACTGTCTAGTCAGCTAGGTGATTGACTCTATACAGAGCTGTTGTTGTTCTTGTTGTTGTTGTTGCCATCTTAAAAACTTACTTGATCTAAAGTTCGCAATTTAATTCATGTAATTATTTGAATAATTGTTTTCTTAAATTCACGAAATACCGCTTTAAAGTTAGTGGGGTTCTCTGGAACCCCAAATAGTTTAACGTTACTAAAAACAAGGTATTGTTTGATGTGCTAATTTTGGAAAAAATTTAAAAACAAATTTACAAACTCTTTTCACGGAGAAAAATAATTTTCTTGTATTAGAGAAACTGTTTTTCTTGATTCTAGAATATGTGTTAATTTACTTAAATCAAGCATTTTAAACTGTTTATTAGGAAAAGAAATCTTACAATGTGTTTTTGTTTCTGACATTTAGTTTTTATTTATTTAAATTGAGAATTTATTTACTTGAATTGAGAATTTTATTCTAGACTTGAGAGTTTAACGTATGAGTGATAACGTATAGCCTTCATGCTTGGTTCAAGATTAGAAAGCTTGAATATTTTTCTACTTGTTGGATCGTACATTTTTATACCCCTACACGTTACTGCGTTTGTAACGCCCATAAGAAGGCGTGTAAGGTATAGAAAATTGTATATATTCTTGATCAGCATCACCTCCTGAGTCCAGGGTCCTTACTCTGTAATGCGATTCGAAAACAAAATCACCCCATGTAAATACATGAATCAATAGCGGGGCTTACATGATTCTACATGTTGCCACGCCTGGTGTGATGAAGACAAACATGTTGTCAGTCGGCTGTATCTAGCGTTTGAACGGTCAAATATGAGGCTTTTCCTAAAATGCGTTACAACATGTAGGACCATGTGAACTCCTCTAAGGTTACTAAATGTCAGTAATTTTTACCTCTGCTTTAAAATGGTATTTTTTGTCTGCATTGCATTCGGACTAATCAAAAATTGTCATAAATCCATGTAAATACTTGGTGTGGTTTTGTTTTCGAATCGCATTTGCTTTTCGAATCGCATTACATAGTAAGGCCCGTTTAATCATCTCTGACCACAGTAACAGACGTAATTTTAAAGCTATCGTAACGAAATTCAATATAGAAGCTTCTTTTTGGAAAAAAAATCAACTTCGAAAATATGGCAAAATCGGATGAATACCTCGCGTACCTGAAGTTGCTAACCAAAATTACCACAGACATTACCTTTTTCCTAGATTTGAATTTTAAAATAACCACAAAAATTCCCACAGTAATTTTGTAACTGAAAAATTCCACAGCAAATAAAAAATACCATAGCAATTAATTATACCACAAAAATCCTAAACCCCAAAAAAATTATGGGTTTAGGATTTTATTCAAACTTTGCCATTCCTAGAAAGACTACATTAATTGATATATTTTTTAACTGCTTTGGTTGCTGAGTTGTTGAAAAACACGATTTTTAAAAGCATTTTTGTAGGTTAAAAAATTTTAAAAATATTTGGTTTTAAGATTTATATAGAAAATTTATTGTATTTTTCGAATTCCGAGATCAATTTCGAAATTTTTTCCATTTCGAAACTGGAAGTTCGAATTTTGAATCAAAATTCGAAGAATTTCGCCGTTTAGGGATTTTTTTCAAATTTCAAACAATCATGTTTTTCTACTACTCCAATCTTTAGAAGCCTATGACTAAGAAATCAAATAAAGAAATCAAAAAAATCAAAAAATTATAAAAAAATCTGACAATCATAATTTTTCTGTGATCCGCTACACGTAGAATGCGCCATATATAAATGAGATACGAATAAGTTATTATTATTTGTGATCTTCATAAAAATACAAATATTTATGAAAATAATACAAAATGGAGTTTAATTTAAAACTGCCACCTAAGTCTTTTTTGATTGGGTTAGTCGTTTCGCGTGCAACATACTACTAAGCATTTCCGCCTGTTTCTCGTTGAATTCTTATTCAAATTTATTTAAAAAAAAAATTCTCTTGATATTTGCCGAAGAGTGCGGCTTGGCACATACGCCACTAACAATATCATTATTTTAAAATATGACACCAAAACTCTGAAAATGATTTAATTGTCTGTTCATTGTTTTCTTTTTTTAATTAAAGATTCATTTTATTGATGTTCTCAGTTTTTATGTTGCTTAACCGAACGAACCAAAAGTATGATTGATCCCCTTAATATAGGCTTTGGATCAGGGTTGCCAACTTTTGGAGCCTCCACTCCCGGAGCTTTTTTAATATATGTTTTTTTTAATATTCTCAAACAAAAATTATTTTATTTTTATATACATATGTTTTAGAATAAAACCTTTTTTATTTTTATTAGGAACAATGTAAATTTTAGGAACATAAAAAATGCATGCATTAATTTTAATTAAGGACTGCGAACGAAAAAATTTTCCACTACATCTCGGTAACTTTTTCAAAAATATTTCAAATTCAAAAATTTAAACGTAGTTTAATTCTAATTTTTTTTTGTCATTAAATGCATTATCTAGTTAATTTAGCGAGATCGAAGTGCGAAAAAAATTGTTAAAGTTTTTTAAGACAATCCTAATTGGACTTATAAAAAACGTGGACCCGGAATCTAAAAGGTCAGAAAAAGTGTTTGGCAATCAGGAAACAGCAAAACAAATCAGTGCTTTGTTTGAAAAGAAACTATATATTTCAACAAGAAAAGTGGCCCAAAAAGTAAATTTCTCCAAAAACTATTTACGCAAAGTCAAAAATGAAGGAATGCTAAGAAGAACAAAGAGGCTAAGCAACGTACCGAAATATTAAAAAAACATCTCTTCGAATAATTTTCCTGCTACGTCATGGATGACGAAACTTAATTGCTAGAGGACTTTTCGCAACTCCCAGGTTAGGAGTTCTAAACTGCAAATACTTAAGGAAATGTAGACAATAAATTTAAGTTCAAGAAGCAGTCAAAATTTCCAAGAAAACTTATTGTTTGGTGAGCTATCTGCAGATGTGGAAAAAGGAGCCTGCCTTTTCTTACTCAATCTATAATTAACACCGATTTGTGCTTAAAATAATGCTTGCAGAATAGACTGAATCAACTTAAAATATCCACGTTCTTTTCATCAGACTTAACCTCCTACCATTACAACAAATTGGTCTTAAAGTGGTTTGAGAAGAAATCCGGCATTTGGTGCCTCGCGAGGCATATGCACCCAATTTCGCGGAGATCTTTATGCAAAAGGGAAATCAAGACTACAAATAAAGTATCACAAACTTCAATAAAATCGATGATGGAAGGGATACCGCAAAAACTTAAAAAATTTTCAATGAGCGCTATAAAATATTTTTAAATATGGTAAAAAAACTTTACTAAAATACCTGTTTAAATAATGTTTTGTTTTTTTTTAATTAGATCGGAACAACGGTTCGGCAGATATCTCAATTTTTATGATGGACAATTTTTTCGTGCGCAGTCCTAATAATAAAAAAAAAAATATGAAGTTTAGTTCATCAAAAAGTTCTTCAACATCTAACATAAATAATTCTCGACACTTCTAATAACGATCGAGTTTGGGTTCGTGCTTTGGGTTCGCAATATATAAATAATCTAGAATTTTCATAGGACTTTCCTCCAAATTGTAAAATTTTTTTAAATGCACTAAGGTCTTTTATAAACTTCGACCACGTCATTAAGAATAATATTTTGTTGGCATGCTTCAAAGCGTTGTAATGCATACGATTAATATTACGAAATAATTTTATTTTAAATTTTAATATAATTGTAATTTTTTTATAAAAAAAAATCTTAATGTGCGAAAGCCGGAGAAAACCAGCGAGGCCCGCAGTCCGGAGATTGACCTTTTAAAACCGGAGTCTCCGGGCCGAATGGTATAAGTTGGCAACCCTGCTTTGGATTTAAAATGTATTCCCTTTTCCCACAGCAATTAAAAAATACCATAAAAAGGATTTTTACCACAAAATTGACCACTATGCGTCTACCTTAAAAAAATGACTATCAAATCAGTAAAATCTATTTGTATTCCACAAAAATTGATCTAAATATTGGGGGTTGGAATTAGTTTTAAAGGGTTTCTAAGAGATGGCGTAACTATCAATAGATCGCATCGGGCACACCTGTGACTATATTCATTTCAAAGCACATTGTCTAAGCTTCATTTTTCAGTATGTGCCATTCCACTGAAGTGTAAACAACATATATTTTTTTCTCTGTGAACATGTCGACTTTCGTTCCAACAAAACGCAGTTTGCGGGAAGGTTTACTTTTGAGCTTTCATTTAAAGAAAAAAGCGGTTGAAGCACAACGCACGCTTACTGAGGCTTACGGGGACTATGCTCCATCGATTTCTACTTGTGAGTACTGGTTCCGTCGGTTTAAAAGTGGTGATTTTGATACGGAAGACAAAGAGCGTCCGGGCCAGCCGAAAAAGTTTGAAGATGAGGAATTGGAGGCTTTGCTCGATGAAGACCCGTGTCAAACCCTTCAAGAATTGTCAGAATCATTGGGAGTCGACTTATCAACGGTCGGCAAACGCTTGAAGGCCATGGGAATGATTCAAAAGCAAGGAAATTGAGTGCCGTACCAGTTGAAGCCGAGAGACGTTGAACGGCGATTTTGCATGTGCGAACAACTGCTTCAACGGCATAAAAGGAAGAGTTTTTTACATCGTATTGTCACTGGCGATGAAAAGTGGATCCATTACGATAATCCTAAGCGAAAAAAATCGTGGGGACCACCCGGCCATGCATCAACATCGAGGGCCAAGCCGAATATTCATGGCGCCAAGCTTATGCTGTGTATTTGGTGGGATCAGAAGGGTGTCGTGTACTATGAGCTGCTAAAACCTAACGAAACCATCACTGGGGAACGCTACCAACAACAATTGATGCAATTGAGCCGAGCATTAAAGGTTAAACGGCCGGAATATGCCAAAAGACACGACAAAGTGGTTTTTCAACATGACAACGCACGGCCACATGTTGCAAGAACCGTCAAGGAAACGTTGGAGGCGCTGAATTGGGATGTGCTACCCCACCCGCCTTATAGCCCAGACATAGCCCCTTCCGACTACCACCTATTCAGATCGATGACGCATGGCTTGGCTGAGCAGCGCTTCACTTCTTACGAGGATACCAAAAAATGGGTCGATTCGTGGATTGCCTCAAAAGACGAATCGTTCTTCCGGCGCGGAATCCATATGCTGCCAGAAAGATGGGAAAATGTTGTAGCTAACGATGGACAATACTTTGAATAATATACATTGTACCGTTGTTTCTAAATAAATGCTCAAAAACCGAAAAAAAACCTTTAAAATTAATTCCAACCCCCAATATTTCAAATTAAATTGTACATAATAAGCCTTAACCTCAAATATGCATTCTGAGTGTTGAATTTTTTAAAATATTGATCCAATCGGATCGGATCTTCGTTGGAATGATCATATTTTCGATGTGTCGAAAAAAGCGGGCAAGTGCCTAGGTTTTTTAAAACGGTGCAAAAATATTTCACTGCAGCTGATCTTCCCTTGATCTACACCTCATATATCAGGCCGAAAATATAGCACAATTTCCACATTTGGGCAAGGGCTTCAAGATCTTATTTGGAGCTACTGGATCGATTTCAACGTCGTGCTATATATTTGATAGGGCATGAAAGTATTTCATCTTAGCTCTACTCTCTTGGGCATCGACGTAATGTTGGTTGCCTTCACGGAGATAATAATTTTGCTTAAAAGCCAATCAGCAAAACTTTGCTCAATCACTGTGTGATTTTAGAAAAAGATTGCTAAATTGAAATTACTCCCCATGTATTTAGGAAAAAGCAAAATTTTTATTAAATTTAAGGAAATATTTGCTAAGTTGTTATAAACTCAAATAGCAAAGTTTTACTAAACTCAAGCAAATATTTGCTAAAATATTATAAGCTCAAATAGCAAATTTTTACTAAATTCTAGCAAATTTCTTTCAAACACACAAGTACACGTTTTTTCTTAATGAAGAAAATTAGGCGACGAGTGGTTGATGAACTACTGCGATGGTCGAATGGATAAGCCCACTCAAGCGGCCAAGGTTCAAATCTCCAGATGGTGGTAATTTTTCAATTTAATTTAATGTTAATTATTTCACTTCAAAAATATGCTAGATTTCAACAAAAACTAATCAAAATTTGCTATTCCAATTTATAATAACTCAGCAAATATTTGCTTGAATTAAGTAGACATTTGTTTTTGCAGTTTATATTAACTTAGCCAAATTTTGCTTGAATTTAATCAAAAATGTGCTTAGATATTATTAACTGTAATAGGAAATTTTGATTAGTTTTTGCTGAAATCTAGCATAATTTTGAAGTGGCTGAGATTCAAGCGCAAGTTTTGCTTAACCACAATACAAATTTAGCAAACAGTTTTCTCCGTGTAAGTCTTGTGTATTGGTAGTACCATGGGAAACGTTCAAAGGAGATACATGGCCTGACGCCACCAGCTCGTGTGCCTCCCAGGTCTACTCGGGCAGCTGTCCAAGCCCACCCCTTTACCATTCCATCGATGTCCAATAGAACCTCGATTACCGTGATAATTTGTCGTTTCGGCTAACATTGCTCTCTTTTTTTCGAACTGATGAAAATATGTGAAAAATAAAAAAAAAACCAAAGACCAATATTAATGTTTTTTTAATTCAATAAAGTAAAATTAACATATAAAGTTTTTCCATTTTCAATAGCTTTTAATGTATTTTATGTACCACCAGCTCTTCAAAATCGAGTTTTTGAGCGTGTTAGTCGATTCGACTAACATTGGTTGCAACGTATTAGAAATATGATTCAGATATCATATTTCAGATATGAGAAATATGATTCAGCGTTAAAAAACTTTCAATAACAATAAAACACATTCTAATGTTATAATGATTCCAATATTTTTGGATTGAAACATAAATTTTAAAAAGTATGTGTATCAGTTTCATATAAACTTTGCAAGTGTCTAAATCTTGCGTTTTTGTCAGTGTGCGTTTTCGTGCTTTGTCTTGCGTGTTCTTACAATATTATGTTCTACTCGTTCGTGCAAATGGTCATCGTGCTCGTGCATGCCCGTGCCTCAAACATGTTGCACGCGCCCATCTATAGTATTGACTTCATATCAAAATATTACACATAAGCTTCGATATTGAAAACCAACCAACTCTGTTTAAAATTTGTATAAAAACTACGAGCCATAGAAAGTAACGTCATCACAATAAAAAGGCTTAAAAACTTCAAACATTATGATAAACTTGAACAATTTATGATGGCATATTTCAATTGCTATATACTTATAATTTTCTTATTCTAAAAATTATATATTTAATTTTAATTTGTTTGAGTTATATTTAAGCTTAATGCGAAATAAGTACATGAAGCAACAGGTTGCAACAACAACAAGTTATTTGCAGAACAAACCACCAAGCAGACTAGGTAGCTATTTCGTTGATCGCTACATCAACTCTGCAGTAATCTTCTGTGGCTTTTGCGGTCCATCCACTTTGTAAAGCTTATACGCACAACTTCTGTTTACCACCTTTCAAAGCAATGTTTTTTCTTCTTTTTTTTTTTTGCAAAAAACAAAAGTTCGAAAAAGTGACTGCATTGATTCTGCAAATATTTGTTGTTGTTCTCCTTGTTTACTTCTTTATCACGAATCCAACTGTTCTGTGGTCCAACTGTTTGCTGGTTTTTTTTCTTGTATATTATGGTTACAGTCACGATTGTCACTTCCATCTTTTATGACAAATTTTTTTTTTTATAACAAATTCAACATTTGTTCTGTAATAGATGTTGAAAAGGTTGCGCAAATGCCGAGCCAGCGAAGAAACACACATTTTAAGCACAATTGGCGTTATGTCATCAGGACAAGAGGCTTTGTTTATGTTCAGATTTGTAGAGCCCTTTTAACTGCTCTCGTTCGAAATTAAATCTCTTGCATTGCAGAAGATATACCCACAACAGAGTGGGCAGTGGCAGATCGCTATACGAAAGAGTGTGGAATTTCGACAATGGGTTCGCTTTATCAGCCGAGCCAGTGAAGATTTGGGCATCTTTTAGAAGAGCTTGAATCGATGACAATGTCTGATTCTTTACTCTTTTAATAAATGTCCAAACATTTTTCTCCCCTTGAGGCAGAGAAGAACCTGTTATCTAATGCGAGTTTCGTGCAGAAACTTTTCGCGTTTTAAAATTGCATTACAGCGATTCCTTGCCTCCTCGATATGAAGTCTTTTTGTATTAGTATTCATGTTAGAACGCCAATTCTGAAAGGCTTCCTCTTTGGACCTGACTGCAATCCTGTAAGTCTCAAGTCTTACTAAACCATGAGTGAACTTTTTGTTTAATGCTGCTCATCTTATTGGGAATGAAAGACTGCATACCAATTAAAATATTTTTGTACCACGGCAATCACATTTTTTTTTTATATCAGCGAACAATAATTTCCAATATAAGTTGCGATAAACATTTTTTAACGCAGACCAATTTGGCTTTCCTTAAAACCATGCAAATCTCTTCGGGGCTTTAGGTTGTAGAGGTGCAGGGGTTATAATATGGAAAAACAGCGGAGATGGTACGATGTTCCTAGTTATCTAGAGGTGCGTTGACACATCATAGTTTTCATTATGCGAAGTCAAAAAAAGTTCAAGGCTATTATGGCTATGCATATCACTACGAGAGGAAAAAGTGGGTTCCTTCATTAGTTAAATCATTTCATTCGATTCGGCAAATAGCTCAACATATTTTTCAACAGTGCTATCAGGTATTAATTTTTGTAATTATATGAAATTTTTATTTCCCAGTAAAAAAATATGCGATCGTTCCAATGTGCTATTGGATCAAAAAGTGAGCACTTGTGCTCTTGTGCTCCTTTACTGTTTTATAAGATCAATAGGCGAGAAATCAATGAGAAAAAAGAACAAAAGTGAGGTATGGTTTCGGGCATGGTTCTTTTCACTTTCTTTGTTCTTTGCTTCATTTAAAAATTATGGAAAACAAAAAAACCTCGCCTAAATTGTGGAAACTGTGGAATAAAAGGACAGGAACATCTAAGGGCTAGAAATGCTTGCCTAGGTTAACCCATTTAACAATAGCCTCGGTTAACCCATTTCCGGCGGCTCCTTAACTACCGAGCCAAAATCGATGAAACTTCGATCAGAGTCTACATACACATAGCCCATAAAGTCTGCGTTCACCTTACAAATTTTTTTAAGTGATGGAAAAACACCAGCAAATATTAAATTCAAATAAATTTTTATTCGTGCATTTCTTCCTTACATTCTTAAGTTTAAAAAGCAAAAACAAAAATTTATATTTTCCTCTTCATGTTCGTGATAACGGGATCATAGTGTGACCACAAGTAAATATTGCAACCACAAAGTCTGCGTTCGGTTTGCTTCTTTGGATAATACCGTTACTTTTTACGAAGTTGTTTCTTCATTTTGCTTATTTTCCATTTGTTGTCATTATAATTGATCGTTTAAAGATCTCGGTGGCACAATTTGCTTACAAGTATAAATAATTATTAAAAATGGAAGCCAAAGGAAGAGAAATTAGTGTGTGGGAGAGAAAAATAATTATTAAATTGTGGAAAGATGGAAAAAGCTTCCGAAAAATTGGCCAAACTATTGGAAGAACATATTCCTCCGTTCAGCGCGTAATAAACAATTTCAAAAATACCGGAATTTTAACATCTAAGCCACGGTCAGGGCGTCCGAAAATATTATCAGTCCGGGAACAACGCAAAATTCTAAATATGGCAAAAGTTAACCCTCGAATTACATCAACAAAAATTGTAGAAAATATTTATGAAATGTTCAAAAAAAGAATTTGTGCCGAAACTGCTAGAAAAATTTTACATAAATCGGGATATCATGGTAGAGTCGCTCGAAGAAAACCATTCATTTCACTTGTGAACAGACGAAAGCGCATTGAGTTTGCTAATAACTATATAAATAAGCCTCCGGAATTCTGGAAACAAGTAATATTCTCGGATGAAAGCAAATTTTGTATTTTCGGTATAAAAGGTCGTCAAATAGTGTGGCGCAAGTCAGGAACTGCGCTGGAAAAATAAAATCTTGTCGGAACAGTCAAACACGGTGGTGGTGGAGTTATGGTGTGGGGTTGCATGGCGGCTAGTGGTGTTGGTGAGCTGGTGTTTATTGAATCGACGATGGATAGATGTTGTTATCTTAACATTTTAAAAAATAATTTGAAGCAAAGTGCAGAGAAACTGGGCTTATCTACGACGTTTTGGTTCCAACAGGATAACGATCCGAAACATACTGCGGAGATCGTTAGACTTTGGCTCTCATACAATACCCCAAAATAGCTCAAAACGCCGCCCCAATCACCCGATCTCAATCCCATTGAGCATATTTGGGATTTGTTAGAGAAAAAAATTCGTCAGCATGTAATAACAAGTAAAGAGGCTTTGCGAAGTGTTATGCAGTCAAAATGGGCAAAGATTACGGCTGAGGAAACTGAGAAGTTGGTAAATTCAATGCCAAACAGACTGAGTGAAGTTTTAAAACAACGTGGCTATCCTACAAAATATTAAATTTTATTTTTCCATATTGCATCCAATGAATTTATAACTTATTTTTTAACTGAACGCAGACTTTGTGGTGGCTATATATTTTAGTTGCTTCACTTAGATACCGTTATCAGAAAAATTAAGAGGATAATTTTTGGTTTTTGTTTTGCTTTGTAAACTTAAGAATGTAAAGAAGAAATACACATATAAAAGTTAATTTGAATTTAATATTTACTGGTGTTTTTACTTCATTTAAAAAAGTAAGTCAGGTGAACGCAGACTTTATGGGCTATGTGTATGGCCCTAAAATTTATCTGGCAAAACTTAAAATTTTTACCTCCACAGGTAAGGGCTGGGCGGACTGATGCATTTTTGCACCACTAGCTGCATCACATACCTTCACAGCCGTACCTGCCCATTTTAAAACAGCAAATGGGCTCTATATTTATTATAACATAAAATTTAAAGCTTATCATAGTTACTATTGCAAAGCAATTTTCGCTATTGCGATTTGAAATTTTTCTGCAGTTTTTAAAAATAAAAAAAAACAAAAAACCCAAATATTGCGACGCGCCGTGGGCGTAAAAGCCAAGTAAATGACCGAATCGATGCAAACCAAAAATAATGTATATTGTCAAAGGTCCATACTATTTGACACTTTACAGCTGTCAAAACTACCCAGTTGAGAAAGGGACCTCGTATTGGATCACCCTTTATATACTATAGAATATCCTGCTTCATATTCCATCGATCGATTTTAAAAAATTTTTAAAAAAAGCTGGCTATTTTAAATTAAAATAGCCAGAATTAACGAAGGAAGATTTTAAAAAAATGTTCTCTTGAATAGTGCATTCATAGCTTGGGCGATCGAAAAGCCACCCATCTTCCAACGATCGTCGGAATGAATGAAGAAAGATTTGAAAGATTTTTCTTGAATCTCGTATTCATAGCTTGGGCGATCGAAAAGCAATTCATCTTCCAACGATCGCCGGAATAAGCGAAGAAAGATTTTGAAAATTCATCGCTTGGACGATCGAAAGGCGAACGATCTTCCAACCATCGCCGGAATGAATGAAGGAAGATTCTTAAAATTTTTCTTGATTCGCGCAATCATCACTTGGGCGATCGAACAGCGATCCATATTCCAAAGAACTCTTGGGAGAATCGCAAGTGCTTCGCAAAATCAACTTTCTTCCAATCATCTTCCAAATGTTTGCAGGATTAAATAGAAAATTTACTTTAAATGCAATGTTAGAAATTTTGTAATAAATTTCTTATACTTTTGAACCTACAAATATGACAAAATCAAGATTGAAATCAAGAAAGAACTTTGAACAAGTTTCTATTGATCAATTGTGTCGTGCGTGTTATTAAATGTTTCAACACAATTAATCGAGAACTGGACCTACGAGTTGTATGCCGACCCAGAAAGGCTTACATATGTACTCAAGAAGCTTTACGTGGCAGTTTTAACTCTCTGAGGCTTGCCATTGTCTAAAAAAAGTAGTAGCTGAACAGAAATATTAATTTAATTGAAAAAACATTCTGTCTGATCTGGGAATTGAATCCCGGCTACCGCGGTTCCTTAGCTTACGTGCCACGCATTTTACAACGGCCGCCTACTGCGCGAATATTTAAAATTTTTTTTATAGAAACATATCTATTATGCCTATTTCAGCTAATGAGTTAAATGCTCTAAGCACTAATCTTTTGCCACAAGTTAAAAGAAATGATAAACAGACAAGGTCCGAACTATCTATTGAAAAGTATAAATTAAATTTAATCCAAATTGATTAAAAAAAAAATCCTTGCAATACTTTATTTGTATTTAAACTTTTGTCCAGAAACTCAAACCGTGTATGTATTAAAAGCTTTATTTATTCGCTTTTAAAATCAACTTGCCTCAGACCATGATTTAAAGCGTAGTGCACAAAATAAATAATAATACTGAAATATTTTATTATGAAAAATAGCTAATAACAACAAAAGTCTGGAATAAAAAGCAAATAATTACGAACACCGTCAATTTATTCTATTAAAAAAAAATTACTTGGCAAAAATGAATGCATGGACATTGTGGAATAATACCTATTTCTAGGCATGTATTTGTGCTATGTATGCACACAAGCGAAAATGTAAAGAACTAAGCAAAAAATGTTTGCTATTGATAAAATACACACGTATACGTAAATAGTCAAAAAGTTTTCCCAAATTAACATTTTATAACAAAAAAATTTATAAAAGTAAAAATTAAACAAAATAGGTCAGTGTTGAAGGTGAAGTAAAAAAGGAAACCCGTTGACCCCATTAAATAATCATCATAATTATTCCCATCCCATTATGACAATTTGCAAATAAAGCAAAACACAAAAAACCGAAATAAAAAACAGCATTTAATAATCAGCAAAAATTGATTCTGACACTTTTATGTTTATTTAATAAATTAAATGAAAGTGTTTTAATTTGCATACTTTTACGTATAAGTAAATTTGGTTTGCCTCTTGCACACACTCACACAGATAAAAAAAAAAAAAAAATAAAAAATAAAAAAGGTAGCTTCATTCCTTCATATATAAATAAATTGATTGACTTTGAACTCAATTTCATCACGTGTGCTGGTTAGGTCTTTGAAAGGCCACGGCTTACTGGCGACTATCAAGCCTGGTATACTGATGGCTCAAAGACAAATGAAGGCGTGGGAGCTGGCGTTTTTGGCTCAAGGCAGGGAAAATCTATATATGCCAGCATGGGCACAGGTAACTCGGTCTTCCAAGCTGAAGTCCATGCAATTGAGATCTGCCTAAGAGAGTATGTAAACAGTCCCACTAGGAACAAAAACATTTACATACAACAAGTAACTTAACAGAGAGGCACTTCATTAATGGAGGGAAACCGAAGGTAATAGACAGGCAAAAATATTCATGCCAACCACTTCGCTCCAAAGAACGAAATAATACCTTACTTTAAGTGAAACATCTACCAGACTTGTCACAGGTTTCGTAACTGGACATTGCAAGGTAAATAAGCACTTATCAACTATAGGCATAGTCCAGGAAGATCTGTGCAGATTATGTAACGAAGATGAGGAAACAGCAGAGCACATCTTGTGTGACTGTAACGGTCTAATTAGGACCCGACTTCGCTACTTAGGTGCATTGTACCTAGAACCGCACCAAATAGCGGATAGTTCACCCAAGGGCATCGCTCTGTTCCTAACGAACTTAACGATTAAGGATGAACTATTACTTATAGAGGTTTGTTGCAATTGTTAACTAGCTCCGTCCTCACTTAACTATCTATCTATCTATCTAGATATAGAACCTCTGTTGCGATCGATATAGATAAAACTAAAGTTAATAGTGTTGTCAATAATTAAAAACTCCAACTCACAGAATAACTTTGGACAAAAAAGCACTAAAAACCAAATAGCAAAATACATTACTCCTAATTAAACGGTTTCTTAAAAAATTACTCAAAAATTTATATTGCACAAGTTTTCCTTTTTTTTGAGTGAAGGTTGTTAAAAATTGCAAATAACTTTTTTTTTTAAAAAAAGAAAAATTAATCTTCGGGACAAAAAAAAAGTTATTCATAAGTTTCTTCTATAGCACTTATGAATTTGAAAGATTTTTTAGATTTTTTTAGATTTTAGATTTCTTTATTGAGTCTTTGGAAATATCCTTACAGACTAAAATTAACAATTTAAAAATAAAATAACGGTACAAATAAACAGTAGAATTACGATACAAATAAACTATTTAACCATTCTTTAAAACATTCTTTAGACAATGAAAAGTCAAACAAAACTCGAGACGATAGATCATTATATGAAGACAGAGTTTTTTGCAATGGCTCATTACGAGCATAATTAGACCTATGAAATTGAAATGAAAAAATTTTAAAACGTCGCAACTGTCTTGAAGGTATATCGAAATTTATGAGTGCCAAAAGTGCAGGACCGTCAATATAACTAGAGATTATGTCATAGATAACAATAAGAGACTGAACATTTCTTCGCGAATCCAAAGTCTTAATGCCTAAAAGCAAGCATCTAACATTACATGAGGGAAATTCTTCACGACAATATAATGACCGAAGTGCAAATTTTGTGAATCTTTTTTGAATTTGTTCCAATCTCAACGTGCACAGAAAAAACAAATTTAATGAATAGCGTACGTTAAAATTAATTCATTGATTTTAATGAAAAAATCATTGAATTTTAATGAATTGCTCATAGTTTTTAACGTACTGTTCATTGAAATCAATGAAGTTTTATTCATTAAAAATGTCTTAATAAATATCAATGATTTGTTTTCATTATTTTAATGGACTTTTCATTGATATCAATGAAAAGAACATTGATTCCAGTTGTAAATCAAATTTTAACGAACCATACATTGATTTTGAATGAACAGTTCATTGAATTCAATGTTTAGGTCATTAAATGCAATGTATAGTTCATTAAATTCAATGTAACGTTCATTGAATTTAATGTAAAGTTCATTGAATTCAATGTATTGTTCGTTGATTTCAATGTATAGCTCATTAAATTCAAAGTATAGTTTACTGAATTCAATGTATAGTTCCTTAAATTCAATGCATAGTTTATTAAATTCAATGTATTCAGTTCATTAAATTCAATGTATATTAATTTATTCCCTTCCCAATTTTGTTTGAAGTGAAACGCGAAGTTGTGAAGACGTATGGCAATTGTGTGTGTAAATTTTAGATAAAAGGTGATAATAAATTAAATTAAAAGTGAAGAAAATGTTGTGCTTTGAATGTAAAAGAAAATTTAAATCTGTTGAATTACTATGCATTGAACTATACATTAAATTCAATGAACCCTTAAAATTTTCATTAAATTCAATAAAAAATCATTAATTTTGGCATTTTTTAATGAACGTGTTCATTGAATTCAATGAAGTGTACATTGATATTCAAGGAACCATTCATTGAAAATCACTAAGTTTAATGAACTATTCATTAAAGTATGAAGAAAATTCATTGAAATCAATGACCACAGTTCATTGGACCAAAATCAATGAATAATTCATTGAAATTAATGCACCTTTTCATTAATATAATGTACCTTTTTGGTTCAGTGTGTGAACGGCATAATGCGGACTCCAAATGAAAGATGCATACTCTGGTATAGATCTTACAAAGGAATTAAACAATAACTTTAAGGTATGGGGGTCAGAAAATTCTGAACTATTTCTACGGATGAACGCAAGTAAAGAGTAGGTTTTAGGGAATTTTTTTTAATTTTTTAAAGAGATTTTTTGAAATTATATGATTTCTTAGTGAAAAGGGCCTATTTATTAAAGGAACATTTGGACCACTGCACATTAGACTAGCCGACTTCGAAAACTGGTCAAAGCTCAAGATTTAAACATATGTGTGTGAAACTTGGGATAAATAAGTTTTTTAGGGGATACTTTATTCGAATTTGATGTCAAAAACAAAAAATGGCAGATCCAATATGGCGATCGAAAATATAAAATTTTATTCAATTTGTATGAAATTTGGTAAAATTTGGAGGTTTTCAGGGTCGCGGATTTAAAATTTGGAAAACTAAAATCGAAAACCAAAATTAAAACCGAAAACCAAAACACAAATACCAAAACGAAAAAAAAAAAAATACAAAATGCCGCATTAAAATTATAACCTATTTGAGTGAATTTTGGTACAGGGGATTCTTGGGTTTGCTGATTTTAAATTTAATGAAAAAAGAAAAATGATGGATCCACTATGGCTACATAAAGTTAAAAACCTAACCGTATTTGGAGGAAATTTGGTATACAAGAGTTTTTGGGGTTTGATGATTTCGAAATTAATGTAATCGAAATAATGAAATTCAAAATTGTATTTAATTTGCATGAAATTTGTACATGAAGGTTGGGGTTGGTGTTGGGGTTGGGGTTTGGGTTGGGGTTGGCGGTAGCTGATTTCGAATATAATTTCAAATTTAAAAAAAGTCTAAAACTGACGAATGACTACCAAAAACAGTAACAAAAATATGTTAGGACCACGAGCCTGACCCTTAGGCACAAGGGTGGAAAAAAAATACCAATAATCCATGTTGGTGATTTTTCATAAGTAGAATTCGCCAGTGGTCGAAATTCCACCTTTTCGCACTCATTCTCCGTTGATTCGATAAAAAATTAATGTCATAACATATGTTTTCCATAAAAATTTGGCATAATTTTAAGTTTTCTAATAAATTAGCCACCAATTAATGCTATCGTTTCAAAGAGAGCGCCGTGTGAGTCGCAAACTAAAAATAGACATAAATAGTCGGTTTTTTCTTTTTTCTGCTTTTTTCTGAGAACATAAGCGAACTCATATTACAGTGTAAAGAAAAAAATTAATCAAGCAATACCAAACGTTTTTACTATTCTTTTTGCACAGAAGAATCCGTAATGCGTGAAATACATCATACATCATTTCACCTGTTTAAATTAGAGGAATTTATTATTATAAATATATTTGAAGCACAGCTTCTTCCTACTCTAAGGTAGCGGACAGAGTAAACGACGATTCAGACATGCAGGCAGACAGGCGCAGGCAGTAACATACAAATAAACGAGATAGAAATAACTTTTATCTCGCTTGTTCACATAGTTTGCCTGCGCCTGCCTGCCTGTCTGCCTGTCCGCTCCGGCGTTCACTCTGTTTGCAACCTAAGGGCCTATTTTTCGGTGGGAATTTAAACTCTAGCCAAATTAAACTGAGGTTAACTAACCAAAAATGGACGTTTAAACTCGGCTTAGGCAAAAAAGAGACACATTATATGATAATTAAGGTCAATTTAAGTTCAACGAATGCTAAAATATCTAGTTAAACCAAGTTAAAACGTCCAATTTTGGTGAGTTAATTTCAGTTTAATTTGACTAGAGTTTAAACTTGCACTGAAAAATTGGCCCTAATTCATAACAGGAAAAAAATGGTACTAAACTGTGTCACCTACGCCTATTTATATAGATAAGGAAATGTCTTGAAACATAGATATGTGAATATTAGGCTGGGTCGATTTGTGTGGTGGTAAAGAAAGCCATGTTGCCTGGACGATTTTCCACTGGACGAAAGCCATGTTACTGTCGGCAACTCAATCCAAAATAAGCGTGATCGAACTATAACTACGCCCACTTTTGAGAAATCATTATAATTTTTGAGTTGTGCATGTTTTTATAAGGAAACTTTGCGTATAAGTGCTACGAGAATAAGTGGTGGTCACTATTTATGTTTGAGTCGTATTAGACTATAATTTGGTAATTTAGTTCGTATGTAACTGAAACTGAACTAAAAATTCTATGGCATGCCTTCCAACGTTGCTCAACATTTTAATACAATTATTGTGGCTAATAAATAAATAAAGTGCATTGCAACACTCATCGCGACTTAAATTTTTCACTCGCAGCCATTCGTTGTAGAGCTCCAAATTATGATGTCCGCTCCTATAACATAAGATAAAAGTCAAAGTTGCGTGTATGTACACCTAATTTTTTTTGTTTCTAGAAACCAAAATCATAAAGATTCGGAAAAAAATATGTTTTAAGACATGCAAAAATCTGCATACTTTTAAACAGTTAAAATATTTAAATTTTTACGAAAAAAAAAATACATTTCAATACCCTTCTTAATTTTTATGATTAAGATATTTTTTATTTAAAACATTTAATACTTACCTCATTGAATATTTTCCATCACGAATTTTTCCAAAACAATTCACTTTTTTAATAAAAAAATCACTAAAAACCACAATCAGAAAACTGCACTTTTTGTATACGTCGCAACACGTGTTGAGAGTTTACGGTTTCAAGCGGAGTTGCCACATTGTAAAACAAAATTATAAGGAAATTTTTAATGCTTTCTAAGTAAGTTCTCACTTACTGTCTATTAAAAAACTCATTTTGAAGCATAAAACTATGTGTTAATTTTTTTGATTTAATTCGCGCTAGAATCATCTAGACCACAGTGCGTTGGTGCGTATGTATTTTTGACAATCACTGCTGAACCACTGAAGCTATCCACTTTATATTGACACCATATGTTCGTGTGGTACTAAGAATTTTTTTGTGTGTGTTAGACCCCCCTAGGTGGCGCTGTGGTGAATTTTATAAAATAACCGTCCCTATCGGGAGTAATTTTTAACGCGAAATCGAAATAGAAAGTTTTCATTTTTAAGTCGATTTCGCGTGAAATCGGATTTGGAATTTTTTACGATAAATTTTTGTATAAAAACGTATAGGAGCATTCCACGGTCACGTACAAATTCAACTATTTTTTTGAGTTTATTGTGCAGTCAATTCTAAATTTACACATTGGAAGTGAAGTTTTTTGTCTAATTAGATAGATTGCATTCTGTTTCCTCATTGTACGTTCAACTTTCTTAAAATTTTATTAAATGCAAAAAAAAAATAAAACATCTACTGTCACGTGTCGGACAGGTCAAGTCAACCAACGTTGCACATCGTTGTGTTCGATTACAAATTTTAGCAAAAGTAACTAAAATGGGGAAGAGGTATTAGAAAGCCAAATTTTTATTACTCATAAACATGCTTTCGGCGTAAAAAGATTTTAAATAAAGCCCAGTTTTTTTTAATATTATATTTACATATCGTCACGTGAAGACAAATCACGTCACGTGCCTGACAGACTGACAATGTTGTAGTTTGACAGGTTAATTAATTAATTAGGTTAAGTTAACTATTATGTAATTTAGTAATTTAAAACAAATTTAATGTATTTTTCTTTCTTTGCATTTCTTCCTTTGCACTTTCTATTTTAACTAAAACAAAAAAACATTTACTAAACATTTGCGAAAAAGAAAAACCACATTTGTGAAACAGTTCAGACGATTTGATCATCATGGCAAATGAGTTTATATGTAACTTGCTTAAATTAATAAAACTAAAATGTTTCTCTTAGATAATATCATAAAATAATAAGTTTTTATTAAGTTTTAATTTTTTGATCAAGGTTGACTTTTCTGCGAAATGCCCCTATAGATGTTAGACCGTTTTTAGGTTGAGTCGGGTGCGAGGATTTAATTTCTGGTATCAATTTTGCTCCAGTTGTGCACGTTTCTATACAAAATACCTAAAGCAAAAATTCGCAAAATACAAGGTGTGATAGGGATCAGTGGACCCACACTTCCCCTTTTATTTTTTTCATAGAAATTACTTTTTAAACTGTAGAATTTTGTAAAAAATATAAAAACATTTTCAAAAAATATATTTTCATCAAAAAAATCATAGGGTTCTTGGTCTTTGATGGTAGAAACTGTTAATTAAATTATGTGTCCAAATGAAGCAATTTTTGGAAAAAGAAATACAACAAAAATAACTTTTGGCCAATTTTTTTTTAAAAAATGTAATATAAAGTATATTAATATTTAGGAATATTTTTTTTAACAATATAAAAAACATTACGGGTATTCACACTGACTTGGGTGAATACTGTACATTTTGTTTTTTTAAAGTGCCATTCTACCCAAGTACCCATCTACCAATCTACTCTAACTCCCTGACTTGTTTGGGTAGATTGTTTTCTTGCCAAAATCACCATGAATAAAAAATGAATAATGAATAATAAATGAATAATGAATAAAAAATAAATAATGAGTAAAAATGAATAATGAATAAAAAATGAATAATTAATAAAAAATGAATAATGCAAAAAAAAGAATTAAAAATTTTATTTATAAATCAATTTTGCATTCATTGAATGAATGCATTCTTATGTAGTTATACCGATTCACTTTTTTGTGAATAAAATCAAATTGAATGCATTCTTTTACAGCTCTGTTAGAGATATTGGAATAATTTCGATGTCAAAATAATATGAATTTTTTTTTAGTTTACTATATGTTCGAAATTTTACCATCCGTAATACCATATATTCACCATATATTCACATACGTTACATAAAAAAATGATTTTTGTAGGGTATCCGTAAGAGGAGGCTAAAATGTCTAAATTTTTGCACATCTTATCAGTGTCTAAAATTCACTCCTACATCATGTTCTTCCATCGCTTTTATTTAAGAAATCCTCTTTCTAAACTCATGTTTCAGGTCAAAGGTCACCATGTTCTTGTTCATGTTTTAATACATAAGAATAAGTAAAGTACTTTTTAAAAAAAAAGGAGATTTTCTGATTTATGCGTTATCTCAACAAAAAATGTAAATATTTTTACAAAAAACTAATTTTTACGTACAGGGAGTCCAATAAGTTTCCTTACATATAAGAGTTCTTATATCCAACACTACCCTTAAACCTAAACATCATTAATTGTAATCTAATCTTTGATTTTTACATTATTTGTAATTATGAGCTATTTATATTATGTAAGTTTTGAAGAAAGAAACAAAAACGACAACAAGCCTGTGTAGAGTCAATCACACAGCAGACTAGACAGACTTTTTCGGAATGCGCTACCCGTACCAACTTCAGTAGTCTTGAGTGATGAAGCTGTGACCAACCCACTGTTTGAGTTTTATATGATTTGACACTTGTTTGAATAAATTATTCGAAATTATATGACGTTGAAAGCAAAGTTTTTTTAAACTGTCTCTAGTCTGCTGTGTGATTGACTCTATACAGATTTTTTGCCCTCTTCAAAACTTACTTGATCTAAATAGCTCATAATTAAAAATCATGAATAAAATACTTTATTAAAGCTATGATCGGCTTAACTAGCCGAAGCCGTCTTTCAAAAGAAGCAAATGTGGCATGAACAAAAGCTCAAGGCATTTCAACACAAACCTATACGCCTTTAGGACGCCTTCCCATAAACCTCAGAATGGTCTAGTGTGAGCCGTTTTGATCCCAGACATTCTAGACAACAAGCTATAGGTTCCTGGCAGTCAGAAATTGGCATCAGTACCTAATGTTGTAGCTTATTTTAATTGGGGAAAATTCTGAAAATCGACCGGAAAGTGCACATCCAATAGATTTTTTTGTTACCGCATTGTCAGAATGCCAGATTCTTTTAAGGAATTACTATTAAACTTTTTAACAGGAGGAAGCTTATTCTGCTCGAACCTAAATTCTTGATTACTTTGTATGCGGATTTATGGGGTTGGTGTCGAAATGGACCGTATACAAAATTTCTTTGACAAAACTTCCTTTTTTTTAAATTGTCCTTTACAAAATTTCCTCTTTCAAAATTCCCCCTTCACATAATTTCCTCTTTCGAAATTTTTTTCACAAGAGAAATTAACCCTTGAAATACAAATTACAAAATATCTCTTTCATAAAGCGGAATTTTGTAAAGAATGATTTTAAAAATGGGCAATTTTGAAAAGTATGAATTGTGAAAAATGGCAATTTTTAAGGTGAATTTCGTCACGGGCAATTTGTGAAAGAGAACTTTCGACCCGCTCCCGGATTTACGCTGTAGAGCCTGAAGAACAAACAGCTACGAGATTTGCTACATTCGTCAAGAATGTCAAAGTCTTGAAAGCTTGGTATAAATTAGCTCAGGCGTTCAATTGTGCCATATGGGCATTTTCAACAAAAGTTCTACCACGACCGCAAAATTAAATGTTGCTGAAAATTTTTTTAAACCTCGATAATATAGTTTAAGGAAAACATTTTTTTAAATTTATATTGTGAGAGTAATGAGAGCTGATCTCAATTTGAATTTAAAAAAAATAACAATAAACATGATGAATGGCAACAAAAGTTGGAAAATGGTACAAAAGTATAGTCAATACTCGTATAATACAAAGTTTATTGAAATGTATATGTTTTTATAGTTCAATTCAATAAATAAAATTTTTAAAAAAATGTGAACTTCTTTGAAGGGAAAAAAAATCTGTAACGTAACGTTTCATTTTATGGTTTGTATGAAAGTAATAAAAAATATTTGTCAATGAAACAATAATGAATATATAGCAACATTATTCCAGATAACATTAAAATAACTTTAATAACAAAACTCGTGCACACTTCGCAGATTGTTTCGTTTATATTGAAGAAGGCTAAAACCACTTCTATTTTTTGTTACGTAACGTGTCCTTTTTTGTTTTTATATTTTTGGACAACACTTTCGATCGCTTCTACCTTTTACACTAAATTTAGTACTACTAGAGTGCTATCCAAAAATCAAAGCAGGACAAAAAAGTGGAAATATTACTTTGCTGTTTTTGACTTTTAGCAATATAAAAAGCCTACGAACGTTACGTGCGCGACCACGGAAATGCCCATATGTAATTATTTAGAAAGACTATTTTGGCTCACACACCTATTTTTCGTACTTTATACGGAATACTTTGTACTTTTAGTATAAAGTTATTCCATGTCCGGAAACAAATTGGACAACCTGTAACCTTAAATAGTATAAGGATCGAAAAGATAGATTTTTTCAATTGTTTTTCTTGAATTAAGTTTAGTGAAAAGATTTTCTAATATTATTATTATTGTTCTTCTTGTTTTTGTTCTTGTTCTCGTTGTTGTGTGTACTTTGAAAAAAAAATAAATAAAAAACGTCAGAAACGACAAAATGTAGCAACACCGACCTACGGTCTTAACACTGGGTTTTCACTACTTTCACTGGACTCACCTCTATCAATTAAAAAAGCTCAGGTAATAGAATAGTAAAAACATAAATAATAAAAAATAAACAATAAAAATAGTGTATTAGAAATGAGAATGCTCACAATCAATTAATGTTTGTGTGGTAATTTTAGTTGAGTGTGTGTTCCTTTGTTTTTTTTTCCTTTACAATTTTCAAATCTATAAGATATGATATCTAATGATATGATATTGATATCGATATCAAACCCAAATTCCAATTGGGTCAGAGTTATTTTGAAAACATCTGTGTATGTTTGAACAGAAGTATGTGTATGTGTGTGTGTGCGCAAAGCGCTTAAAACGTAGACTTCGTTAGTGTGCAGCAATCTTTTATCTTAATTTAGCAGTAAAAATTGAATTTTAGCAGCCAACCACTTTGCTTAGGCACTTAAACTGTGTTGAATGTTTGAACTGATGTTGTACGGTGAAAAAAATTTAACTAATACACATTTTTTCTCTCGTCTTTCTCACCAACCACCACATCAGGTAACACCACAATCACCAGAATTCATTCCAACTCGCATCAACTCATCACCCAACTTCTACGCACCATATCATCAGCAGCCGATGCTAAGCAATGGCGGCAATCTTGTCAACGGCAACAACTCCTTAGCACCTGCTGCCAAAGCTTCTAACGGCACGCCTGCCTCAATATTGGGTCAGCAGAAGGTCAATGCCGCCGCAGTAGCGCAACAAAAACTACAACAGCTACAGCAGCAGCACCATCAACAACAACAGCAACAACAGCAGCATCAACAACAACAACAACAACAACAGCATCAACAACAACAGCAGCAGCAACAGCAGCAACAACAACAACAGCAACAACAGCAGCAACAACATCAACAACAACATCAACAACAGCAACAACAGCAGCAACACGCTGTTGTTAACTGTACAATTGCACATTCGGCACCAACCGCAACACAAACGTTCGTCGGCATGACGACTACGCCGCTTAAAGCGCGCCCAAACCTGTTGCGCAACGACTCACCGCCATCAAATATTGGTGAAAAATCACCGCCGCGTCACACACCGCATGCGTCACCCATACCAGCGGCACTACCAACCAATGTTCACCAGGTTTGTGCTGAAAAGTGCCAAAAATTATTTATATTTTAATTAAAATTAAATTTCTTTTCACGTTGACAGGAAAACGTTGGCGGCACCATCTACTTCTATTCGACTGCCAATCACAATTCCAATCCAAATAGCAAAAGTACCGTTAATTCAGTCGTCGTTGATCCCGCCATTGCTGCTATTGCACACCATCCACAAACATCGGTGGTGGTGGCACCCATAACACCCGCACAACCGTCGCACCTGTATACGGGACACGTGTACCCAGGACCCGCATCGAATGTCATCTCGATGCAACCCAAGACACAGCTGGAGACAGCCTTCTTTCTGCCCGATGAAATGCGCTCCGGTATACTTGCCCGCAACGAGATCTCGAATTTGATGTTAGACTCATCGGAAAATCCACCACATGCTGGACTACCGCTTGAGGTGGATAACTATCATACGCTGTATCCGCTCGAACCAGTGCAGCACTTGCATCCCAAAATGACGATGCCCGCTACAACGTACAAAGCGACCCACACCACAACCGGCATTAAATACTGTTTGCGACGATTGCACGGTGAGCGCCGAGTTGATTTTTTAGTTAAAATTTTGAAGAAAGAAAATAATTCATCTGCTTCAGGCTTTCGCCTACAATCGACCAAATGCCTGGCCGTTGTTGAGATGTGGAAGAAACTTTCACATTCGAATGTTGTACAACTGCGTGAAGTCTTCACAACAAAAGCATTTGGTGATAACTGTAAGCAGCCAATCTTCTTAGCACATGTTGCAGTATGCAAAACATTAACAATTACCCTAACTCTTTTGCCCTCTTTCTTTGTATCGGTCACAGCATTAGTATTAGTTTACGACTATCATCCAGGCTCACAGACTTTACTTACAAAATACTTTACACCGCCACCAACTGAAAGCAATGGCTACACCGATCCATTCCAAGGCGATGCACGTCCCTTCAGGTGAGTTCGACGTTTGTTTGCAATGGCTGAAAGGCTAAGAATTTGTATTAAATTTATTACTTTGCTGCATGCTTGGCTTTGGCCACAAAGCCACAAAAGCAATTTACAAAGAACGGGCAACGGTCCATTGCTGCCAGAGGCCACCATTTGGGCTATCATCATGCAGCTAACGGCTGGGCTGCGTGCTATACACCAAGCTGGTTTGGCTTGCAAGTAAGTAGTGTTTGTCTTCTATTGCGTCCTTAGCGATTGTTATTGATATGATGTATATCAACAGAGTTTTGGATCCCACAAAAATTATTGTCACCGGCAAGCGTGTGCGCTTCAGTTTTTGTGGCACCAGCGATATAGCCCAGTTTGACCCGAATGCGGCTAATCCCTTGGCTGTGGTGAGCATGCATCAACAGGTACGTGTCTTGCTTTAAAACTGTTGCCATCTGCATGCATTAATTAAATGCCATTTTTCAGGAGGATTTAACCGCACTTGGGCGCCTAGTATTAGCTTTGGCCAGCAGATGTCTGCAAGCTGTGCAACGTGACAACGTACAAACTAGCATTGAAATGATATCGCGACATTATTCGTCCGATCTGAGAAATTTCATTGTGTAAGCATGTGCTTCATTGCAATTATTTTCACAACTCTTCCTTTATTGCTGCTGTTCCTTGTTTCTTTTAGCTACTTATTTACCACAACACAAAGACGTTCAGTGACTGATCTCATGCCCATGATTGGTGCTCGTTTCTACACTCAACTGGATGCTTTGCAAGGTCAATGCGATTTGCAAGAGGACGAACTCTCCAAGGAAATGGAAAATGGTCGCCTCTATAGAATATTGGTGAAATTGAACTGCATTAACGAGCGACCAGAGTATGTTTCTGCGAAAGTTGTTTCTTTTTCTTTGCTTTATGTATAGTTATCTATAATTTCCAGTTTCAATTTGGATTGCACATGGTCTGAAACTGGTGATAGATATATGTTGAAATTATTTCGTGATTATTTGTTCCATTCCGTCTCTGAAGATGGCCGACCATGGTTGGATCACGCACATATTGTGCAAAGTTTGAATAAATTGGATGCCGGTTCGCTGGAACGCGTACGTTTTGACTATTTTTTTTTGCATATTGAAACTAATTGAAAGGTTTAAATTGTTTATTTATTTATTAACTTGTTTTTGTGCGGTACACATGGGCCCACTATAAACTAACTACTTGTTTTTGTATTTACCAAGCGAGGCATTTTTTAGAATTATTATTATTAAAACTTATTAACAAGGGATATCGTAATATAAGTTCTTCAAATATAAGGCAAGGAAGCGTAGAATGAGGATTTTGAGTAATAAACAAGACAAGGGTCAGCAAGCTTAAAGTGCCTTTACACTATATGTTTTATACATATGACACGTCAAAAAATTACAAATGGTTTTTAGCTACAGATAGTGTGCAACATATGAAAATGTGGTTTTGAAATGTCGTTTGTATTTGCGTCTGTAAATTTTTGAATTAGAACCGTCTATAATTTCGTATGTTTTTCCATCTGTACAAAATGTCAGTTTGATAAATTTTTTATTTGAAAATGGAAGGAAAGGCAAATTTTGAAGATTTATTCAATAAATTGATTTAAAATGAATTTATTCTTAGTTTGAAGGGCTACAGGAGGACATTTAAGAGCTTTAAGGTTTACGAAAATTTCAAAAGCTGTTTTTTATTTTCAAATGACGTGTCGATAGTGTGGAGACAAAAGAAAAAAGCTGTCTGACAAAAACTTAATTCTGACACACAGATGAAATTCGGTATGTAATTTTATTTGACATGTCATATGTATGAAACATATAGTCTGGGGGCACCTTTAGTGAGTATGAAGTAGAGTAAAGAGTATTAGAAAGCGTACTCTTAAATCTGGACTTAGATATGTATGGTGAATAGCAATTTCTGATACTATTAAATATTCTGCAGCATCTGCTTATGTGTACATGTTTATGAGTAGTATTTGGTATTCAACAGTCCTACGTGAAGCGAACCACAAAAAGTATGGGTGCCGGATTTCCTAGAATGCTCAAAAACATTTTCGAAATTCTTAATGCAAATTTGTTCATCAAGTGCTTATCAACGAATTTGCATTAAAAATTTCCAAAATGTTCTTGAGCTTTGACTTAAAAATGAAAACTCTCTTTTCCGATTCCGCGTGAAAAATTATTTAAAATATGGATGTTTAAAAAAAATATTTATTTATAGATTTTTATAGAAAGATGATTGTATTTTCATATTCCGTCATCAAATTCTAAATTCTAAAAATGTTTTCATTTTCATGTTCGTATTTCGAATCAAAATTCAAAGAATTTCGTCATTTTTGGGATTTTTTTATCATCTTTAAATTGAAGCTTGGAATTTTTAGATAATACTCAAGAAGTTTCATAGTGGGATTCGCAATGGCTTAAAAGTTGTGAATTTTCAGTTACATGCATCTCGCGCATTTCGTAGTATGTACTTCGTACTAGCTAGCTGTCGCCAGTAAGTGCTTAAAAATTTATAACTTCTAAACCATTACGAATTCCACTATGAAACTTCTTGTGTAATATCTACATATATCAGGCTTCAATTTAAAAATGTTAATGAAAAATCCCAAAAATGGGAACATTTTTCGAATTTTAATTCCACATTTGAACTTCCTGTTTCGAAATGGAAAATTTTCGAATTTCGAAAATGCAATCATTTTTCTATATAAATCCACTAGCTGAAACCTGGCGCGTTGCTGCCACACCCCCCTTGTCCAGCGCCCATAAAATGTTATCAGTGAGACGGCACGCGTAAATTGTGGTCGAATACTGAATTCCGAGGTCGTGTGACCTATAACTCTAAAACTATTCGATATCGAAAATTTGGGTTGTATGGAAGGTGCCACACCCACTTGTCCAACGCTCATAAAATATTATCAGTGAAACTATGTGTAAATTGTGGTCAAATACTAAATTCCTAGGCAAAATATATATAAAAAAAAATTAATTTAAAATTTATTTAAATCAGTGATGAACAGCTTTAACTCGCAAACAGATTACAAACAACTGTCCATGTGAGAAAACTGGATACTTTAAATTCACTTCACAAATTCCTAACGATTGTCCTTGCACCTTATTAAAAGTAACCGGAAATGCAAGGCGAATAGGAAACTAAAGACGTTTAAATGGAAATGATATATCAGATGGAATCATTGGGATGCGTGGAATAAATACACCTTCGCTTTTATATTTTCCAGTGAAAATAATAGCTTCAATTACATAAGCCAACAATCTTTTAACAGCAAGTCTTGTGCCATTACACAAACGGGGTTTAATGATGGTGACTCCAACTTTTCCTGGTAAATTCAAGGAATTCAAAAATTCTGTTGGATAATTCACAAGCAGCCCAATTCTGAATGATTTTTTCCGGGGAATAGGAAAAGGGAATTTTAATTTTTAAGATAAAATTCAAAAACATTCTGGAAATTTTCAATGCCAATTTGTTCATAAACCGTTGATACTCATGGATGTAAACAAAAGAAATGTGATATCTTTATCCGGTGTCTTAAAAATAAAAAACTCCCTTTTCCAATTCCCCGGGAAAAATTATTCAGAATATCTTCTTGGTTAGTAACAGTATCCACAGACTTGTACGAAACCAAGTCGAAAGGAATTTTGAATAGTAAAGCCATGTTTAATTCACTTGCATCTAAAATTGTCCATGACTAAACCATGCATGGCATTTATACTCTTATGCTATGTTAGGGAAAACACTTTCAATCAATTCCTCTTTTGACTTTACAAAACGGCAAAAATCATTTGGCAATGTTATCAATCCAGTCTCATCAACAGGCATCGAACCATTCCCAATTTTCAGCAACTGCTTAATGATTATCAGCAGATAGATCATTCTGCAACTGAACTCTAACGTTGGCAGTAAGTTTCAATGTTTTAACAAATCTCCATAAATATGAAGAATTCAAGCAAAGGAATGACGGGCAATATTTGTTTTAAATCGCCTGACAATAAAATCAGTTCACCACCAAATAAGTCTGAATTATCTCGAACATCTTTCACTGTTCTTTTCAAAGCTTCAACTGATTTCTTATTCGCCATAGTGCATTCATCCCAAATAATGATACTGCAAAGTTTCAATAATTTTGCTGTTAAAGATGTGTTTGAAATGTTACATGTTGGAGTTTCATTAACTTTGTAATTTAATGGTAACTTAAAAGCATAATGTGCTGTTCAACCTCCATCTAAGAAAGTGTCTGCAATGCCAGGAGACATCAATGCTAATGCAATTTTATTCAGAGAACGTATCGTTGCCAACAACAATGAATTTAAAAACGTTGTTCCGGTGCCTTCAGGTGCATCCAGAAAATAAAATCCACCGGCATCGCTATTGAAAGCTTGCATAATAGTGTCCTAGGCTTTTTGCTCCGCATTCAATGTCAAAAGAGTTGTTTCGACAAAAGCATTAAATTCGTGGTGATCATATTGTTGTTCACGTTGAAGTTATAGCTCGAAAATGTCATGCATTGCACGATTTGGTGATGCCATTACTAACTGTGCTAATGCTTAACTGACAAACAGAAATCTTTAATACAAATTAATCCTTCATTGTAAATTTCCGGCATGAAATCCATTACAGGATTACGATTTACTTGACGCACTCGAAATAAAATATCTTTTGATAAATAATCTTGAAATTTTGTCCACAATTCAAATTGATTCGATGGAAAACAAAGCTCGAATTGGATAAGGATGATGAGCGAATACTTTGTCTTGGCGTAAAATTTTCGGTAACTTCGATTTTATGTGATGACGTCAGTACAGTACAAGTTCCAACTGTCTGTATTGGGGGGCACTAAGCTGCATTTGATGAGGTGAGGTGGTGGGTGATGCAACATTAGAAGTTGTTACCATCGACGTCCGAAGAGAACTATTAGTTTTTATGCAAGCATTTTTGCAATGAGTGGCAATAAGCGGCACTTGATGAGGTGGATTGGTGAATTATGCAACATTAAAGTGGTTGTTACCAGCGGCAATGAAGAGTTGTTGTAAATGAGATGACAAAAATATAAGAAAAAGTGCAGCTACGTAAAGGAAACAGTAAAGTTGTGCGATGTTTTTGTTATGCATTTGCCTTGGCGTAAGATTTTCGGTACCTTCGATTATATGTGATGACGTCTACCAAATTCCAATACCCTAGTAACCATGTTTGCCGATTTATAGTGCCACGACCCTTTGTCTTATTCCGTCAACTTTTCTTACTGAGCTTGGAAATGATCCTACCCACATCTGTATCAAATTCCAATGCTCTAGTACCCATGTTAACCGAGACTGTAATTTATTTATGGGGCTTTCCATAGAGACTAGTGAGACAGTTTACTCTAGAATCCCTAATGTTTAGATCTGTAACTTTGTATTTTGATGTAATATAATGATCAAATTAATAATTTACAATATATTATGAACCGAATTATAAAGCTTTTACCGAAGAAAGTAACTCATATAAATATTTTTGTATTATTTCATTGGTTAAAGGAGTGTGACTAGTGGGACAGTCAAAAATACCTCACCTCCGCCTTCTGCGCTCTCAATCATGAGCTCAATATTTATATTTACGACACGGAAACAGTAAAGTTGTGCGATGTTTTTGTTATGCATTTGCCTTTGCGTAAGATTTTCGGTACCTTCGATTATATGTGATGACCCATGTACCCATGAGTACCCATGTTTTCCGAGATATAGTGATTTATTTATAGTGCCACGCCTCTTTGTCTTATTCCGTCAACTTTTCCTACTGAGCTTGGAAATGATCCTACCCACATCTGTATCAAATTCCAATGCTCTAGTACCCATGTTAACCGAGACTGTAATTTATTTATGGGCTTTCCATAGTGACTAGTGGGACAGTTTACTCTAGAATCCCTAATGTTTAGATCTGTAACTTTGTATTTTGATGTAATAAAATGATCAAATTGATATTTTACAATATATTATGAACTGAATTATAAAGCTTTTACCGAAGAAAGTAACTCATATAAATATTTTAGTATTATTTCATTGGTTAAAGGAGTGTGACTGGTGGGACAGTCAAAAATACCTCACCTCCGCCTTCTGCGCTCTCAATCATAGAGCTCAAGATTTTTATAATGTCAAATTAATTAAATTATCTAATAATTGATCGATTTCGGTCAAAGCCATGAGTAATGAACATTTGGTTGTTCAATTAACCTTTCAGTTAGAACACTAGCTTCTAGACAAGCAAAAACTCGTTTCAATTCGATGGTGCATTTCGACAGATTGTCGAACATCAATGAATACTGAAATAAATAAGAAGCAATTGAAACATATGTCAACCTTGGTAGAGTTGATGGCTATGATCCATAAATAGCTTACTGCTTTAAATGCCATATGATTAAGTAGCCGATTTGAACGTACAATTCGAAAGAATTTTGTTCAAACATGTGAAATCATATGCGACTTTAACAGTGGCGACTGAAGAGGAAATGTGGCGATTTCCGAAACAGAATGTCTAGTCAGCTAAGTGATTGACTCTATACAGAGTTGTTATTGCTGTTTTTGTTGCCTTAAAAACTTACTTGATCTAAAGCTCGTAAATAAATTCATGTAATAATTTAAATAATAGATCAGAAATGATTACTAGACATTTTATTTTGTCACTTTCCCTAATTTGTTGCACGAAAGTATTGCCACTACGAATTTTGTTGCGTTTTAAAAATTGTATGCATTACTGTACATTAATTAGGCTGGCATTTTTTAGGAACCTTTTAAAAATGAAAATTATGACTAGTTAAAAACGTGACGTTTGGGATAAGAACCAGCATGTATTAATATAAGTTCGATAGGTGTACGCCAAATGACCGCGAGTTGTTGACTTTTTACATATTTCTCGATTTTTTGGGCATAAAACTTTATTTTGTGCATAAAACTGGTATGCATTTTGTTTGATATTTAAATAAATATTCCTAAAAATGAGCTATAAATATAAAAATTGGATATAAATTAATAGAGTTGTGATATTTTAATTTTTGAAAAAATTTCATATATTTTCTTATTGTAGTAAAAAAAATCTGAAAAATTCTAATTTGTAAAAATTTCAATAAATTGCTATTGAAAATTTTTCTAAAACAACACTTTATACAAATACAAAAAAATTATGTGATTACGTTTAATAACTTGGTCGTTAAGAAATTTTTTACTTGAAGTGCAACATTTTGTAAATTTCAAGCTTGGGTATTTTTACAAAAAAATTAAAAAAAAAAAAAAAAACTGAAAAATTTTAAAAATCGACTCACGGCTGGCATAGTTTTAAGCTATTTCGTTCAAAAAATTACAAAAACCAAAATTCGGATAAAAAGTTATAGCTGTTGAAACTACATTTTTTCAGAAATACTCAAAGTGCCCGTTTTTGGCATTTCGAACACAAAAAATTCATAAAAAATCGATAAAATTATGAGTTGAAAATTCAGATTTTTCTAAATAACTCATAAACTGTCAAATATATTGCCAAAAAATAAAAAGTTTTCTAAAGCCAATATAATTGTAGTAAATTGAAGTAATTCTATTCGACAAAATAAAGTTTTTGAAAATAAATTGGAAGGAAACAAAGTTACACGGGTGCAAACATGAAAAAAATTTAACTATTTTAAAATTTAAAACTACAAAAGACAATGAATTTTTGTAAACAGTTATAGTTAGGCCTAGTATTTTTTAATCAAACCTATTGAAGATAAATAAAATTGGCTAATGCGTTAAAAAAATATAGTGCAGTTAAAAATAACTGTTTTTTTAATTTTGCCTATAACTCCTAAACTCGACCTGATAGAGAGCGAAAATTAAATTGGTTGGTTTTTGAGGTATTTTTAATACTGTTACCCTAAAACCAGAGTCTAATATGTTGGCAGCCATGGAACTACAAAATTTCTTCTAACTAAAATCAGAACATTTTTTTATATTACTGAAGCCATTTTAAATGAGAAACAAAATTTTATCGATTTTGTATGTTCGAAATACCAAAACCAGGCACAGAGCATTTTTGAAAAAAAAATCTAGTTTCAACAGCTATAACTTTTTAATTGAATTTTAATTTTTTTTAACTGGCGGCCGTAGCCCACTGGTTAGAGTGCGTGGCCCCTAAACTAAGTAGCCCGGGTTCAATTCCAGCTCAGACAGAAAGCTGTTTCAATTGAATTAATTTTTCTGTTCGGTCGTCACCTCTCTGCAGACAATGGCAAACCTCAGAGAGTAAAAATTGCCATGTTAAGCTTCTTAAGAACATAAGCCGTTCGGCGTCGGCATAAAACACGTAGGTCCAGTTCTGGGTCATTTGTGATCAAACATTTAATAACACGTGCAACACAATTGATTAATAGAAACTAGGTCAAAGTCCTTCCAAGGGCTGAAATAGCCAGTTTATATATTTTATTATTTTTGCAGTTTTTTGCCAGAAATAGCTAAAGACAATGCTATAGCTAGCCGTTAAGTCGATTTTTTATGAACAAATTTTGCATTTTTGGATTTTTTGGAATTTTTTTCGTAAAAATACCCAAACTCAAAATTTACAAAATGTTACACTTCTAGTAAAAAATTTCATAACGACCAAGTTATTCAGAGTAATCACATAGCTTTAATTTATTTGTATTAACAGCCCTATTCTGGAAACTTGACAATAGTCAACCATTATTTGTATGTGTTTGTTGTAATTTTTTTATTTCAAAACAAAATTTGAAGCTCAAAAATAATAAATTTAATACAAATTGTCAAGTGCTTTTCAGGTATTGACAATTTCATTAAAAAAGTTTTTTTTTTTAGCTTCAAATTTTGTTGTGAAATAAAAAAATTACACCCAACACACAGAAATATTAAAAATACTGGTTGACTATTGTCAAGTTGCCAGAATAGGGCTGTAAATGTTGTTTCAGAAAACATTTCAATAGCCATTTATTGCACTTTTTATAAATTTGAGTTTTTAAGATTTTTTATTACAATAAGAAAAAAAAAATGAAATTTTTTCAAAAATTCAAATATCACAACATTGCTAATTTTTACCCGATTTTTATGTTTTATAACTTATTTTTAGGAACAATTAAATAATAAGCGAAGTGCATATCAGTTTAATGCATAAAATAAGTAAATATGCGAAAAAAAATCAAGAAATATGTAAAAAGTCAAAAATTTTTCATAGGTTTTTAATTTACAACAAAACGATCACGTTTTTAATGAGTCATAATTTACATTTTCGAAAAATTTAAAGTTTTCATACAAATGCATGGTCAGTCTACTGTACACATAAAAAACCACTGTCCCTAATTAGTTGCACGTAGCTGTATATAAATTCATATATCTCTTAAAGTAATGCAGACCCTATAACTATATATTTTTTGTGTGTTATCTAATACTCCAACATATATTTTAAAATAGAAATGAAAAAAAAAAAACAGGATAAGTTAATAAAATTTGAATTTTAAATATTCTAAGAGAAAAAAAGTCCAATTTCAAATCTGATTTCATAAGAAAAAATAACCGTAAAATATCTATATAAATCACTATGTTTAACATTTCAAAAAATTTTCAAAAGGGGAGCAAAAAATTCGTATTTTATATTCGCCGATTCTGTTGTAACCCATAATTTAACAACTAGGTCTCATAAAAAAATGTGTGATTACAGTCACACCCTCCAGAATTACAGTTTGGCCGAATGTGAAAAAAATTTCTGAAAACATATTTTTTTCGTTATCCGCTTCACATGAATGGCCCGTCCATATACGAATTTTAAGATTTTTTTAATCTTCAATTATTTTCTCTCCGTCGATCGCAAATTTAATCATTTAATTCGTCGAGGCAAAGTCGATCGAATTAAAAAGGTTAACTTGTAGGAAATAGTTATAATTTTCATAAGTTTCAAAGGAAATATTTCGACAATTATGTAAAGTCTCCAAAAGTTAAGACTTTAATTTTCTTATTCAGGGCCACCATTAATGATACAAAAGTTTCACCCAGTTCATTGTATGTGCTTTCAGTTTAAACAGAAGGAATATAAAAGATACTAATGTATGTATATCTAAAGATCACTAACGCTATTTAATTGTGATTACTTGGCGTTCGAAAAAATTGGATTAGATGCTTTTAGCAAGTTCAGTGGTCAGGAAGTTAGATCAGATTTCAGTTGGCTTGCAAATAACACGAAAATTTTTTTTTTTTCATTTGATATTAATTCAAAGTTTTGAATATGTGAAGTTTGACAATTCATTAAAATCTCTTAAGATTCTAATTTATTTTTATTTCTGCCCCCACACAGGTTCAATTGATGTCACGTGACGAGCAATCGGTCTTAATTGTTACATATTGTGAACTGAAGCAATGCCTGGACAATGCGTTTTCCGAACTAATGGCCAATGCAGCCTCATAATAAATGCTCCCCTCCTCCACCACATGATTGATCTTCAAAGAAACAAACACATTTATTTTAAAGTTAAATGAATCCAAAATGAAAACGAAAGAAAATAGTAAAAAGAAAACTAATTGTTAAGCTAAAAAGATTTAATGTTGAATCATAAAACTTACACGAAAAGAAAAATAACTCAAAAAATTATACAACTCATACAGAAAAACAAACATGCCCAACACAAATACAACCATAATAATGATGATGATAGTAAAGTCTAGCGAAAGTAAAAAAAAAAAATCATAAAAACGGCAAAAAATTATAAGAACGCAATCTCTCCACAAAAATACAAAAAATATTGAAAAAAAAAACAAAGTAAATTTTGAAACAAAGAAAAATTGTTATACAAACAAAAAGATATAAAAGTCTATTTTTACAAAAAAAAAAAGCAAATATTTATAAAAAAGAGAAAGAAAGTTACATAAAATCAACAGCAGGAAACGGAGAGAAAACCCAAACAAAGATAGAAAAAAAAAAAACTCAAGGCAGCGAATTTCAACACGAAACTAACAATATAACAAGGAACCACGTAAAATGTTGTTGATCCAGATAATTTTTTGTTTTGTTTTTTTTTAATATTTATTAAGAAAATTAGAAAAAAAAGAATCTTGTTATGCTGCGAAGGAATGTAAAAATCAGCGAATTGAAGGATACAAAAAATTGTTGAAATTATTTTTACACATTTTTAAACGGGGAACATTTTTTGACACATAGTCGTTTTATAAATTGAAATTTTTAAGAACGAAAGCGAGGGAGAGCGATATAATTGCATAGCGCAACTCTTTCGGAAAACAAAATAAAAAAAAAAACCAAAAATACAAACAATTCTATCTACATACTGCTGTGGCCCACATTTTAACTATGATGTAGATGATGAGGCGAGTTCAAATCGAATTATAATGAATGCACCACCTTAAAAATTAAAAAAAAATTGATAACGTAGCAGAAAGTAGAAGCAACCATATAAACGAAAACTGCAAAAACTTGTTTTTTTTTTTTAATTTATAAAAACGCTCTCAACCTGTTAAACTACTATTTATTTCGTCATAATTATTATTTATAACTAAAAACAAAATAAGACTTGAAAGAAGTGAAAACGTAAAATTCACCAAATTTGTTTAAAGTAAAATTTTCAATTTTAAGCTTTTTATTTATATCAGCAAAGCTTGTACTAAAAAGTTTTGTTTAGATCATGTCAAGTACTAAGAGCAACAAAGAGTTATGTAAGAGTATGTTTAACCCCGATCCCGTTCTCTATATTCTTTATGTTCTCTTTTTCACACCGCCCCATCCTTTTCTTTTTTGTGCAAAATTCGAATATCATGTTAAAGTATGTTATTGTCTATAAAGTTTAGACTTATTTTTTCAAATTTTACAAAATATAAAAGAAAAACATAAAATATATAACAACAAACTTCGCCAAAAACACTCAATTTATGTTTATTGTAAAATTCTTATTTGAAACAGTGTTGGTACAAATTTGTAAATGTTAAATTTTTCCCAAATCGGCTTTATTTAAAAGTTTTCAAAACATTTCTAGAAGTAGACTTCAATTCATATTTCTATTATCACGTAAGAAATTTGAAGTCTACTCAAAGGCATATAATTTGTAAATATTTTGAAAACATTTATTGACTGCACAAAAACAACAACACAAAACGAACGGGTAGGCAGCTTTCCGGGGTCAGAATGTTCAGCTCTTACATTGTACAAGCAAACTTTTTATTTTTAAAACACTTCGTTAAAATGCTGCAACTTTAATTATTAAAATAAGATAATTTAAAAATTTCTTTATTTCTTTATAAAGTAGGTACTTTAAGCCTAAAATAATTACAATAAGTTACATTGAAAAAATTAAGTTATTAAAGAGTAAAAAAAAGAAACAATCTTAATGTCATTTAAAATACAAAACGACAGCAAATCAAATTTTTTAAATTTTTTTAAAGCTCTTTAAGGTTTAAGTTTCTCTGAGCTCTAAAGCTTGTAATTCCAAATTTTTTTTCGAAACTGTTATTTACATACAAAACTAGTTCTTAGTTCTTTTTATATATATATATATCTATGAAACATCAATATTATTTTTTAACACTACTTATTTTAGACGAAAAGAAAGAAAGAAAAAAAAAAAGAAAAAACTTAAGAGAACAACAAAACTTATATTCGAAACGAGCGAAAAAACGACAGAAAATATTAAATTGTGATTTACCAGAAGCAAACTGTTAACAAAAAAAAAAAAAAGAAAGAAAGAAAAACAAAAACACACACCATTTGACTCATCAAGCAAATTTTGTAAATGCAGACCTTTTATTATTTTCTTATTTCTTAAGTTTTGACAGTACTAAAACGAAAAACTGCAAAAAAAAACCGAAAATCTTATAAAAGTTGAAAAAGAAAATTAAAAAAAAAAAAATAAAATACAAATTCATCTATGCAAAGAGTTGAATTTCAAAAATGTAAAAAAAATTTATAAAAAAATTAAAAAAAACATCGTAAAAAAATAATAAAATTAAATGAAAAAGTATTTTGAAAAAACACCTTTTGTATTATTTTTTTATACAAATGAAATTATTTTTACATAATGCCGGGGAATCAAAAAGGAATCAAACACCAACACATACCTAAAACTGAACGAAAGCCAAATGTGTCGGATTGGTGACTAAAAAAAAAGGTCACCAAATAATTAAAGACATGTTTTCGATTTTAGTGGATCCTTTCAATATGTGCTGTGTCTATGTTAAGACAAAAATTAATTTTTTAATATCAGAGGCATTTTGTGCAGGTATCGTGGAGAGATTTCAATTATTTTTCATCTTTATATATATAGTTGCGAACGAAACAATAGCAATGTTTGGATAAATAATACTTGTCTACATATTTCGTATCCGGTAAACCAATTATTATTCCTTTATGTACTTTCAACGCTGGTTTCAAATCTGCACTCAGTTTCCTCCTATATTGTAAAATTTTCAAGATACAGGGTGTTTTACGTTTTTGGGACGTGTTTAGCATAATTGATCTAGAATCTAAACTACTCACCATAGAGTAAAAAATAATATTTTGTATTTTAGAAAAAATATCAACTTCTCAATTAATATATCGACCATTTTGAGTGACCATTTGGGCCTCAGGAAAGTGAAATCTCGGTTGGTGCCAAAAACGCACTCATAATTTGTGATCATTTTGCCAAAAAGAACCCATATCGTTCCGCAACCACCGCATTCGCCTGACTTAGCACCATGTCACATCTGGCTATACGCTAAACTCAAGAGACCGCTCCGTGGACACCGTTTTGAATCGATAGAAACCGAAACGAAGAAGGAATTGAATGCACTGCCGGAAGAGGACTTTCAAGTACTTGAATTCAAGTATGTATCCAAACTTGAAAAAGCAAGCTTTAGCCAGCCAGCTTGCAAAAATACCAAACAGATATAAGTCATATTCATGCTTGCTCGTTGGCTTGGCTTGTTTAGACTTACTTTGTTGGGTAGAAAGTTGAAAAGCTTGAAACGATCGACAAAAGCTTGTAAGCTCGCAAGTATCCAAATTATTGCATTTTAAGCAGTGTCGGGCAGCTTTGCACACTTGAGATTGTGTTTGTGCAGTAAAATATGTATTCATCTCACCTACAGAACGATCAAAGCTTCAGTGTTCAAGCGTATTCAAATGTATGAACAATTTTCTGTTTTTAGAAAATAACGGCAGGGCGCGGCATAAAAGAGGTAAAATTAAAATAATTATTTATTACAAGGCATTACGATTATTTGCAAGGCCTATATAAGATAATTGTGGGGCAAGCGATGAAGAAATAATTATTTAAAAGTAAGATAAGATAAGTAGTGATGGGAACTATCGAATGAAAATATTCGATTTATTCGATAGTTCAAAATTATTCATTCATTCGATAGTTTTTTTTTATTCGATAGTTTTTTCATTTGCCTTTTGTTTGTTTACCTTCATGAATCATGAGTACTGCAAATTTAACTGGAAAAGTAGGTTTTTTAAGTCGAATGAATGAATACTTGAATTGATAGCAAAAATCATTTTATCTTTGAACTAGCTACTATTTTTATAATTCGAATGAATGAATAATTTATTCGATATTAAAAATTGTACGATTGTTTTTGTTACTAGTTACTATTTTTTTAATTCGAATTAATGAATTATTCGATAGTTTAAATCATTCGAAAGTTTCGTGTACTATTTACTATTTTTTTGAAGTAATTGAATGAATGAAATATTCGAACGAATTGTTCGACAGTTGAAATCATTCGATAGTAAACCATCGATAGTTGAAATCATTCGATAGTGCCCATCACTAAAGATAAGATATGTCCACATATCATATTAATAGTGATCAGTTCCAAGTACGTATAAGAAATCATCTTACGCTGTCAGTTTGGCCTTGGCAAAACACAATAAGCACAATATAAAAAATATTTGTTTTTTACTATTAGCCTGCCTTTTTACATTTGCGTTTGCTTATCTGTATTTCATGTTATCCGTCTGTTTTCTTTTGACATTCCGTTCACTAATTTATTTAATTTCGCAATACAAATCCGAGCAAAAAAAAAGTATCCTATAATGGCTAGTAAGATTTCTGCAAAAAGCGCTTTAGCACTACTTTGTTTTCAGTGTGAGCTTTAAAGCGCTCATTAATACATACTCAAGATGAGAAAGTATAGGTGTGCAAAGCTGCCCGACACTGATTTAAAGCAAGTATCCAAAAAAAACCAATGAGCTTGTGTAGAGAGAGCTTAAGGACTTTTAAGGTTCTGTGGACTCCGTGGTTGGCAGTTTTAAGAGGTAGATGATTTCGGATTTGATGTCAAAATGTAAAATTTAAGATGGCGGATAAAGTTGCCACCTAGATTTTTTTTTGTATTTTTACGAATTCTTGTAATTTTGAAAGTCTGACAACGTATTCGATTTCGAATATAATGTCAGTTTTAAAATTTAAGATCGAGGTTAGGGTTGCCACTTAAATTTTTTTTATTTTTACGAATTCTGGGCTGTCGCGAACTAAAGGGTAAAAATGAGTCGATTAATCCGAATCCGTTGTCGGAATTTCAAAATTATAAAATTTTTAAATAATAGGGTTGCCACCTAGTAATATGTCTTTTTAAGAGTTTTAAACATAATTTATCAGTGTTAGTAAGTCGCTGATTTCGAATCTAAAGTCAGAATTTTAAAATTCAAGATGGTGGGTTGGGTTGCCACCTTATTTTTTTTTATTTTTACGAATTCGGGGCATACCATCCCGGATTTTTTGGATTCCAAATTTGTAAAGCTTACCGAAAATTGAAAAATTAATTGAAAATATGATTGCGAGTTTTTAAAAATAATAATAATTACTTGCATGTAAGTTCTAACTTCCACAAATTAATAAATCTAAATAGATAATAAAGTCTTTATGCTAAAAACCAAAAGAACAAATGATTAACCATTTGCCCACAAAGTGGTTTCAAAGATGAAAAAATATTAAATTTTTGATCAAATCAAAAATTTTGTAATAGTGACAACTTTTAGGCTATACATCATTCCAAACAAAACAGTAAGAAAAAACCAAATACAGAAAAAATGTTAGTCATTTTAAAATAGAATAAAAAAAATTTTAAATTCTGATAATTTTTTTTTAGATTATTTTCGCAAACTAATCTAGTACAAAAAGTGCTCCGTGTGGCGGTCGATGCTCTCAATCAGGGAACGAAAATAAACCGAACGATATTTTAATGTGCCTCGCATGGCATGAATTTCCGTTCGGTTGCGTATATGTCAGTGGAGACGAACATAAATGTTATAATTCTGTATCGTTCGACAGCATGGCATACACTACATTATAATTATGTTTGCATACTCTCTACTCAACACATTCGGCATACGATATTTTTTACGTAGGCTATTCTCTCTCATTTTGTATCTCAGAATCAGTGTTGCCAACACTTTTTCATATGTATAAAATTATATATATAATGTAAAAAATGTATTTTCAACCAACTCTTGGATATTTAACTCTATTTGTGCAAAAATTCCCTCATCATCAGATGAATCGTAATATTTATATACAGACACGGGGTTTTGAAATATTAAATTTCAAGAAGCCTTTTGGTATGTCAAAGCAATAGCAAAATACATGTTTTAAATCTTTTCAATAAACACTATATCACAAGAGGTGCATTACGCATATGCAATTCTATTTTTTTCCATGCTCTGTTTTTACAATGTTCATTGCGCTTTTTACTTACCTTTCCATTCTATGTTATTAAATACACATATAGGTTTTTATTTTGCGTAAATGAAAATTTTAATTTGCAAATATTTTATTCATAAGAATGCGCTAACATTAAAACCTTAACAGATCGGCACAAACAATTTTGCTATTGTTTCTTAAAAAAAAGCCGGCAACACACTAAAAAACAAGCATTGAAAACTTTAAATAATTATTTTTAAAAAATATTCACTTTTCAAAACAAGCTAGAAAAAGCTAGAAGATTAGGGTTGTCAATTCGGCGTGTAGATTGACTCGTAGAAGATTTACATTTACTATTTAGATCACTTTCAGAAAAGAAAAAAAAGCTTGAGTGTCTCCTTAATGCTCTGTTAACTATTTGCCCAACGTCTAATACTAGCGAACGCGTTTTTTCTGTGTCAACTATTATTAAAAATGAAGCGAAATTGATTTTTAATATCAAATATTTAATATCTTATTGAAAAATACCATACTTATACTTGCTAATATTTTGAGTTAAGATAGATACACGTTGAATTACTTACAAACGGTTTTTTCTTTTATTTTGGATTCAATTTAAAAAACTGTCATTTTCACTATTGTAAATTTTTTAAATAACATGGAAAAATTTTAAAAAACATTTGTGAAAAAAAAGACTGAAATATATCATAGACAGATATACCCAAAACCTCAAGATAAAGGCCGAAAAAATATGTTAGCTTATAATATTGCTAACTTGGCAACTCTGAGCAGAAGCAATCATTTTTTCCCGCTGGTAAAACTTTGTGTGTTCCAAATAAAAGAAGTATACTTTAGTAAAACTGCTTGCTTTTTTAAAGTTCAAACCTTAGCCGAAGTACTTTTTATAAAGATTGTTTTACATTACAAAAATAGTGATGAATATGGTGAGTTTTGATTATCGAAACATGTAAAAATTTCAAGTCATTTAAATGAATTTTGAGACTTTTTAAGAGAAAAAAACTTTTTATAAAGTGACTTTGTATGGGAGTTAGGCGTTGTTTCTACCCGAGCCACTAATTTTCGAACTTCATCTTTATTTTTAGATAGCATCTTAACCCACAACTACACGGTTTATGATCCAGCTAAAATTTTTTTATGGATTTATACACTGAGAAAAGAAGCATACTAAAACCAAAGAACATTTACTCAATATTAAAAAAAATTTTATTTGTTTTAGCGAAATTTTTGTTTTGTTTTAAATGGAAACTTTTCTTTAAAATAAAGAAATAAATTTCAAAACAAAGAAATAGTTTATTTCTTTAAAGAAAATTTCTTTCTTTCTGAAAGAATAATTTCCATTTGCAAAAAAAATTTGAAAAAATAAATTTCTTTGATTTTAGTCTGAGTGTGTAATTCATTTTTAAAATCAATATAAAAAATAAAACAAATAAAATTTTACTTTTGAATCCAAATTCTTAATTTTTTGAAATAAATGCGAAATAGATGCAATAAATTGATATTGTTTAAAGAAAAAATTTCCATAAAACTAACGAAATTTCAGATTTTAAAACAAATACCTGTGTTTTTTATTTCAAAGTTGAACTTTTTTCTGAGTTTGTTTAAAATGGAATAACTAGATACACAAACAAAACTATGTAAAAAAGGAGTTTCATTTCCGTCAGAAGCCATATATGGCTGTTCGAAGGAATGCGTGATTTCATGACCTTAACATGTACAATTGAAACACATTTCCATAAACATTAAACAGTAGTATTATATTCTATAAAAAAATTATATTATATAAGTGAACTTACTTACATGTAACAAAGAAAAATTAATATTTTATTTTCTGAATTCTCCAGCCATAAAGTGATAACACGCACTAATAAAATAAACTGAGATTTTCTTAGCAGCTGTGTTAAAAAAGTGTCGTGTCGACAGACAGACAAACAGACGGAAACGGCTAAATCGGCCCAGCTAGTGATGCCGAATAATGGCCTTGGCAATGAATGCTACACAACATAAATGTTCAGTTCTCTCAAATGAACGCTTTACTACCTTAACGAACGAAACGTTAGAGTTTATTTTCGTTCCCTGCTCTCAATCCTTCGAGCTTTTTAATAAAAATATCAGTTCTTTATTTTTCAGTGTTTATTGTATACTTGTAAAATTTTTCATACAAAAAGTACAAACATAAAATTAGTAAATATTCCAAAAAAGTTTGTAAACTACTAAGAATTGACTTCAGTAGATGTTTTAAATAAAGTTCGCGAAGAATATTTTTGCCAGAAATTCATTTTCTATAGTAAATGCATTGGTTATAAATGTTATCAAAAGCTAAGAGAGAACTTTTTTTTTAAAAAAAAGACAATTGGACGGAATTGTTGCGTTTTTAGCTTAGTCTCTAATGGACATGTACCTTAAATGGAATGCAAATTAATTTTGTAAACATTAACTCACTACTGAGTTAAACTTTGATTGATAAAAAAAAGACACTCAAATGAAATGTGTTAGAATCAGTTGAATAAAAATTAAACTTTGTACTAAATGCTAAAAGTTTTTTTAAAAAAAAAACTTAATTAATTGAATGTGTAAATTTTCGGTGATAAATACGGTAAAATATATTGTGAATGTAGGCCATCTAGGCGTAGCTGATTTCGTGCTCGTAGCTCTGTTCATTCCACTCATGATTGTCTGGTAGTGCATGATGACGAAGGCCACAAAGACGTGGCCCAAAGCGCAGCATGACGATGATGACGCCGACAATGAAGAGCGCCAAAGCAGCTATGGCCGGATAAAGAATAATGAAAGCCATGTTGGATTGTTTTTCTTATGAGCGGCGCAGGTGTTGAAGATTGTATCTAGATGTCGCTTTCACGTTTATGCAATTCAACGTATTCCTCACGTTGACGCTGATGATGTATGCCGCGACCCTCTGGACGTGGTGGACGTTGATGATGATGATGTGACTGATGTATCGAAGGCTCTTGACCTTCGATGTCTATTATTTCTTCGTGATAGATGTGTGGCTATAAGGAAAGACAATAGATTATTAAAGTGCTGAAGACCGGCAAAATGCTTGTTTTACTTGTAGATGCTGAAAGTGGGAAGCGTCTTTTAGCTCAGTCAATTCTAGCGGTGGTTGCTGATGAGGTGTAGCAGACCAAATGGAAACTAGCCAGCGATTACCTAAAAAGTGTAATAATAACAGCGTTTAAGATGAATTCTTTGCTTGCTAATAATGTAAGCTACCCACCTGTGTATCTGTCTACCCAGTATCTGCGATGCTTCGAACAACAGCCAAGCACTACGTTAAGCAAAACTATAGATATGAAGAGCACGCTGCACACAGCGATGGTTACATAAAACGGCGAGAAGTTGCCGTAAATATGACCTGCGAAGTACGGATTCTTTTCGTATTCTCTGCGTTGATCTTCGATTGTGGACATAATCGTCAGCTAGAGGGCGCTGAGTGGGAACTATTTGATGCGCGATCACTGAATGAATTTATGAATCACTTGTTAAATGATCGATGAGCACAAGTCGTGCATTATTTAAACAGTTTTGACTAGACGTAAATTGAAATCATCAGTAAATAGTTAGAATATTTAAATAAAATATAATCAACTCAAAATAAAGACAAAAACGAAATCTAGTACAGCCAAGCCAGCAAAATATGGGTGTGACCCGCTCAACTACTCAGTATTTGCTTTGAAGTCAGGCTTGGATGTAAATGTAAAATTGAACTTACCATTTACATAAAAACCCTGCCTTTTTATTTATATATTTTATTTAACTCCACTTTAATATGTTTCGAATTGTACTTAATAAAAACTCTAAAATTACTACAAATTAAAGAAGAAAAAAAAACAACGCCCAAAAGAAAAAATTTTCAAGACGACGACGGCGACGATGCGGGCAACACAACACAAAATACTTCAATGAACGATGGACGATTGAGTGATTCATTGAGAGCCGCGCTTTAGAGCTGAGTTTAACGACATTTTTTTGTAACTCGTATTTAGCTCTGGCGGAACTTAGTTGCTCGGTTCAAACTGCCAACACTTCCCCTTTGCCACCCGTGGTTTGAGTGCATTTGCACACACAGTATCTGTGTGCATTTTGACAGGTGTGACTTAGTGGTGTGGGTGATATTTTTGTTGTGTTTTTTATTGTAAACAAGTTGGCACAGTTTGAGCACAACTGGTTTTTAGTTGTGTCAGCAAACTAAGTGGTGCCAGTAGTGTTACTCCTTGGGTCAGGCAGCTAAAACGGCTAAAAATATGTTTAAGAACATAGTTCGGTAGTGTGGTGTGTTTTTTCAAGGGTTTTTTTATACCTGCCTTTGACTCATTCACGCTAGCCAGTAGCGCACAGTTAGCGTAGAATAATATTTTCTGGAAATACGTTTTTTTGATAAGAGAATTATTCTCACAAAAATGCGATTAAATTGGATGATTGGTACGCCACATCAAATATAGTTGAAATCGGTAAGGTGGAATATTTATGCCAAAAAGTATCCCAGAGCAATACAATTATGTGCACCAAGTTCTTTACAAACAACAGCTAGTTGGTGTGCAAATTAACCGAATTGGCAACTTATACGAAATTTTATATAACCTAAATCGATATTTTATATAAACTACTTTGTGTGAAAACGAATAAAATCAGACGACTAATACGCCCACCCCTCATATAACCGAAATCGGTAAGATTTTATATTTTCCCAAAAAAGTATCCCAGGGCAATAAAATTTCGCCCTTCACACCAATAAATAGTTTGTGTGAAAAAGAACCAAATCGAGCGACTAATACGCCTACCCCTCATATAACCGAAATGGGTAAGGTTGCATATTGTTACCAAAATGTGCAAAGGCCCCAAACGACAATTTTTTCAAAATGGGTTTTATTGCAAATTCTGATAGCCTATACTGAAATACATATTCGCACGAAATTGTATGGTCCTGAAGTGAAAAACAACGTTTTATAGTCAAAACACAAAAGCCCTATCTCTATGAAGTGAAATCCTTTTATGCACAAAAGCCATAACTAACACAAATATCTTTGCATATGCTTTTCTAGTAGGCGACGGTTTTGTGTTTTAAAGTTTTCACGAGATCGAGATCGTGTTTGTTTCGTAGCTAAATTTAGCTTCTTTTTTCTCACTTAGCTACAAATATTGCGTTTTAGCTCCTTCGGTGTGAATGTGACAAGTAAAGCGATAATTTTTATGCTATCGACAGAATCGCATCTCTTCTTAGTGCACTATTTTATACAGTTCTTGGCGCGTGTTCAAGAGTAGCAGGAAAAATGGATAGGTAAGTTGATTTTTGATGAAAATACATTTTATATAGATTTAACTGATGATATGTGTACAGATATTTGAAAAGAATTGATGCGGTCGAAACAGCTAGGAAGGAGGTGGTTTCTGCTGTGAACTACAGTTATTCCGACGACAATATTTTCAGTCCCAGCAGTCAAACACGGTTTGCTAAATTTAATTATTAAACTATTGTGCCCAAACTAGTTGCATTATTTCATCTCTTAGGAAATACAAACAAAAACTTCGATCTTCTTGGCCTAACGACAAACGGTTTGCAAAATGGATTATGCAGGATGGAGAGATTGTAATGTGCAAGTACTGCCAATGCCGATTGCAGCCGAAATTGCATGGTCTTCTTAAACATTCTACCACAAATAAACACATATCGGCAATGTCCCCGTTTGCGCAAGGAGTTCAGCCAACAGTTCCATATAAGCCCGAAAACAACAAAGAAAAATGTAAGGCTGAGTTATCAAGTTCAATCTTCGTAGCTTCACATACATCAATTCGGTCAATTGATCATTTGACAAAAATGCAGCAAAATATTTTTAAAGACAGCAAAATTGCTACCAATTTGAGACTTGGCCGAAGTAAGTGTAGCGCGGTAATAAAAAATGTGTTGTATCCGTATTTCAAGAGCATCCTCAAGACAGATATCGGAATGGAACATGTTAGTTTAATAATTGATGAGTCAACTGACATCAGTATCAAAAAATATGTCGGTATTGTAATTAGATACTATAGCAAAAGTAACAAAACCATTGTTAATACATTTTTAAAATTATCAGAGCTAGAGGATTGTACAGCAGAGGGTATAGTTACTGCAGTTTTAAACACTTTAAATGAATTTAAACTAGAGGTTCAGAACATGGTTGGTTTTGGCACTGATAACGCAAATGTTATGTTATGGCCTCAAAACAGGGGCGTAATTGCTCGTCTAAAACAGCACAACCCTGACATTAAACTTATCCCTTGCATATGTCATTCGATACTAATTGCAGTTTCTAGTGCTTCAAAGTATATGCCCAGTGAAATTGAGTTTTTAGTTTCCGAAACATACAACTGGTTTTCAAAGTCAGCCTCCAGGCAAAAGAACTATGAAGCTATATTTTCAGCAATAAATGATGGGCTTCAACCATTAAAGATATTAAGAGCGTGCGATACTCGATGGCTATCTGTTGAACCAGCTATCAAACGAATAGTAGAGCAATGGTTGGAGTTGAAAACCCACTTTAGCATTGCTGCTTCAACGGAGGCATGCCACAAAGCTAAATTACTGTCATCTTTATATAGTGATATCAATTTAGCATATCTGCAGTTTTTGAAGCCATTATTGTTAGAAGTTCAAAAAGTTAACAAGTTATTTCAAAGCAATGTAGCGGATCCTACAAAGCTCTTCTCTGATTTAATTTCTTTAATATCTAATTTATGTAACATCATTGTATCTCGTCATGAAAACTTCGATCCATTGAATTCTGTATTAGAAATCTATTTGACACTCGTACCTCAATTTTATTATAGCTTCGAAGAATATATTAAACTAAAAATGTTTGAAAATACCATTAATGAGGATTCCGAAAAAAAATCATACGTATCACATGTAGAACATATTTAGTTAAATTAATTACGCAGTTACGCCAACGTTTGCCACAAAATATTGAAACTTTGAGAAATATTGATTTCTTTTCTATTGAAAACTCTTTAAAAGTTATAAAGCCTGATATTTTTAATTATTTTGGAAAAGAACAATTTACTACGGAGGAAATTACAAGTTTAGAACTGCAATGGAAAAAACTTTGTACGTATCAATGGAAGAACGTAACTACAAATCTTGAATTTTGGGTTGAAGTTAGGGAATTTAAAAACGCAATAAACGAAAATCCATTTCGTGACCTTGTATATTTTGTTTTTCACCTATTAATTTTACCTTTAAGTAATGCAGAAATTGAAAGAACATTTTCTGTAATGAATTAAGTTAAAACGAAACAAAGAAATAAAATAAATTTGTTTATGTTGAATTCAATATTAACCGTAAGGTGTGGTCTTAAAAGACTTAAAAAATGTTGCTATGATTTTATTATAACTGAAGATTTCATAAAATTAATCAATAACCGTGATATTTACAAAAATATAAATGAAGACTCACCTAGTGATGAAGATACAGAAGTAGAATATGTATAACTTTTTTAAAGTCATAAATTAATAATGTATAATAATTTTAAATACATGAGTATGTACTTTAATTTTTTTTATTCTGTTTGGTAAATAAAGTTTTTGTTTTAAGAATTAAAAAAGTTCCTATTGTATACGTATGTACCTGTTTTAAATTATCTACCTGTATGTATAATACAAATAAAACGTTGAAGTATATGTTAAATATATATATATGCATAAAAAATATTTAGCTTTTTTTTGGCTACAAAAAAAAATGTTTAGCTCTTTTTAGCTACTTTTTTCATCAGTTTTAGCTACAACCTTAAAAAATTTCTGGCAACACTGGTTCGGGTGAAGAAAAATCGAGAAGAAAAAGAGGTGATGCGAGATGAGAAATGCTAGGATATCGCATATACTCTTTCTGGTTTATGTGTGGTACTTTGTATCGACATGCAAGCATTTAAACTACTCCCTCAACTGAACGCTAATGCAACATATTACAAATGTAAGCTACAACTGCATAATTTTACAATATATAATGTAGCTGCCTATAAATCAGATAACTATCAGACAAATGGAACTCTTGTGGCATCAAATTTTTCTACAAAATATCGATTGAACAAAAATATTTAATCAAAGGACACACACAAATGGAGTGTGAATCCACCCAATCTCTAATAGAACGAAAATAAAAAAAAACAGAAATACATCTACCATCGCAATTTCAACAGTTTATTCGTGAGGCACGTACAACTTTTTTCCTTACTTCCTGAATTATGAAAGCATCCCGGAACGGTGTTCAGCCACTCGGTATTCGATTCGGCCAGTTATGCGAAAAATATTAAATTTAAAAAGTCGTAAAAACTTACAAAATGAAATCATTACAGGTAGATATATTGGAGATTCGACGGTCACAATGTTACGCGCCTTGGCATACGATGAATCAGGAATAATTTTTATAAAAAAATTTATAACTTCCGAATATCAACCTCTTCCTCAAAAATCCAGAAAACGTTTCAAATCAGTTGAACCCGAACCGATGCATGCGAAACAACTTCCTTTATCTCAGAAAAAGTATGACCATCTCCAAGAACTCAAAAAGTTATTGCCTTATGATTGTCAAAGCTTTTACAAAAATGTTGCCGCGGCGTAAGCTTTTTTTATTACAATTCCAATCTAAATAAATTTATAATAATTTGGTAGGTTTAGACTTGTAGATGTGCAAACTGAACTTTTGATTTCGTACAAATTTATATTTTTTTAAGTTGTAACGAGTTAAAGTTTGTATATAATTGTTATTTTTTGCTTTTTCTCTTCTTAATTTCAGCATATGCCTTAAAATATGTGAGCTATCCGTGTTAGCAAATTTATATAAATTTTTTTCAATTTAAAAAGTCATTAATAGGTTTTTACAAATATTTTGTGCATTGATTTTTTTTTTATAAAATTTGCATTATAATTATAAAATTTACAAACAACGTAAAACATAACTAAAAGTAAAAGTAGTTAACAACTATTACTTTTAGTTATGCTACTATAACAAAAACTTAGATACTATAACAAAAACAAGAATAACATAAAACGTAACTTTTATTCATTTTAAAAGAATATTCGATTTTTTAAATCTGTAATCATTCTAAATACAATAACATTGCAATTCATTTTACAGGCACCTCAAGATTATTTTAACCCATTAATGACAACGTATGGAAAGCGATGAAAGCATTTTTCAAAAATTCGCAGCCACTGAAAAGCTTTTGCTTTCAGCAGTGTGTGAAAGCCAAAAATATGCTTTTCCCATAAAAATTCTAAAATGTACCTTTGAAGCCTTTTTGTTTATTTTTTCCAGCCAGTTTTAAGTGCAGTTTTTCAGGGAAAAGTGAAAAATTGCACTCAGGTGAGTGTTAACATTTTAAATAAGCATCAAGACGAAGGAAAATATAATTTAAAAAAATGCATTAAGTTAGAGTTGAACGGCTGCACTACGAAATGAAAATTTTCCAATTTCTAATTTTTTAAGCTTTTTTTTTATTTTTTAACTTAACTTAAGATCTTTTATGATCTTATACGTTTACACACTTCGCCACACCCAAATCCCTTGAATTTTTTCTTAAAATTCAAAATTTTCTGTCTAACATTAATACAAATTAAAGTCGAAAATTTTTAAAAATAAACTCAACGAGTTCTGGTGGTGAGCATTAACGGGTTAAGCTATATACACTCGCCTCAAATGAGGCTGCCCACTTGCTCACTGCGAAATTAGTTTCCTTAACAGTTTTTATTTGCAAGTGTTGGATAAGCGCAAAGTTTTAACAAATCATGTAAAAAATTTTTTTAGTGATAAGTACATTTTTTTACCATTCCAACATTTTTGACATAAAATTTGGTGAAAAAAGCGAAATCTAAGAAAATTCCGTGTGATATTCTTAAAAATCCGTAAAAATTAAATTGTAATGGAAAAATTTTGCATTACCAGTAATTTTTAATGGTAAAGGAAAATTTTAATGTTATTGCGAAAAATTTGCATTACAACTAAATTTTTAATGGTAATATAAGAAATTAAAATTACCACTAAAATTGCAAAAAAACATCACCAATCGGTCGCGCAGAAAAAAAAATTGGCGACACAAATTTAGAAATACTAGTATTGAAAAAAGCTAATGTTAGCTAATACCAAAATTTGTTTCTGATATCACAGTTGCTTCCTCAGACAATAAATGTTTCACTATCGTCATGTACTGTATATTTTAGTTACTCTTTCAATCAATGAGTTTCCCTGATCAGCAAATTTTTTATTGAAAAGAAACCACGTCACTAACAGAATTTTATATTTGAAAAATTGTTTACTGATAGGAATTTTTTGAAATTACCATTACCATTAAAATTTTCCATTACCACTAAATTTTAATGTAATGTAATTTTCTAATTTAATTTCTAAATGTACTTTTTTGCATTACCATAACATATTACATATTAGTGGCAATGCAAATTTATTTTGCGGTCAGAAATCTTGGAAGAAATTTTAATACATTTGGGCTTCCATTGTGTTAAAATTAAAATGGGCTTCCATTTATTTTTAACTAGCTGAACCCGGTGTGCTTCGCTACTCCCCTCGTTATAAAATAAAATTAAAAGTATTTATATATTTTTCACGCCATCGAATTTTCGAAATAAGTCCACCCCAGCGCCACCTACCGTGTCTATTTATACACAAATTATTTTCTTATGATCAAACAAACATACATTCTGAATTTCAGTTAAATTGGTCCATAAATTCAAATTTTCGATATAAGACCCCAGCGCCACCTATCGGGTCCAAATATAGCCTATGTTACCCACCGTACCAAGATGAACATTACCTGAAAATTTCATCAAAATCGGCCCAGCCGTTTTGTAGTCCATACGTTACATACATACACACATCCTATTTTATATATATAGATAGATAGATAGATAGGGCTAACACAAAAATTGTGTTAAAATTAAATACTGGCCAAATATTAAAATGCAGTTTTAATAAAAAAGTATTGAAATTTAATGCTGTTTGTATTAATTTTTAATACCGTTTTGTATTAAAAATTTGGTATATTCACCCTAATTCTTGAATCAGCGTCGAGTAAATGTCGTCGTCGAGAGCTCACTTTCATCAATGAACCGTCGTTGAAGATCATTTCGACGATCAAAAATTTTGTTATTTATTTGACGACGTTTGCTCAATAATTGAGTGAACAATCACTGCGGATCTCGACTTTGAAAATGAAAGTTTCAAGAATATAACAATTTTGTTTCGACGTCGTTTTGAGAGCAAGCGCATTCAAGAATAAGGTTGAATAGCAAATGTAGTATCAAATTGATTCCAAAGGGTATAAAATATCGTTGTAATACCGACCGAATATTCGGTTTCGGTTACAGCCAGTTTCGGCCCTTTTTGTCAGTTTCGGAACATATCAAGAATAGCGACAACCCTATTTTTTAATTTTTTTTTTGCAGATTATATGGATTTTGGCCACCTAACTCCAAATCGGAAAAAACAGGCCGCTCGCAATTGGTTTTAATGTTAAAGGCCTCCAAAGTTGGAAAAAATGTCCTACAAATCTTGCTATTTTTTGAAATTTTTCAAAAAATTACACTTAACTGGTATCATAAGTAAGGTAATTTAAGTACCTATTCAACAAGGTACCTATTAAAATATGAAAATCCATGCATATTTTTTAAAGATATAAACATTTTTAGTGTAGTGCTTTTGTAAAAGGGAAACCACTAGTTTTCCAGACATATTGTAAACAGAATAATAGGTATATCTTCAAAAGTTATGAATGGATTTTCATGTTTGATACTCGCATTAACTTTCTTTTGACACCCATAATGCGGAACACTAAAAAAACAGCAAGATTTATAGGCCATTTTTGCAACTTTGAAGGCCTATAACTTCTAAACCAATTAAAATCCGTATAATCCAACAAAAAAATATTAAAAAAGAGACTTGTCGCTATTCTTGAACTATTTCAAAATTTCTTGCATCAGTGATTTAATTAAAAAGTTTGGTTTAATAAAAATATTTACAACTCATTGTACAAAAAAAAATTATGAATTCGTCTATAATTTGATTTATCATGTTAACGCAAAACATTTTGGTTAATTTTATGCGTATTATAGGTTATGAAATAAAAATTGATAATTAAACTTCCCTACGGAGAAAATAACCGGTTCTGAACCTATTATGTGATAGGTCCCCAAGGGATAGGGACCTGTCCCAATTTTGTTAGCAACATATGAAACCGACCGGTCACTTTTACATAGCGTTGTCATTGACAGTGGTCAATTGCCACCTGCTGCATCGCCTTGGACCGATCCAGTGACCGGACCAGAAGAGTAGATTGGCGACCTGTTTTGACGAAAAAGGAACTGGTTCAGAACATACCACTTGGTTCATAATGGATAAGGGATCTGTCCCAATTCTACCACCAACATATGAAACCGACCGGTCACTTTTACATGCCGCTGTCATTAACAGGGGTCAATTGCCACCTGTTGCATCACCTAAGACCTGTCCAGTGACCGGCTTTGAAAAACAGATATTTAAATGTGTCCCTTAATAGGCACAAAAACCTGTTCCGAGACGAGTTATTTCAGACCGGTTTTGTGATAGCTGTCCATTGGAGCTGTCATTGGATCAGTCATTTAAGGGCAATTGACTCTGCTTTCTCCGTAGGGTTCCGAAAGAATTCTGTGTGTGTGGAATAAAGGAAAAGAAAACGAAATACATATTTCTGTTTTTATAATACTAAACCTTTAAAAAAAACATAAATACTTTGTTTTACAGTTCTAAAAAAATGTAAATTGTAGGTGCATACTGTATTTAGTGTGTAAATATAAATACATTAAAAAATTTAAAATTTATATAAAAATAAAATTATAAGTTTTCTATATGACCTTGTTATTTATTATGTTGATTTTCTATGATTTAAATACAAATTCTAAATGTTTGATAGTTTAAATCATTCTTGATTTTAAATACAAATTCTAGTTGTTTGATAGTTTAAAATCGTTTATTGAGCTTTAGGTCAGGTTAGAACAATTAATTGCTCTAACGAATTTTTTCCAAGAATGATTTAAACTATCAAACATTTAGAATTTGTATTTTAATCATAGAAAATCAACATAATAAAATAAAAAATTTTCTCATTTGTTATTACAGTAAACTTCAATTAATTATTATAAACTTCAATATTCATATAATACTTTTTTGTACTAGTAGTACTTTTGTTTCCTTTTAATGAAAAAAATCATTTGTAAAAACTTAAATTTTCATATTAATAACCAGTTTCGGTTTCGGTTTCGGCCGAATATTATAAAATGGTCGAATATTCAGATTCGGTTTCAGCCAAAATTCCGGTTTCGGTCGGACGCTATACAGTATGTCCTAAAAATTATATATAATATCTCGGGTAGTGGTAATGGAAATTCGATTTGCATTATCACTAGTGCTAATGATATTTTTTAATGCACTAATAATTCAATCTAAAAATATATATATATACAAATTTAAATATTTCAATTTACAATATAGAAAAGTTGACCTAAACGTGAATGGCTGAGAGCTCAAAAAGTATAAAAGGCATATTTTTAGTAATGTTCTTACTGATTACGCCAGTAAATTGCTAACTTTGGAGTAAATTTGAAACTTTCCGCTTGTAAAAATTTGTCGGTGATGACATTATAATGCAGAATTGTAAGCGGGATGTGACAAAATCTTGTTTGTGTTGTTAATATCGATAGTTTCTTTTCATTGTTCAAACAACAGTTTGACTTTTAACCTTCTGACAAATTTTTGTTAAGATCGGGCAACCTTTGTGTGTACCTCCCATACAAAATCAAGTAAGAAAATTAATAAGGTCCGAAGGAGGTACCCCTAGGTTCTAAAAGATTTCGACCATTTTCAGTACGCATTTATTAATGTACTTGACTACCCTTCTGACGAATTTTTGTTAAGATCGGCCAACCTTTGTATGTACCTCCCATACAAAATCAAGTCAAAAATTAATAAAGGTCCAATAGAGAGGGTCCAACCGATTTCGACCATTTTTGAAATTTTTCTTAATTGGCTTAAACTAACTAAGCATACAGAATTGCATTATCATAGGAGCCCTCTTTTTATTTTTGTCCAACTTTTGTATGGGATGAACGCACTGTGCGGTTGTAATAAAATCTCAAATTCAGACCACACTTTGTGGGAGTTATAACGAATAATTTTTTTAATTTGCCCTGATAAATCAAACCGCTTTCGAATTAGACTTGCAATTTATATATAAAAATTTAGAATATTTTTTCTGGTTTAATTATTCTCAAAGTGGAAATGCTCTTTTCTTTAAATAAAACTATGATTTATTTCAGATAAAAATATTTGTATTGGTAAGTTATTAACTAAGTAAAGTTATTAACAGTGCTTTTATTTAGAGAAAAACGCTTTTTTCCGTCTTTGCAAATATGTAACAAAATGGAACAAAATTTCACGTTATTAAATAATAAATTTACAAATTTTGGTAACATTTTTACAAAACGGCAACGCTGGACACAACATTAAACACACACAAAGAGGAGAGAGAAAAACATGACGTCATGAAACTGTGGGTTCATTTCACCATGAATGAAAAAGTTGATGCGGCAACTTCAGTGTTTCATTCAAATATTTTCTGTTGTGCTGTCAGTAACATCGTCTTTAAGTATTTTAATTTGAGGGCGTCGTTTTTTATTTGTTTATTGTAAATAATTTCGTATCTTTCTTAGAAATAAATTTAAATTTTTATGAAAAATTTATTTAAAAATATAATCTGATATTTAATTTAAAATTTCCAATAGTTTTTGCTACATCAAATAAGTGCTTTTTTATCCACACTATCAATATTTCACTATTCTGATGGTTATGTCTGCAATCAACACAACACAAGCATACAACACAACTCTGGATTCCGATAGTGCTTCTTTAAATAACTACTCACCGTTCTATATAACCGTTGGATTGTGCGGGATTTTTTTACTAGCTATTATAGTGCTCAATATAGTATTCTTCTTTTGTACCAGATACCGCAAATACTGGCGAAACAGAAATACAGGTATGTGACCTTTAAATTACAATAACTTGTGCTTCTCTAACACATTTTTTGCTCTTACAGGAAATCACTGGATTTGTTCTATTACTGGTTGTGAGAGTTAATGAAAATCGCCATCAGTCAGAAAGTTCTTGGAACTATCAACAACTGCTTAACAAACGCATTTATTGCGAAATTATTCCGCATGGCATTTGTCTTACCACGTAAATGAAGATTTTTACTTGATATAGGCTCAGAACAATGTAGAAAAGTAAATATTAATAACGCACATTTTATAATGAAAACAAACAAACGAAATACCGTAGCCTAATAAAACAAAACAATTTTAATGAAAAACTTTTTCAACAATATATTTTTACTAATAAAAAAAGTCATAATTTATGAGTTCGTAATTAACTGGATACATTCTTTGGTGCTTAATTTATCCATTTCGAAGAAATCAAGAAATATTTACTCTAAAATTAAAACCAAATAGTGACGCAAATGACACACCATGGTGTATTCTTAGAGAAATTTCACCAACAATACTTATATATTGCGTATACATATATAATTTTATAAACACAGCAAAGAACACAAACAAAAGTTTATTAAAGTAAATATAATTAATATCAATATTAAGTAAATGTTTGACAATTTTCAACTATTTTAAAATAACAGATTTCAATCAACGGATTCTGGTAGAGAAAACAAAATAAAATCCCACTTGTTAAAATTTGTTAAAATTATAAAGATTAATAATCTCCAAAAATATACTTCACTGCAAAACTTCCTGTTAGACAACACGATGCTGTTTTTTAGGGCCATAAGGGTAAAAGTTTAAAAAATTGCATTTTTAAAGCTACCCAATTTAAACTTGTAGCGAAAGGGTTAGTTTTAGCTAAGATTTTTTTTCACTTTTATTATTTTGTGTTTTATAAAACCACTGTACAAGCGCGTCGGAAGCTAATTTCATCTGGGGGGGGGGGGGGCAGTAGAAATGGTGGTGCAAAAAAAGTTCACCAAAATTTCTTCAAAGAAACATGAATGTGAATAAACAAATTTTTTATTTTAGTTTAAAATAAAAAAAATATAAAAATATATAAAAAATATTAAAATTTCATTATTTTTAAAAGTTCTTCCAATTTCAATATTAGAGATCATTCTTTCAAGGGTCTTTCATATGGTAATATGAAAATATAAGAAATAATGGTTGCTTTTATAAAGCAAGACTAGGTATATCTTTACATGGTTTAAATGCAATAAAGTACAAAAAGTTATATCAATTTAAACTATTCCAAAATGTTTCTTTCTGTCCTTGCGAGAAACAAACTCTATCACCACCTCCATCGAATTCAATTCTTCGGTTTTATCTTTGTGAATGTGTATAAGTGCCGCATGAGTGAGTCGTTTCTGTGTCATAGTTGCTCGAAGATACGTTTTAAGTCGTCTTAGTGCACTAAAAAAACGCTCAGATGAAGTTGCTGATGCAGGCACAGTCAAAAGCAAAGCAATAAGTTTTTCAACTTAATTTAATAGTTTTTATACAGTATCCAAATTTTTTGCAAATTGGGATACAATGCCACTACAATTTGAAGGTGTTTGGCCAGGCAATTGCTTCAGCAATTTCATCTGCAAAAAAGTCATATGCATAAAGATCTAGTTTTGTTTTTAGATTTTGGCCAGAAGGCACTTTTCCGTTGAAGGCTTCGATTACAATATTTTCCAACGATTCCAGAGTGTCAAGATCTGTACAATAAGTCTGTACAATAAATGTACAATAAGATTTACAAAGTGCCAGTTTACACTAGCTTCACTCAACCGACTCACCGAATGTTTAATCAAAGTGAGTCGGTTGAGTGAAGCTGGTGTAAACTTGCAAAAATAAAAAAAAGTAAAATATCAACCTGTTTGATCGAATCTAGCCGTTATCTCATTTGAGAGAAGATCTAATATTTCGAAATAATCTTTTCGTAGACGATCATATAATGGCAACTGTACTGAAGGAACCGGACTTGTTGTTTCTTCAAAGCGTCGAGGTGGATTTTCATTAACTAATTCACAGTAGGGGCTTTCGCATGGTCCAAAACATTGGACCAACATGGCAGATTGTACAACATGTACTACCATGCGTAAGCTAAAACGATAGTCGACATTTTTGGTTTTTTTCTGCCGATTGTACAATATTGTACAACTATGTAAAATTACAAGTTGGATCGTTCGAACACTCAATCAAATAGTCCCATTAGTTTTCCATCTAACTTATCGAACATGTCGTCCAATATGGAAAGCCCCTAAGAACATGTCAAATTTTTTCTTACCGGAGTTGCAAAATTAACAAGCATTAAGCTACATACTTAAAGGTGTTTTTAAACTGAAGTGGTGGGTTTGCAGTAGAAACTCTACATTTTGTTCTATCTTTTTGCAAACACAGAGAAAGAAAATGGTTATCCGCAAGCATGCTTATGAAGAAGAGAGAAAGACGAGGAAAATATATAATACAAAAATATTATCGTTGTAAAAAAAAACTGATATTTTGAATAACTTTTGAAGTTTTCCTTTTAAATTGTTTATCTAGCTAAAAAAGTGGGGGCAACTGCCCCCCTTTTTCCCCCGCTTCCGACGCCAATGCCACTGTATTAGCTATTATTTTTATTTTTTAACTTAATACTTCATGTTTTACTTTGTACTGCAAATTTTTTATTATATTTTATGGTCTTTTTAGCTTTTGTTAGCATTTTCTGCAATTTTTTAATAATTTTGTTGTCATTAGTTATTTATTTTTTCAAACAACTTTGCTAAAAGTTTTCCAGTAGGTACATTTTGTTTACAATTTTTTTTTTGTTTAGAAGTAATACTGGTTTGTGGAATCTTTTGTTTAAAAAACTTTTGTTTACTTTAGAAATTTACGGGGGCAAGTGTTGCGAGTTGGCACAGTGGAACTAATAAAAGAGGTGCTCTTGGAAATTGCTGAACAAAAAATTAAAATTACGTTTATGCCCAGTGAAGATTACTTGTGAACTTATGTAAATTATGCAAAAGTTATATATGAGGTCGATGGTAACAAAGTGTACTTCAATTAGCTATATAAGACCCCTGCCCCTATTTGCTCCGTTTACAAATAAACGCCAAAAGTTAAAAATTCTTCAAATCTGGGAAATACATAATCAAAAAATAGACTTTCTATTCGCTGACCGAATATGTAAGAATGATCTAAATGATGCAAAAAAGGCAAAAAATAAACAATTTTATCGATTTTTTGACCGAAATATAAAAATAAAATTAAGAAAAATATACTAAATACATAAAATATTTTCAAAGTTTTGATAAAAAATAAAACATACGCCCCCTGCCAAAAAAAAAACACATCACCAGATATGCTTTTTTAGAAGAGCTCAAAAATCACCCAAAATTAGCATGTTCACAACAAATTTAGTATAAGGATGTGTTGGTTAATCTTAAGCCCTTTCACAAAGATTTTTACAGCTGAGGCAGATGCAAATCAGTAGCTTTTTCATTGCTGTATATAAAAAGTCATCAACAAATGTAAAAAGAATTATGTAAACGTAACATTTTCGAGTATTTTTGAATGCATACAATTTTTTAAAATAACAATATTCATCCAAAGTTTGGTTTTAAATAATAATAAATAGCAACTCTTTGTTATGATATTTGATTTTTTTCTCTTTTTCAAGAGTCAATCGTTTTTAGCAATCACCGTTGATGAGAAGACGAGGTATAACCACAAAATTTGGAGGATTACTTTTATTTTTGGTCTTAAAATGAGAAAGAAATTGTAAAAAAAACATCGAAATATTTTTATTGTTGTAAAAGAAATATGGCGTTTTGGGCTCAAGACTAATAAAAGTGGTCACTTATTTACGAACCTGAGTCGTAACTTATCGTACGGACCGTTCGATGAAAACGTAGCAGACCTTTGAGAATAAATACTATAATAAAACAAAAACCATAAATTCTACTGTACAAAGGTCATATCAAAGATTAATCATTGCCAATAAGATGAATTGAAGTCTTGTACCATTTCAGCATCTGTATGATTCTGTGATGGCAAAAGAGAAAAAAGAAGGTAAAAAACGATGGGGTAGTCTTAATGGGACTCTAGTTTCTAGGACGAAACCGCCATACAATCCTTTTATTCACCAGGAAATTGGTTTTACTTACGTAGATTTTTAATTTTTTTATAGGGCTGCTATAAGTTCCGGTTTTCCCGGACATGTCCCGGTTATGAGATCGGTGTCCATGTGTCCTGCTGCACAGTAAAAAATGTCCCGGTTATAAATATTAAAGGAAAAATTACAAGTATATCAGTGAAAACTGAAAAAGTTTTTACAAATGCATGTAAATGAATGAAAAATGGAAGTATTTTTTTAAATACTAAATTAAGAAAGCGAAAATAAACTTGTTATATTTTTTCGTGCCTTGTTTGCAATGACAATATTTGTGTGCTGTTCCAGGACACAAAGGCAATGTTAAGCGAGTATTTTCACTGGTTTTCTCGCAATGGAGAAAGGAAAGAAAGCCCTGGAAAGCATTATGCAATGCAAATTTATTTATTCTATGACGTGCACAGAATTATATAACTGCATTAAGAAGCAAAAGCAAATGGTGAATTATTTGATTTATATTTTTTTAATTAACGGCAATGTATTATATTAAAATTGCGTCTTTGTTTTTAGGTGGAAAAATGTGCAAAGTTGTCCCTGTCAAGTGCTGTAGACTTATGGCAGCCCTACATTTTTGTTTAATTTAGGCTCAACATCCGGTTTAAGTGGAGACCTTTTTAGTTTAACTTTAAGTTTTCGTCTAGAAATATTGGGTAGCATTCAAAAAGTTTAATAAATTTCGCGACTTAAGCGAAAAATTCCTTAATATTGCAATAACTTAAAACTGCGATTATATAAAAAATGAATCACCATTTTTTATTAAATACTATATATAATTCGGTATTGCTTGAGGGTTAAAAAATGTCTGCATTAAAAAAAATACAAAATGTAATGTTTGGACAATTTTCTTGTTATTAATTAATTAAAAAACTTTGTTAAAAATATTAGTATTTTGTGACTTTTTTTACATGAAGTAACCTACTGAGCAACATTTAGATGTACATTTAGATGCCTTAGATGTACATTTTTTAACACGATTGGAAATAAAATGTCAATAAACACATCCTTTTCAAAATTTTTAGTATAAAGCCAATTAAAGCCAATATTTAACCACTTCTGCGTATATTTCTAGGTGATGCGTTTTTTTGACTGGAGGTGTATGTGTCAACCTATAAAAAAATTTTTGCTCGAGTCCAAAAGCCGGAAGTCGTGTTTGGAAACGCTTGTTCGAGAGCATTTCTGTTCTCTGCCCTCTTGGGTCGATTAAGTCAATCTTTTAAGTTTAATTTTTCAACTTTTTAGTTGAAAAGTTAAATTTTTAGTTGAAAAACTTCGTAATGTAATTATTTAACTTTATGGTTGAAATGTTTTAAATATTTTGTTAAAGTATTTGACGATTTTAAGTTGAAATTATGACAAAGTCTGGTATGGGGTCTACTCAAAAGAATTTGGGGTATCCTTAGTTCATAGGCTACCTGATTACTGTTGTGTTTTCCAAGTCGAAATGATGGCAATTAAGGAAGTTGTAACATGGCTCTCAAAAAATGTTATCTCAGGACGAGAAATATACACGGTTAGAAATTTTGGAATACATTTTAATACTTTTGGGCTTACATATATGACCACACCAAAATTGTATTTAATTTATATACTAGCGAAATATTAAAATTAATTTTTAATAAAAAAAAAATTTGAAATTTAATGCTCAGAGTGTATTAATTTTTAATACTGATTTTGCATTAAAAATAATATATAATAGTTGTTTATGTCAAGATATTAACTCATCTACACATAACGTTAGCTTACATTGAATTGTTAGATGTCGCTTTCGAATTTCACCACAGTTTAAATTTATATATTTAACCCTATATTTGTATATAATATTAAACATATTTATAGAAGTTACAGTTTCTTTTTCTGTAACTGAACATTTTCTCGTTCACTTATATTTCATCAACCTCCTTGGTAAGACATATTACTCCTAAATATAATTTGTTATAAGAAAACTTAACTCAGTTTTTTCCTTCCTGGCCAAATCAACCAAATCTTGATTTGGAGTTTAATACAGATTTACTGCTTCAACTATCTCTGACTGGCAATCCCAAGCATTCGACAATTCAAAGATTATCGCATTTTCAATAGTAAATATAGTATCAAATTGATTCCAAAGGGTATAAAATATCTGTGTAATATATGAAATGTATTAAATTTTAATACAAAATTGTATTGAAATATAATACAGCATGTCTCAAAAATTCAATATAACATCACAATAGTATCGAATTGATTCCAAGGGTATAAAATATCATTGTAATATTTGAACTGTATTAAAATGTTAAACAAAGTATATTTAAAAATGTTGTAATCAATTGAGGAGTATTAAATTTAATACTTTTTGAATTAAAAATCTTTGTAATACTTTGCTTGTATTAAAATTTATTCTAAGATTTCTAACTGGGTACATACCCAGCAAACCAAATGATATCGTTTTGATATCGAGATGATATCGTTAAGGTGATTATTTCTATCGATAACGATACACGAGACGATATCGTTATGATATGGAGAAAGTGCTGTTTTCGATAAAAACGGACATATCGTTAACGATATTGGAATATCAACATCGTTTCAATATCTATATGATATAGTTTACGTGATTATTTCTATCGATAACGATACACGAGACGATATAGTTATGATATCGAGAAAGTGCTGTTTTCGATAAAAACGGACATATCGTTAACGATATCGAAAACAGCGTAAATGAGATATCGTAACGATATTGAAATATCAACATCATTTCAATATTGAGATGATATCGTAAATGTTATAATATTGTTTTCATACCATATTTTTTCAAAAATAATTTTGTTATGCGATATGTTCAGATTTATCAACAAAAGACATTTTTCGATTAATATTAAGAAAAAATACCATGAAAATTAAAAGTTCGTATTTTTGTTGATTTTAAAAAGTTCTTATTCAATTGTTTTAAAATTACAAACTTATTTCATATAAAACATAGTTTTAATATTGAGATTCATTGTCAAAGGACATTTTTCGATGATAATTAAGAAAAAATAACATGAAAATTATTAAAATGAAAGTTCTTACTATTTTCAACTCAATTTTTTCGTATTTTAATTCATTTAAAAAGTGCCTATTTTTAAAATTTTATTTGATTTTTTTAATTCTGAAAATAAATTTGCTATTAATACTGAAAGTTTTTAATTAGCATTAAATAATGATATAAATTAATATTAAATTATGAAAATTGATCACTTCATGAGTCCAAGATTTTTTAGTAAAAATTACTGAGTAATCTCAGTTTTATCTTTAGCATTTAAGTGGTATTTGTTCATTTTCATTTGCCTGTCGCTCGCATACAAAAAAAATTTCTTTGTTTTTTCTTCAAAAACTTGAGCTGGATCGTTCGGGTACTTGTTTCTAAAGGCACCTAACAAAAAATTGTAAAATTAAAAATGTTGATATATAAATCAAAAAATAAAGATATACTTTCTATTGCTGATGTTGTTGCAAGTTTTCGTACTGACTTTTTAGCTGTCGTTCCTTGCCAACAAAAATGCTTTGTAGCTTCATCCGTTAAAATGCATCGCTAGCATTTGCTTACAAACTCTTTGTTGAACTTTGCGTTAATTAATGCAAAATTTTGAACCTATAAAACAAATGGTACAAAAAATGATTTTAACGTTGAAGAAGAAATTTGAGCAGTTTATAAATAACAAACTAAAACTTACAAGACATTGAAAATTTTCGATATATTTAAGCTGATCTTCAAATTTAATAAAATCGTTGAAATCAACAAAAGCTGATTCTGGAATGATATTTCTTTGCTTTTCTTGTGTGGTGGTTGGCATTTTCTTAACATCTTTTTTCAACTGAAGAACTTCTTCAGTGACCCTGCTAAGAAGTTTTATTGTCTTGTCAAGTTTTTCATCAATTTTTTTCAATTGCTCAGAGAGATAATCAAATCCATCTGGAGAGTTAGCTGTAAAAAATAAGTTTACAAAAATGTCACTAAGTAAATATGTTAAAAAAATGTTTGCCTGTTTCGTTTGGAACTTTGTTTAAGTTACCATCTTCAATTAATTTGTTAAAATCATCGGACGAAAGGCGTTGTGTGCGCTTCTTTTTAGTCAAATCATTTTTGTGGGAACCTTGTGGTGATTGAGTTAAGTTGCGGGAAAAAGTTTGTGATTTGTTATGAATGTGAGAGCGTTTCATTGTTTCATCTAATTTTCTAAATTTTCACAAGTTCCCTTGCCGCCTTTTGAACACTTTGACAAATTTTATATATAACATAAAGCAAACTGCTTACTTGAGATTGTAAGAGAACAAAAATTGACTTCAGTTTGAAAAATTTCGTAAACGCGCGCACAACTATTTATATAGTGATGGTAACTATTGATGGTAACAAGCAAATCAAAACAATCGATATAATCGATAAATCAAAATAATGCATTTGAAAGATTGTTTGCTGTAATAACAACAAAAAAAGTTGATTCATGGAATTAAAGTTAAGAAGCAATTGGAACCATAGCATTGCACGAATAAATTAATATATGTCCGTTCGTAGAAAAATTAATTAATATTTTGTTAATATAGATATCGTTATGATATCGAAATGCCATCGTTAACAGTACTATCGGGACGATATCGCGTATTTCTGTGTAAAGATATCGTAACGATATCGATAGACTATCGTAAAATTTAACTATCGAGATATGGTTTGCTGGGTATTCTCGGACTGCCAAGCTCCGATCAAATCGATGGAGCAAGTAGCCATTAAGTAATAAGTAGCCAAAGAATGACTGATGAAAACTGTGCTGCAGTCGTTAGTTTATTTGAATAAAGTGCTTTTTACTACACAACAAGAATCAGCTGTTTCGAACTTACTACAATTTAGCCGGATTGGTATGAATAAAAGTAGTGTTTGCCACTCGTTTTGAGTAGTCAGCAAAAAGGCATACTACAAGTTTGTAGTAAATATTTATATGTGTGAAATTATTTATATGTGTGAAATCCATTGAATTTGTTTAATTTGTTATTTATTTGGGCAGGCAAAAATAAGATTTGTTGAAGTTAAATGCAAACTACAAACATGGCCATTGCCAATCTTAAGAGTGCTTGAGTGCTGAAGACTTTTGCAGTTTGATTTTCGTGAACACACCACTATCAGTTTTTTCAAAACTGTCAAAATTTTCAATAGGCATATTCACGATTCAATGCAGTTGAGGACTTGCGAACTTTACAAAAACTGAATACACTTACTTCAAAAATCTGCACAAGTGCTTTTCTGCTGTAGCCTCAAACTTCAGGACTTGAGCAGTTATGAACTTGTGCACTAGAGTGGACCTTATTTGTATGGGGAAAATTTCCAAGCACTTCATGGAGCGTCCCAAAGGCTCAAACTGCGCTAATGGATGAAAAAAAAATTTGTGTAAAATTTTAGTAAGATCGGATGCATATGAATAAAAAGTATTACCTTCAGTAATTTGTAGTAACTACCAACAAGTAAAGTGCTACAAAAAAGTTTGGATTTGGTATGAATAAAAATTTTGTTCGAACTTAGATGACTACTAATTTTGAAAGTTGTTTATACTACAAAAATGTGATGTAGTTATTTATCGCAGCTGTTTAATTTTAATAGGGGTATTCGCGACTTGCCTGTGCAGTTGAGGACTTGAGGGCTTGTGCAGTCGTGCAGTTAGGTTTTCGTGAACACACCACAATCGCTTTTTTCAAAGCTTTCAAAATTTTCAATGTGCACAATAGAGTGGACCTTACTTTAAAAAGACCAACCCAAGGGCTCAAACTGTATTAATTGATGATAAAAAAATTCGTGATAAATTTTAGCAAGATCAAATGCATATAAACTTATGCGCACACGGCTTAAAGTTTGCAAAAGTGCATACAATTTTTTTTTAAACATTTTAAGAAAAGAAAAATTTTTTTTTTATTATTTTCATTTGCAATTTCTTTAAGAATAAACTAGTGATGCTAGAAAAAAGTAATAATAGTTTTGAAATCAGCACACCAAGATTAGTCGAAAATAATACATATATTGCTGGAAAAATCCAAATATAAAAATTTTGTCCCCCTGAGTTTTTCAAGTAATTTTAGGTGAATAACCTTATTAAACTGAAAAATTTTTGGAAAAAACAAAAAAAATCTTTACTGTTTCCTTATTCCAAATGGAATTGCATATGAAATATTAAAAAATTTTTTTCTTTCATGCACTTATGCAAACTTTAAGCCGTGTGCACATATGCATTTGATCTTGCTAAAATTTTTTACGAATTTTTTTATCATAAATTTAAACAGTTTGAGCCCTTGGGTTGATCTTTTTAAAATAAGGTCCACTCTATTGTGCACATTGAAAATTTTGAAAGCTTTGAAAAAAGCGATTGTGGTGTGTTCACGAAAACCTAACTGCACGACTGCACATGCCCTCAAGTCCTCAACTGCACAGGCAAGTCGTGAATACCCCTATTAAAATTAACCAGCTGCGATGAATAACTACATCACATTTTTGTAGTATAAACAACTTTCAAAATTAGTAGTCATCTAAGTTCGAACAAAATTATTATTCATACCGAATCCAAACTTTTTTGTAGCACTTTACTTGTTGGTAGTTACTACAAATTACTGAAGATAATACTTCTTATTCATACGGGCCATTAGCTTTATATGGGTACCAGGGAATAAGGGCATACGCGGAAATGAAAAAGCAGACGAGCTTGCTGGAAACGGTACCTCGGTGACATCAGTGGTACAGAACTCATCGAGCATTCCGTTGGCAACTGTCAAACTGCTGATCAAAGAGTACACTAAATCTAAAGCCGACTCAATGAGCTGAACTATCAACATGCAGAACAACAAGGCTTATTTGGCCGACTCTAGACCTAAAGCGATCGAAACCCTTCTCTCTTGGGAAGACAGAGATAGCCACACTAGTGTCGGTTACCACAGGGCTTATTAGGCAGATATGCCTCCAGACTAGGAGTCATCGCAAATGACTTCTGCAGAAGCTGCAGGGACAAGGAGGAGGAAGAAACCATCTCCTACATTCCATGCTTATGACCCGCGCATCTATAAGGACATTGTCTGTTCCAGTTAAATTAACTGGTAAAAAGGTATCAGTTCGATCAATGTAAATGGGCATTGGGCATGGAACAGTTCTGGCCGATTTTGGAAGTATTGCAAAGTTAGCTCATTATTCTGCAGGAATTCTTCAAATTTTCTAAATACTTTACTCAATTTTGCCAGTTCATTAAAAATAAATCTGTTCTCTAAAAAACATTGTTAAAATACACATTTTTACAGTAGTATTTCCCACTGCCACATCTAGTGGTAAATAAGTATCTCAACAAAAAATGGTACTTCAAAGATTTGTCAACATTGGCAGTCACTTTCAAATGCTGACATTGGATTCTCTTGTTTTCTCTGAACATAAATTTTCTTTATGTCTAAAAGGCGATTTTTTTGCCAACTTTTTTTGTTATTATTTTGTGCCGTTTACATCGTTGTTCGTGTCTTTGTTCCTGTTGTCCTTGTTGTTTTTCCGGAACAAGTAGCATCCACTTGTTAAATACGCTTAAGGAAACATTAGCCAAAGGTAAATTTAAACAAACTTAGTCGAGAGTTTTATTTGTTTAAACGATAGTGAGTGAGTGTGTCAGTGAGAAGGATAGGGAAATGAAGAGAAATACGCAGAAAGAGAAAGATAGAGAACAATGTTGTGCAAAATATACAATGTATATAAAAAATGCCGGCCTTAGATTAAATTTAAAGTTTTGATGTTTTCATTTTTTTTTTGTTATTAAAACTTTTGATGAAATTAAAGTTTTTTGCATGGAAACAAAAATTACAGCTTAACTTGAAAAATAAAAATCCTAGCAAAAATATTATGCTTTCAACAGCCTAACAGCGCAGGTTGCAGGAGTGCCTTAATTGAAATAAATGAAGTTTGTATGATTGTCTTGCCTTTTTTTATGTACGAAATATTTTACACTAATTGAAATAAATTTGTTAGCTCGAACTAAGCTTAAGGCCGCAGCTTACAAAAAAAAAAGCTCATTATAGCATATGCTAAGGTGGCGAGATGTGAAGGCATTAAAATTAAAAATTTGTAAAGCTGCTGCTGTCATGATGCAATTTTGTGCAGATAAATGAATTCTCTTATCTGCTGAGTAAAAACTTTTGGCAGAGAAAGTTTTAATCGTTTATCGTTCCTGCTCTATTGAAATAATCACATATTTAAGCACAAATTTAAAACACATACCCACACAAAACATCTACACACATCTACTCATCTCACATCTACTCACAATCACAAGAGTCAACTAAACAGTGAAAAGAACAGTAGCTTTCAAGATGCTTGCAAGCTTCAAGTTTTTAAGCTGTCCGCTTGTAAAAACTTGTCTGTGATGACATTGTAATGCATAACTGTAAACGGGATGTGACAAAATCTGATTTTTGTTAAGATCGGCAGTTTATTTTTATTGTTAAGACAACAGTTTGACTTAATTTGTCTATGTAGCTACATCGTGTTTCTTAATAGGAAGTTTTGCAGTGAAATGTAATTGTGAAATTAATTAGTCTTGATGCTTGAACCAGAACAAAGTTTTGATTATAAAATAACTAAGGATTTATTAATCACTAATTCTTATATGCTGGATAAAAAGTAACAAATACGTTCATTAAGTTGTTAAAATTATTGTGACAATAGTTTGTCAAATCGTTTGACCACAAAAGTGTTCATACTCATAAACATTTTCCTCAAATTCAATTTTTTCTTGTTCACCCAAGTTAGCACATTGCAATGACGGAAAGTTTTTAGTAGCAATTGTTATTAAAATCGTATTGGAAGAAAAAGAAATTATTTTATAAATTATTATAAATTATTTGCCACAGTATTTCTGTGTTTCTCATTATTTTCTTCCGCTCCTTTTGTTGCCTCGATGTTTTCACGTTGAAAACTTGTTTGAACTGGCAAAATCGTTCTAAGCAATTTCACGAGTGTTTCATTGAACAAATCGTTCATCAAAGTAGCAGAAAATTCAAAAACTTTGATTTTCATCACATGATTTGACAAACGATTTGAGGAGTGCTCAGATTCGTCAAATCGCCATCAAATCCATATATATTTCTGTTGGTCAAATCATTTGATGAGCGATTTGATCAATGTGAACACCCCTATTTGCTTTCGTTTGTTCTATTTTCGTTTATTTCTTTTCGCTGTGTTTTATTTCGTTTTCGTTGCGTCTTTGGCGCAGAGAGGATTTTCGTTCAATTCCGTTTTTTATTTTTCTCCTACCTTGTGCGTCATAAGCATCACACCTACTTCCATTGTCGCTTACTGTGTAAGTTAGATGTCATCAGTGTTCTAGCGGCCATATAGTACTAATTGTAAAAATAGGCTTTGGAGGCCTCGCAGCTACATTGTATTTAAGAAATAATTTTTTATGTCATTTGTCCATTTACCGCTGGGTATTATAGCAAAGTCAGAGCGACGACAAACATTGAAGAAACCTTAACTGATAAAAGATGTTGAGAGGATATGGATAGAGTTTGTGCATTCAATTTCGAGGGAAAGTTCCTAAGGATTCTAAGGAAGTCTGCTTTATATTCCAGTTTAAATATCTGCATCAATTTGTGATGATTAAAGCTGACCAAATTAAAAAACTGACACAAGTATTGCTACTGATGCAAAAGAATTAAGTACAAAGTAGAAAATATCAAATACTAGGCATAAGTTATCAAAAATAAAGCATCTATTATAATATAATAATAATGATAACTAGAGTTCGTCAGTGGTCGAACTTTTCGCATACATTCTCCGTTGGTTCGATACAAAATTAAAGTCAAAACATATCACTTTTACTTTCCTAACGAATTAGCCACCATTTCTCTCGCTCAGAAGAAAGCCAATATGAGCGGCAAACTGAAAATAGAAATGGATTTATTTTTGTTTCCTCTTTCTGCGCTCCTTCAACCCTTCTGGGGTTCCTATAAAAAACGCAAAATGATGTGTATTTGAGATTGGTCACACAAGCTTGTCTATTTGAGCTTGTACATTTGTGCAATCGTAAAAATTTCTCGTCAATTGTGAACATTCTATTTCGCTTTACTTTGCAACACACGAAATTTACATCTAATTGAATAATCAAAATTATTTGTTACTGGAATTTTTAAGGATTTCATTTGCACAAGAATGTGAATTGCTCTTATGGGTTTTTAGTGTTGCATATTTGAAAAATCGTAGTAAGTGCATCTTTGTATATTTTGTTGATGTAGAGTAGAAATACACTCTGCAATTTTGCAAATGCTATGACGCAAGATTATTTGCACAAGATTTTGAATTTCCTTCAACGTGTTTATAAATACACGGTAAAACAAAGCAGCAAGCAATATTAGCATAGCGAGCACGACACCAACGGCAAACAGTTTTTGCTGTTGAATGAAAGCATAGAAGTAACTTATTAACTTTTACCAGACTTATTATCTCTTTTATTTTTCTTTGAACTATTTTCGGCTTTTCTATTTTTTTAAAATACCAAAAATAACAGAAATAAACGGTCTGATATGAATAAATTCTTGGATTTTCATACAAACTCTCCAAATTAAAGTTTGTGGTAAAAAACAAGTCAAAATTTTCGAAAAATTACAGTTTTAACAAATCTATGGAGAAATCTTTACATTAAAATCATAAAAAAACTACAGAAATTTTATTTGAAAATTTACTATTATGTATTTTATAAAATAAGTTGCAAGCCCGTGCGGCGTTAAAACCCCAAAATCAAACGTACCTAGATTTTATCTTAAGCTATTGAATAGATTTTCAACTGATCAAAATGTTAATGAATTTTGTTTTTACCTTTTTGCCGTATTCAATATTGAAAAAGTATTTCTTATTAAATTTTTGTATAAATTTTTTAAAACTAAAAATTTTTCCGATCAACAGCTTAGAAATCTTTTTTTCAACTATAAGAAATCATTCCAGTATCACTTTGATATTGAATATATCAATTCATAGTTTTAGCTAGTAATGCCAACTACACAAAAATTACGGATTTCTACGGATATTTAAGCCTTGTGTTTGGTTTTCACTATGTCATTTTTTGACGACACTCAAGTTTGTCATCTGAAATATCACCTTAATAAAACTCTAGAACATTTTCTGCCTAGTTCCATTTAATAATTTAATTGTTTTTAATATTCCAAAATCGCCAAAGTTGGAAAAAATGTCAACATGTTGTTATTTTCAATTTGACAACAACTGACCTCTGAAAATGACATAGTGAAAATCAAGCATTGTACAGATAAACGGACAACAGTGGCAAAATAAGGTAAATCTACGGATTTTTAAGAATATCAATTTTCGTAGATTTCGCTTTTTTTCACCACATTTTATGTCAAAAACTTTGGAATGGTAAAAAAATGTACTTATCATTAAAAAATGTATTTACATAATTTGTTAAAACTTTGCACTTATCAACCCTTGCAAATAAAAAAACTGTTTTAAGGAATCTAATTTCGAAATGGGCAGCCTCATTTGAGGCAAGTTTATACAGCTTAACCCATTAATGCTCACCACCAGAATGCGTTGAGGTTATTTTAAGAAATTTTCGGCATTAATTTGTATTAATGTTAGACGGAAAACTCTGAAGTTTAAGAAAAAATTCAAAGGATTTGGGTGTGGCGAAGTGTGTAAATGTAAAGATCATAAACGTATAAGGGGTTCAGGCCTGTAGCTAGGGGAAGGAAAGGGGGCGATGCCACCCTACTACAACCGTTTTCCCCCTGGCTAAATCAGACAATGAAAAACTTTAAAGGAATAATTAATATGCATTTTGTTGATAAATTTGTTTTTGTAATTTAAGCCGTATTGCTCTATATAAAAAAAAAATAAAACCTTAATGTAACCGTTTATATGAACTGTTAAGGCTTAATGTTCTTACATATGTATGCATTTTTATATACAAAGATTTTATTTAAAATGTTATGTATATGAGTTTCGCTAATCTTTCTTGTATTTCTAGCCACTTTAAATAAATCTTATATTTTTACCTTCATTTTATTAAAAAGTCCTGAATTATTTTTTTATTATATTTTTTATGTATTAATCTCATGTATAAAAAGATCTACATATGCATGTAAATGCATATTATAAAATGAACTGTTTTTTAATAAATATGCATATTAAATAATAAGCAGTGTATTCATTTCACACGTTAAAAATTTTTTTTTTATTTAAATGAAAAAAAAAAAACAAAAAAATTGCCCCCCAAGATTCATGCCTGCCCCCTCTGTCTTCTTGGTCTGGCTACAAGACTGAAGGGGTCTGTAAGTTCAGAAATAAAAAAAAAAAACTTGAAAAATTAGAAAAAATTTGAAATTGGAAAATTGTCATTTCTAACTTAATGCATTTTTTTTAAATTATATTTTCTTTCTTCTTGATGTTTATAAAAAAATAACTCACCTGAGTAGCATTTTTCACTTTTCTTTGAAATACTGCACTTTAAACTGGCTGGAAAAAATAAACAAAAATGCTTTAAAGGTACATTTTAGAATTTTTATGGAAAGAGCATATTTTTGACTTTCTCACACTGTTGGAAGCAAAAGCTTTACAGTGGCTGCGAATTTTTGACGATAACATATCATACGTTGTTAATGGGTTAAAACAAACTTAAAGTGTCTGTAAAATGTATTTCAATGTTATTGTATTTATAATGATTACAGATTTAAAAAATCGAAAGTTCTTTTAAAATGAATAAAAGTTACGTTTTATGTTGTTTTTAAGTTTTTGTTATAGTAGCATAGCTAAAAGTATTAGTTGTTAACTATTTCCTTTTTTACGTTATTTGTAACTTTTATAAGTTTAATGCAAATTTTTTAAAAAAATCACATATACAAAAAATTTTTAAAAAACTATTAATGCCTTCAATTGAGTAATTTTATTAGCTGTTAGTTTTAAATTGAAAAAAATTATATAAATTTGCTAACACGGATTTACACGGATTTTTTATGTCGCATTTGTAGATTTTTACTCTCATCGGGTTAGCATCACTGGTTTTAGCTGTGATATTGTAGAAGATTATTCGTCAGTATAACAGTTTCATAGCGGTGGCGCTAAATATCTCACATATTTTTAGGCATATGCTGAAATTAAGAAGAGAAAAAGCAATATAACAAAAACAATAATATACAAACTTTAACTCGCTATATTTTAAAAAATATAAATTTTTAAGAAATAAAAAGTCCAGTTGGCACATCTACAGGTCAATACCTACCAAACCATACTAAATTTATTAAGATAGGACTTGTACTTAAAAATCCTTACGCCGTACAAAATTTGCGTTTGCGTAATATATATAAGAAGAGAATATTAGACATTATGGCGGAACCTCAGATTTTGAACAAATCGTGCGTTGACCTTTTGTCTTTGATACCGCTCTTGACAATATCTTTATTTTATAATGTCCCAGTAGGGGAAGTAATTACATCCAGTATTACCAATAAGTTAGAGTACTACTAGTAACCACCCGCATTACCTATAAGTCAAAGGTCAACTAATTACCACCTGTATTACCTTTAAGTCAGAGGTCAACTACTACCACCTTCATTACCCACGATTCAGAGGTCAACTGCTTACCTCCAGTTTACCTATAAGTCAGAGGGTAACTAATAAAAAAAAAATAAACTGGCCATTTCAGCCCTTGGAAGGACTTTGACCTAGCTTCTATTGATCAATTGTGTTGTGCGTGTTATTAAATGTTTGATCACAAATGACCGAGAACTGGACCTACGTGTTTAATGCCGACTCCGAACGGCTTATGTTCTCAAGAAGCTTTACATGGCAATTTTTACTCTTTGAGGTTTGCCATTGTCTGCAGAGAGGTGACGACCGAACAGAAAAATTAATTCAATTGAAAAAACTTTTCTGTCTGAGCTGGAATTAAACCTGGGCTACCGTGGTTCTTTAGCTTAGGGGCCACGCACTCTACCCACTAGGCTACGGCCGCCACGGGGTAACTAATTACCTCTCGTATTATTCGTTAGTCAGAATGTAACCCATTATCTCCAGTGTAACTAATAACTCAAAGAGTAACTACTTAGCTTTATTAGTGCCTAAAAGAGTACTCGTTGTTTTGTTTCAGTTGAAATTAATTTTTTATTAATAAACTATGCCTATATACATATAGATTTAAATCAAAATTTTTTTAAAAAATAAAAAAGTAAAGTTTAATATAAAACTTTTAAAAAACTTAAAAAAATCCAAGAATACATTTTTGTTTCAAGAAATTAAAAATTTGTAAAATAAATCATAAAAAAAATTAAAACTCATTATACATCTAAATTACAAATTAATAAGAGCTAGTCTTATTTTTGGGGATAAGGCCACTCTAGACGCCTGAAAAATATGCATACTTTATATTTTTTTTCAGAAATACTACGCAATAAATCAAGATTCCAAAAATAGGTGTTTATTATACATATCAGTGACTGTATACAATATAATTTTTTTAAAACGTTAAATTTCAAAATGGCGGCTGTGCAGCGTTTTTGGGATGACGTCTTCGTTTTTTAAGGGCTCCACTGGCAAACAAATAACTCCTGTAATTTTTGAGTTACAAAAATCCAATGAATTTTTTTTTAGTATATACTATATAATATCGGCTTTAGAAGTACGTAGGATATTTTTGATATCGAGGGCGATTTTTCAAAACGTGTTATTTGCATAATCACAATTTTTCAGGAGAGCAAAAAAACTGTTTCTTTAGCTAATGTAAAGAGTAAGAACTAATCTTTCTTCTACAATATTATTACAATAAAATGATGGTAGAAATAATTTTTCACTTTAAATTAAATATAATACATGATAACTAAATCAGCGAACACATTGCCACCAAAAACTCATTTTCGACAAAAGTGCAAATAGCACGTTTTGAAAAATCGCCCTCGATATATTGATTTTCGGCCAAATAGCGCACTTCTATAGTGGAAAGTGAAAAATTTACCTAAAAAATCATCAGATTATTGTTAATAACAAATAAACTATTCAATTTAAAAAAAAAAATCCTACGTACTTCCATACACAATATGTTTTTCAAGATATATTCTAAGTTTCAAGTGAAACGGTTGAAAATTGTCTGAGTTATATTTTCAGCAAACTTAAAAAGTGCAGTTTTGATATAAACGCGTTTAAAGTTTTGAGCAGTGAAATTTAGGAATAATTTTGCAATAACTTTAATCTGCGATGCCTGCACCATACAATTGGCCTTTCAGATTATCGTCCCGCTCTTGCTTTTCTTTACTGCTTGACCTTGAAGCAAGCCTTGCCTCTTTTACCCATTCAGAGTTACAGCAGAGTAACAGTGTATATTCATTTAGTGAATATATTCATGCAGTGCTCCAGAGCTGACGGTCTTCTACTAAAATTAAAAAATCAAGTACTATGAAATTTTTCCCGGCCATCATCTTTTGAGACATCATTTTTGAGGCCATAAGAGACCATTTAAAAAAATTTATTGATTTTTCGAAAGTTCTAGAATGGCCTAACGCCTGAATGAATTGTTTTTGTTGATACATTTATTTTTAGTGAAAACCACTTTTTTAGCTGGCCCTTTTTTAGCTCTATTTTAAATTTCTCCTTCGTATAGTCCTCCTTTAAAAGTGCACCTGTAATTAAATATGTATATTTACTAATTTAATATTAATTTCGAAGTTATAACTTGAGATGACATTGCAAGTTAAAAAAAATTAATAGTTAGTAGTTAATTTACAGTGGGCCCATGTGCACGGCGACCCATAGGATCTATTGCGCATGCCCTTAATTAACACTCCAGATTTAGGCTTTTTATATATTTTAGCACTGTCTCTGGCTTGGTGTTCCAAATTGTTGACGGGGGCACTACTTCCCCTCCAAAATGGAGGCGTCTTAGGCAGTGGATTGCAGGACATTCACATAGAATGTGTTCGGGGGTTTCTTCTGCCTCCTCGCATAGTCTGCAGACGTCTGATTCAGAAAGACCCATCTTTTTGAGATGTTAACTGAGTGAGCAGTGACCTGTGAAGAAACTGGTGAGAATTCTAAGGTCTGCTTTGGTAAGCTTAAGTAAATCTTTGGATTTTGCTTTACTTGCAGTTAAAAATTTCTTAGATTGCCTTTGTCCATTAGTGTTGTTCCAGTGGCACTGAAATTTCATATCTTCGCATACTCTAATTTTTTCTAGAATAAATTTCTAAGCTACAGAATGGTTCAGGTTGTATAAGAGTTCGAGACGCTCCTCTTTTGGCAGGGCTGTCCGCCCTTTCATTGCTCTCGAAGGATTCGAGAATTCTTCGTGACCTTGAACCCACCATAATTCTATTTTGTTGCTTTGTCCCAGCGTATTTAATATCCGCCTGGAATATTGTCGGCGTGTATCCCATTGGAAGAGCTTTTTGGAACTTGGGATCATATATCCCCGCTCCCATTACTCTATTTTCGAGTTTTGACCCATCAGTGTAGAAAAAAGTAATAAATATCCACCCAGGAAACTTGAAGCAATTCTTACCATAGAGCAGTTGGACTACGTTTTGAGATCCTTGAACTGTCTTAATTGGTTAATATTCAATGTTTTTTATCATCATCAATGTTTTCTACAATTCATAATTAAGTAAGAAACTTCTGAATAATTACTAGTGTCTGCGGAGCTAAATTTATTTTGCTTAGCTTCAAAATATACTTTTCTTTTTTAACTAGCCGAACAAAATTTATTTTGCCTATGGCCTTAGTATAATATATAATTAAGTATATAATTATTTCTTTTATGAAAAGATATAAAAATAATTGTAATTTAGTTTTCCAATCACACTTACCGTATTGAGTTTTGTTTAAATGTTTTGTTTTATTTCACTTTTTAGTACAAACTTGAACAACCGAACGATTGAAAATCACTTTAAGCACAAAAGATTTAGACATTTCACTTTACGCATCGAAACCGGTTTCAAAAAGGAGCAATAGTTGAATGCGCATTTTTTTATTCTCTTATTTGTTGTTGTTTTTGTTTGAGGAGAAAAAAACATTATTGAGGTTTGAAAACATGAACTGACATAACAAAAAAAAATGTATTTTTGTTGTTAAATTATCAGGTAATACAGCTTAGGTTATTTATTTTCAAATCGTAAGCGAGGACATTAAGTTTTGGGTTCATAGGCTACATTCGTGGCTGTTGTTACGGGGCATTTTGTTTGTTATTATTTATTTACAAATTGTAAGCGAAGGCGTTATGACATATGTTTACAGAATAACTAGTTACTGAGATAGTTTTGGCAGTAATGACTTCTCATGTCCCCACTGGGGTGATAATTTTTGTTATGATTTATATAAAAATATGTCTTCCAGGCATTTCACGATTATTTTACACTATCCTATAATCATAAATGATATTTCAATAACACCTGTCAGCATCGTGTTTCCTTTACTGTTTTTCTAAGCAACACATACTATTTTGCTTCTTTACACAAGTTTTTTCTTTTAACAAATTTCATATGAATATTTACCAACTTAAATTAAATAAAAAGAAAAAATACTTCACCTTTTTTTTACTGAAACCAATTCATATTTCTCTTGGATTTTTTTTTCTTCTTTATATATTCTATCATAAGCAGAATATTTTCCATTTTGTGACATTCAGCAGATTTTTTCGTAACGTTGTGATATTGCTATATAAAAGAAGAAAAATAATAATTTTGCTCTCATTTTTTAACCATATCCGCCATACTTAATGCAAGGTATTTGTATATATAAAAAAAATTTAACATAACTACTCTCAACATGCCAGCTCAAGTTTATAATTTGAAATTTTTATGTTTGCGTAGGTAAGATGGCAGTAAGCATATTTTGCTGCAGCTTTGCATACAGTCTGCAGTTCGACTCAGGTGACCCTCCTGCTCTTCGTGATATTCATATACAGTGCACTAGCGATAACGTGAACACTTTTCTTTTCCATTGAGTTATTATTTTCTTATATTAGAATTGAATTTTTTAAATACTTAAATCTTTCATTGGTTTCGTCAGAAAAGTAAGTTTTTATCTAGACATATTTCGTAAGTAGGCCGAAATGATGTTAAAAAGGATAATTTTTGGCCCAAATTTTGGCATTCGCAATCGTAAACATTTTGAATTCTTGAACTTTAATAGTTCACGTTATTGTTAGTGCACTGTATATGCATGAGGGTAGCAATAGTTTGAATCAATAAATAGCAATAAAAAGACATCTAAAGCATTCTATACACTTTTACAATTGTAAGAAACATAGTTCTCACTTACATCTGGTCACCTTTATGCTCAACTATTTACACAATTTAAATGTTTCACTGACAAAATTACCAACCTAAGTGCATGCAGTACAACGAATAAATCCTGTTTTACCTGCTACTATTTCTTCCGTGAGCTCTGCTAAAGAATATGAGATGCACTTTTTGCCGGATGACAGAAGTAGTATGGTTACGTGTTTGTATGCGTTTGTGAATGTGTGTGTTTGAGTGCTTGCAAGTAGGTTTCTTTTTATAGGTATGCAAGTAGGTGGTATATGCTGTGTAACCATAGCAAATTCAAATAAGAAAGAGTTGAAAAAAATTGCAGAATAGAGATAAGTATGCGAAAATAGTGAAAATTTAACACGAACACACACATACACACACTATAAAATATTTAATTTGCTTAAGGGAGAAAATTTCAAAATTTTGCACACTTTTTAAAAATTTTTTTGTAAAAAATTCTATTATAGGTAGATGGCTATTGAAAAACTTTCTTTTGTACATTGACTTAGGCTGTGTGCCATTCGGAAACTTTTTACTCCGATGATGAATTTTTGACAGTCGAAAAGTGAATTTTTGACATCAGGGTGAGTATGATTGTGAAAAATTACGGCAACATAACCCAATCAGCCAAACAAGCTTGGAATAAGCTTTAAACAAGCTTAGAATCGTAAGCATCAAGCTTGGAAAAAACCTTTAGATTACTATTGTAAAATGCTTACAAGTAATTATAGAATAAACGAAAAAGATCCCTTGGAAAAATATTCCTTACTATAAGCTTCATCTAAGTATTTATTTACAATTTTTTTTTTTAGACTAAACCACCGCTCAGGGGATGCCCCCTATAAATGCGTAAGCATTGTGTTGATTCGGAAGATGGGTGATAGTTAGTTGGCGGGTGGATAGATGGAGTAGTGTCGGTGAATATTTGTTTTAAACTTGCACAGCTCAAAACTGCCGGGAAACACGCTCGCAGGGAGACTATTCCACAACTTAACTGTGTGACTAAAGAACGAATTATCACGGTAATGAGAGGTTCTATTGGACATCGACGCAATGGTAAAGGGGTGGGCTTGGACAGCTGCCCGAGTGGACCTGGGAAACACACGACCTGGTGGCGTCAGGTCATGTATCTCCCTTGAACACTTCCCATGGTAATACCTATACAGAAGGCTTAGGCAACCAACATTGCGGCGATGCCCAAGAGAGTTGAGAGAGGATGAAATACTTTCATCCCCTATCAAATATATCGCACGACGTTGAATTCGATCCAGAAGCTCCAAATAAGATCTTGAAGCCCCTGCCCAAATGTGCGAATTGTACTCCATTTTCGGTCTAATATATGAGGTGTAAATCATGCGAAAATCAGCTGAGGTGAAATATTTTTTGAACCGTTTTAAAAAACCTAGGCACTTGCCCGCTTCTTTCGACACATTGAAAATATGATTATTCCAACGAAGATCACACTTGATCGATATGCCCAGAACGTCAAGAGCGCGGCTGATTCCACAAGATCCACACCATTCATATTGAGGGGTGCTAAGGGGCAATCCATCCGCTTGTGGGTTAACATACAGCACTGGGTCTTGCTTGCATTGAACTCTACTCTATTAGCAAGAGCCCCACTCGGAGATTTTTTGTAGATCATTTAGGAGTGTGTCATTCATATTTTGCCTTTTTCTCTCAATCTCCATAGAGCTTGGGCGTTTTTTAAATGAATATGAATGACAAATGCTGCTGTCGTCAGCAAACGAATGTATGGGTTATGCGTCAACGACAGAAGGCCGTTGATAAAAACCAGAAACAAAGTTGGCGATAGAACTAAACCCTGCGGTACTCCTGCGTTAATGGCGTATTCCTCGGACGAAATACCGTCAACTACGACTCGAATCGTTCTGTCCTTGAGGAAACACGTGATCCATCGAGCAAAGTTACCACCAAAACCATATGCAACAAGTTTTGATACGAGCGCTTTATGCCACACTCGGTCGAACACTTTAGAAATATCAAGAGCAACAACCCTGCTCTCGCCGAAAAAGTGAACGCATTTATTCCATTCTTCGGTTAAGAACGCCATAAGGTCACCAGTAGAGCGAGCCCTACGGAAACCATATTGACGGTCACTGAGCAGTTGGTTGCGCTCCAGATAGTTCACAACAATGAAGTTTATTACGCTCTCCATAACTTTGGAAAGCGTAGAGCATATCGCAATAGGTCGGTAGTTTGCAGGGTTCGTGGCATCACCCTTTTTAGGTACCGGCTGGACATTTGCCACCTTCCAACAAGATGGAAATACTCCTGTTCTGTAGGAGACGTTGAAAAGGTTGCGCAAAGGCCGAGCCAGCGAAGAAGCACACATTTTAAGCACAATTGGCGGTATGCCGTCAGGACCAGAGGCTTTGCTTACATTGAGATTTGTAAGGACCTTTTTAACTGCTCTCGTTCGAAAGTATATCTCCTGCATTGCAGAAGATCCACCCCCAACGAAGGGCAGTGGCTGATTGCTATCCGAGAGAGTGGAATTTTGTGCAAACAATCCAGCTAATAGGTTCGCTTTATCAGCCGAGTCAGTGAAGATTTGGTCATCTTTTAAAAGAGCTGGAATCGATGACAATGTCTGGTTCTTAACTCTTTTAACAAATGACCAAAAATTTTTGCTCCCTTTGGGGCAGAGAAGAATCTGTTCTCGAATGCGAGCTTCGTGCAGAAACTTTTCGCGTTTTAAAATTGCATTATAGCGATTCCTTGCCTCGATGCGAAGTCTTTTAGTATCAGTATTCTTGTTAGAACGCCAATTCTGAAAGGCCTCCTCTTTGGACCTGACTGCAATCCTGCAAGTCTCATTAAACTATGAGTGGTCTTTAGGTTAAATGCTTCTCATCTTATTTGGAATGAAAGACCGCATACCCAAAAAAATAATTTCTTGTACCATGACAGCCGCGGCATTCACATTTCTATCAGCGAAACAGAATTTCCAATTGAAGTTGCGATAAAAATTATTTAACGCAGTCCAATTTGCCCTTCCATAAAACCATGCAGTCCTCTTCGGGGCTAATTGGAAATTAGTATTTGAATACGCTTTTTCCAAGTGTTTCTTTTCAATTGGAATTTAGTATTTCAATAAGCAACTTTTATGTATAAATATATTTGCCAAAAGAAAATTCGCAGGTTCGAATTCTGAATATGCAGTCTTGTGTATATATGTATTAGAAACAATTTGGTGTATAAATCGTCCTTGTAGGATGTATGGTTTGGGAGTTATGACGGAAAAAGCACATGTTTTTGGCCAGCTTCCACTCCAAAAAGTATTCTACAACTCCTAAACTACAAGAGATAGAGCAAACGGCATTTGGACAAAGGAGTATCCCTTCTTAAGGACGAGGACCTCGTGCTCATTTTAATGCATGAATCGTCCTTATCTGATATGTAGTTTTTATTTTAGAAAATAAATAAAAAAAATAAAAATTGACAAAAAAGGGCACATGAAATTAACATGAAATCTAATTTTTAAAATTTTTTTAAGGATACAGTCTTGTGGGCAGTAGCTTAAGGAACAGTTTGATGCATAAATCGTCCTTTTATGATGTATGGTTTAGAAGTTATGGCTAAAAAATAAAAAAAATCGCAAAAAACCACGTCAAAAATGATTCATGTAAAAAATTTTAACTAAGATTCTTGAAAAAAAAATCAAATTCCAGTAAACTTTTTTCTGAATATGCAGTCTTGTGTATATATGTATTAGAAACAATTTGGTGTATAAATCGTCCTTGTAGGATGTATGGTTTGGGAGTTATGACGGAAAAAGCACATGTTTTTGGCCAGCTTCCACTCCAAAAAGTGTTCTACAACTCCTAAACTACAAGAAATAGAGCAAACGGCATTTGGACAAAGGAGTATCCTTTCTTAAGGACGAGGACCTGGTGCTCATTTTAATGCATGAATCGTCCTTATCTGATATGTAGTTTTTATTTTAGAAAATAAATAAAAAAAATAAAAATTGACAAAAAAGGGCACATGAAATTAACATGAAATCTAATTTTTAAAATTATTTTACGGATACAGTCTTGTGGGCAGTAGCTTAAGGAACATTTTGATGCATAAATCGTCCTTTTATGATGTATGGTTTAGAAGTTATGGCTAAAAAATCAAAAAAATCGCAAAAAACCACGTCAAAAATGATTCATGTAAAAAATTTTAACTAAGATTCTTGAAAAAAAATCAAATTCCAGTAAACTTTTTTCTGAATATGCAGTCTTGTGTATATATGTATTAGAAACAATTTGGTGTATAAATCGTCCTTGTAGGATGTATGGTTTGGGAGTTATGACGGAAAAAGCACATGTTTTTGGCCAGCTTCCACTCCAAAAAGTGTTCTACAACTCCTAAACTACAAGAGATAGAGCAAACGGCATTTGGACTAATGCTCATTTTAATGCATGAATCGTCCTTACCTGATATGTAGTTTTTATTTTAGAAAATAAATAAAAAAAATAAAAATTGACAAAAAAGGACACATGAAATCAACATGAAATCTAATTTTTAAAATTATTTTAAGGATACAGTCTTGTGGGCAGTAGCTTAAGGAACATTTTGATGCATAAATCGTCCTTTTATGATGTATGGTTTAGAAGTCATGGCTAAAAAATCAAAAAAATCGCAAAAAACCACGTCAAAAATGATTCATGTAAAAAATTTTAACTAAGATTCTTGAAAAAAAATCAAATTCCAGAAAACTTTTTTCTGAATATGCAGTCTTGTGTATATATGTATTAGAAACAATTTGGTGTATAAATCGTCCTTGTAGGATGTATGGTTTGGGAGTTATGACGGAAAAAGCACATGTTTTTGGCCAGCTTCCACTCCAAAAAGTGTTCTACAACTCCTAAACTACAAGAGATAGAGCAAACGGCATTTGGACAAAGGAGTATCCCTTCTTAAGGACGAGGACCTGGTGCTCATTTTAATGCATGAATCGTCCTTATCTGATATGTAGTTTTTATTTTAGAAAATAAATAAAAAAAATAAAAATTGACAAAAAAGGGCACATGAAATTAACAGGAAATCTAATTTTTAAAATTATTTTAAGGATACAGTCTTGTGGGCAGTAGCTTAAGGAACATTTTGATGCATAAATCGTCCTTTTATGATGTATGGTTTAGAAGTTATGGCTAAAAAATCAAAAAAATCGCAAAAAACCACGTCTAAAACTATGATTCATGTAAAAAATTTTAACTAAGATTCTTGAAAAAAAATCAAATTCCAGAAAAATTTTTTCTGAATATGCAGTCTTGTGTATATATGTATTAGAAACAATTTGGTGTATAAATCGTCCTTGTAGGATGTATGGTTTGGGAGTTATGACGGAAAAAGCACATGTTTTTGGCCAGCTTCCACTCCAAAAAGTGTTCTACAACTCCTAAACTACAAGAGATAGAGCAAACGGCATTTGGACTAATGCTCATTTTAATGCATGAATCGTCCTTATCTGATATGTAGTTTTTATTTTAGAAAATAAATAAAAAAAATAAAAATTGACAAAAAAGGGCACATGAAATTAACAGGAAATCTAATTTTTAAAATTATTTTAAGGATACAGTCTTGTGGGCAGTAGCTTAAGGAACATTTTGATGCATAAATCGTCCTTTTATGATGTATGGTTTAGAAGTTATGGCTAAAAAATCAAAAAAATCGCAAAAAACCACGTCAAAAATGATTCATGTAAAAAATTTTAACTAAGATTCTTGAAAAAAAATCAAATTCCAGAAAACTTTTTTCTGAATATGCAGTCTTGTGTATATATGTATTAGAAACAATTTGGTGTATAAATCGTCCTTGTAGGATGTATGGTTTGGGAGTTATGACGGAAAAAGCACATGTTTTTGGCCAGCTTCCACTCCAAAAAGTGTTCTACAACTCCTAAACTACAAGAGATAGAGCAAACGGCATTTGGACAAAGGAGTATCCCTTCTTAAGGACGAGGACCTGGTGCTCATTTTAATGCATGAATCGTCCTTATCTGATATGTAGTTTTTATTTTAGAAAATAAATAAAAAAAATAAAAATTGACAAAAAAGGGCACATGAAATTAACATGAAATCTAATTTTTAAAATTATTTTAAGGATACAGTCTTGTGGGCAGTAGCTTAAGGAACATTTTGATGCATAAATCGTCCTTTTATGATGTATGGTTTAGAAGTTATGGCTAAAAAATCAAAAAAATCGCAAAAAACCACGTCAAAAATGATTCATGTAAAAAATTTTAACTAAGATTCTTGAAAAAAAATCAAATTCCAGAAAACTTTTTTCTGAATATGCAGTCTTGTGTATATATGTATTAGAAACAATTTGGTGTATAAATCGTCCTTGTAGGATGTATGGTTTGGGAGTTATGACGGAAAAAGCACATGTTTTTGGCCAGCTTCCACTCCAAAAAGTGTTCTACAACTCCTAAACTACAAGAGATAGAGCAAACGGCATTTGGACAAAGGAGTATCCCTTCTTAAGGACGAGGACCTGGTGCTCATTTTAATGCATGAATCGTCCTTATCTGATATGTAGTTTTTATTTTAGAAAATAAATAAAAAAAATAAAAATTGACAAAAAAGGGCACATGAAATTAACATGAAATCTAATTTTTAAAATTATTTTAAGGATACAGTCTTGTGGGCAGTAGCTTAAGGAACATTTTGATGCATAAATCGTCCTTTTATGATGTATGGTTTAGAAGTTATGGCTAAAAAATCAAAAAAATCGCAAAAAACCACGTCTAAAACTATGATTCATGTAAAAAATTTTAACTAAGATTCTTGAAAAAAAATCAAATTCCAGAAAAATTTTTTCTGAATATGCAGTCTTGTGTATATATGTATTAGAAACAATTTGGTGTATAAATCGTCCTTGTAGGATGTATGGTTTGGGAGTTATGACGGAAAAAGCACATGTTTTTGGCCAGCTTCCACTCCAAAAAGTGTTCTACAACTCCTAAACTACAAGAGATAGAGCAAACGGCATTTGGACTAATGCTCATTTTAATGCATGAATCGTCCTTATCTGATATGTAGTTTTTATTTTAGAAAATAAATAAAAAAAATAAAAATTGACAAAAAAGGGCACATGAAATTAACAGGAAATCTAATTTTTAAAATTATTTTAAGGATACAGTCTTGTGGGCAGTAGCTTAAGGAACATTTTGATGCATAAATCGTCCTTTTATGATGTATGGTTTAGAAGTTATGGCTAAAAAATCAAAAAAATCGCAAAAAACCACGTCAAAAATGATTCATGTAAAAAATTTTAACTAAGATTCTTGAAAAAAAATCAAATTCCAGAAAACTTTTTTCTGAATATGCAGTCTTGTGTATATATGTATTAGAAACAATTTGGTGTATAAATCGTCCTTGTAGGATGTATGGTTTGGGAGTTATGACGGAAAAAGCACATGTTTTTGGCCAGCTTCCACTCCAAAAAGTGTTCTACAACTCCTAAACTACAAGAGATAGAGCAAACGGCATTTGGACAAAGGAGTATCCCTTCTTAAGGACGAGGACCTGGTGCTCATTTTAATGCATGAATCGTCCTTATCTGATATGTAGTTTTTATTTTAGAAAATAAATAAAAAAAATAAAAATTGACAAAAAAGGGCACATGAAATTAACATGAAATCTAATTTTTAAAATTATTTTAAGGATACAGTCTTGTGGGCAGTAGCTTAAGGAACATTTTGATGCATAAATCGTCCTTTTATGATGTATGGTTTAGAAGTTATGGCTAAAAAATCAAAAAAATCGCAAAAAACCACGTCAAAAATGATTCATGTAAAAAATTTTAACTAAGATTCTTGAAAAAAAATCAAATTCCAGAAAACTTTTTTCTGAATATGCAGTCTTGTGTATATATGTATTAGAAACAATTTGGTGTATAAATCGTCCTTGTAGGATGTATGGTTTGGGAGTTATGACGGAAAAAGCACATGTTTTTGGCCAGCTTCCACTCCAAAAAGTGTTCTACAACTCCTAAACTACAAGAGATAGAGCAAACGGCATTTGGACAAAGGAGTATCCCTTCTTAAGGACGAGGACCTGGTGCTCATTTTAATGCATGAATCGTCCTTATCTGATATGTAGTTTTTATTTTAGAAAATAAATAAAAAAAATAAAAATTGACAAAAAAGGGCACATGAAATTAACATGAAATCTAATTTTTAAAATTATTTTAAGGATACAGTCTTGTGGGCAGTAGCTTAAGGAACATTTTGATGCATAAATCGTCCTTTTATGATGTATGGTTTAGAAGTTATGGCTAAAAAATCAAAAAAATCGCAAAAAACCACGTCAAAAATGATTCATGTAAAAAATTTTAACTAAGATTCTTGAAAAAAAATCAAATTCCAGTAAACTTTTTTCTGAATATGCAGTCTTGTGTATATATGTATTAGAAACAATTTGGTGTATAAATCGTCCTTGTAGGATGTATGGTTTGGGAGTTATGACGGAAAAAGCACATGTTTTTGGCCAGCTTCCACTCCAAAAAGTGTTCTACAACTCCTAAACTACAAGAGATAGAGCAAACGGCATTTGGACAAAGGAGTATCCCTTCTTAAGGACGAGGACCTGGTGCTCATTTTAATGCATGAATCGTCCTTATCTGATATGTAGTTTTTATTTTAGAAAATAAATAAAAAAAATAAAAATTGACAAAAAAGGGCACATGAAATTAACAGGAAATCTAATTTTTAAAATTATTTTAAGGATACAGTCTTGTGGGCAGTAGCTTAAGGAACATTTCGATGCATAAATCGTCCTTTTATGATGTATGGTTTAGAAGTTATGGCTAAAAAATCAAAAAAATCGCAAAAAACCACGTCTAAAACTATGATTCATGTAAAAAATTTTAACTAAGATTCTTGAAAAAAAATCAAATTCCAGAAAACTTTTTTCTGAATATGCAGTCTTGTGTATATATGTATTAGAAACAATTTGGTGTATAAATCGTCCTTGTAGGATGTATGGTTTGGGAGTTATGACGGAAAAAGCACATGTTTTTGGCCAGCTTCCACTCCAAAAAGTGTTCTACAACTCCTAAACTACAAGAGATAGAGCAAACGGCATTTGGACAAAGGAGTATCCCTTCTTAAGGACGAGGACCTGGTGCTCATTTTAATGCATGAATCGTCCTTATCTGATATGTAGTTTTTATTTTAGAAAATAAATAAAAAAAATAAAAATTGACAAAAAAGGGCACATGAAATTAACATGAAATCTAATTTTTAAAATTATTTTAAGGATACAGTCTTGTGGGCAGTAGCTTAAGGAACATTTTGATGCATAAATCGTCCTTTTATGATGTATGGTTTAGAAGTTATGGCTAAAAAATCAAAAAAATCGCAAAAAACCACGTCAAAAATGATTCATGTAAAAAATTTTAACTAAGATTCTTGAAAAAAAATCAAATTCCAGAAAACTTTTTTCTGAATATGCAGTCTTGTGTATATATGTATTAGAAACAATTTGGTGTATAAATCGTCCTTGTAGGATGTATGGTTTGGGAGTTATGACGGAAAAAGCACATGTTTTTGGCCAGCTTCCACTCCAAAAAGTGTTCTACAACTCCTAAACTACAAGAGATAGAGCAAACGGCATTTGGACAAAGGAGTATCCCTTCTTAAGGACGAGGACCTGGTGCTCATTTTAATGCATGAATCGTCCTTATCTGATATGTAGTTTTTATTTTAGAAAATAAATAAAAAAAATAAAAATTGACAAAAAAGGGCACATGAAATTAACATGAAATCTAATTTTTAAAATTATTTTAAGGATACAGTCTTGTGGGCAGTAGCTTAAGGAACATTTTGATGCATAAATCGTCCTTTTATGATGTATGGTTTAGAAGTTATGGCTAAAAAATCAAAAAAATCGCAAAAAACCACGTCAAAAATGATTCATGTAAAAAATTTTAACTAAGATTCTTGAAAAAAAATCAAATTCCAGTAAACTTTTTTCTGAATATGCAGTCTTGTGTATATATGTATTAGAAACAATTTGGTGTATAAATCGTCCTTGTAGGATGTATGGTTTGGGAGTTATGACGGAAAAAGCACATGTTTTTGGCCAGCTTCCACTCCAAAAAGTGTTCTACAACTCCTAAACTACAAGAGATAGAGCAAACGGCATTTGGACTAATGCTCATTTTAATGCATGAATCGTCCTTATCTGATATGTAGTTTTTATTTTAGAAAATAAATAAAAAAAATAAAAATTGACAAAAAAGGGCACATGAAATTAACAGGAAATCTAATTTTTAAAATTATTTTAAGGATACAGTCTTGTGGGCAGTAGCTTAAGGAACATTTCGATGCATAAATCGTCCTTTTATGATGTATGGTTTAGAAGTTATGGCTAAAAAATCAAAAAAATCGCAAAAAACCACGTCTAAAACTATGATTCATGTAAAAAATTTTAACTAAGATTCTTGAAAAAAAATCAAATTCCAGAAAACTTTTTTCTGAATATGCAGTCTTGTGTATATATGTATTAGAAACAATTTGGTGTATAAATCGTCCTTGTAGGATGTATGGTTTGGGAGTTATGACGGAAAAAGCACATGTTTTTGGCCAGCTTCCACTCCAAAAAGTGTTCTACAACTCCTAAACTACAAGAGATAGAGCAAACGGCATTTGGACTAATGCTCATTTTAATGCATGAACCGTCCTTATCTGATATGTAGTTTTTATTTTAGAAAATAAATAAAAAAAATCAAAATTGACAAAAAAGGACACATGAAATCAACATGAAATCTAATTTTTAAAATTATTTTAAGGATACAGTCTTGTGGGCAGTAGCTTAAGGAACATTTTGATGCATAAATCGTCCTTTTATGATGGATGGTTTAGAAGTTATGGCTAAAAAATAAAAAAAATCGCAAAAAACCACGTCAAAAACTATGATTCATGTAAAAAATTTTAACTAAGGTTCTTGAAAAAAAATCAAATTCCAGAAAACTTTTTTCTGAATATGCAGTCTTGTGTATATATGTATTAGAAACAATTTGGTGTATAAATCGTCCTTGTAGGATGTATGGTTTGGGAGTTATGACGGAAAAAGCACATGCTTTTGGCCAGCTTCCACTCCAAAAAGTGTTCTACAACTCCTAAACTACAAGAGATAGAGCAAACGGCATTTGGACAAAGGAGTATTCCTTCTTAAGGACGAGGCCTTGGTGCTCATTTTAATGCATGAATCGTCCTTATCTGATATGTAGTTTTTATTTTAGAAAATAAATAAAAAAAATAAAAATTGACAAAAAAGGGCACATGAAATTAACATGAAATCTAATTTTTAAAATTATTTTAAGGATACAGTCTTGTGGGTAGTAGCTTAAGGAACATTTTGATGCATAAATCGTCCTTTTATGATGTATGGTTTAGAAGTTATGGCTAAAAAATAAAAAAAATCGCAAAAAACCACGTCAAAAACTATGATTCATGTAAAAAATTTTAACTAAGATTCTTGAAAAAAAATCAAATTCCAGAAAACTTTTTTCTGAATATGCAGTCTTGTGTATATATGTATTAGAAACAATTTGGTGTATAAATCGGCCTTGTAGGATGTATGGTTTGGGAGTTATGACGGAAAAAGCACATGTTTTTGGCCAGCTTCCACTCCAAAAAGTGTTCTACAACTCCTAAACTACAAGAGATAGAGCAAACGGCATTTGGACAAAGGAGTATCCCTTCTTAAGGACGAGGACCTGGTGCTCATTTTAATGCATGAATCGTCCTTATCTGATATGTAGTTTTTATTTTAGAAAATAAATAAAAAAAATAAAAATTGACAAAAAAGGGCACATGAAATTAACATGAAATATAATTTTTAAAATTATTTTAAGGATACAGTATTGTGGACAGTAGCTTAAGGAACATTTTGATGCATAAATCGTCCTTTTATGATGTATGGTTTAGAAGTTATGGCTAAAAAATCAAAAAAATCGCAAAAAACCACGTCAAAAATGATTCATGTAAAAAATTTTAACTAAGATTCTTGAAAAAAAAATCAAATTCCAGAAAACTTTTTTCTGAATATGCAGTCTTGTGTATATATGTATTAGAAACAATTTGGTGTATAAATCGTCCTTGTAGGATGTATGGTTTGGGAGTTATGACGGAAAAAGCACATGTTTTTGGCCAGCTTCCACTCCAAAAAGTGTTCTACAACTCCTAAACTACAAGAGATAGAGCAAACGGCATTTGGACAAAGGAGTATCCCTTCTTAAGGACGAGGACCTGGTGCTCATTTTAATGCATGAATCGTCCTTATCTGATATGTAGTTTTTATTTTAGAAAATAAATAAAAAAAATAAAAATTGACAAAAAAGGGCACATGAAATTAACATGAAATCTAATTTTTAAAATTATTTTAAGGATACAGTCTTGTGGGCAGTAGCTTAAGGAACATTTTGATGCATAAATCGTCCTTTTATGATGTATGGTTTAGAAGTTATGGGTAAAAAATAAAAAAAAACGCAAAAAACCACGTCAAAAATGATTCATGTAAAAAATTTTAACTAAGATTCTTGAAAAAAAAATCAAATTCCAGTAAACTTTTTTCTGAATATGCAGTCTTGTGTATATATGTATTAGAAACAATTTGGTGTATAAATCGTCCTTGTAGGATGTATGGTTTGGGAGTTATGACGGAAAAAGCACATGTTTTTGGCCAGCTTCCACTCCAAAAAGTGTTCTACAACTCCTAAACTGCAAGAGATAGAGCAAACGGCATTTGGACAAAGGAGTATCCCTTCTTAAGGACGAGGACCTGGTGCTCATTTTAATGCATGAATCGTCCTTATCTGATATGTAGTTTTTATTTTAGAAAATAAATAAAAAAAATAAAAATTGACAAAAAAGGGCACATGAAATTAACATGAAATCTAATTTTTAAAATTATTTTAAGGATACAGTCTTGTGGGCAGTAGCTTAAGGAACATTTTGATGCATAAATCGTCCTTTTATGATGTATGGTTTAGAAGTTATGGCTAAAAAATCAAAAAAATCGCAAAAAACCACGTCTAAAACTATGATTCATGTAAAAAATTTTAACTAAGATTCTTGAAAAAAAATCAAATTCCAGAAAACTTTTTTCTGAATATGCAGTCTTGTGTATATATGTATTAGAAACAATTTGGTGTATAAATCGTCCTTGTAGGATGTATGGTTTGGGAGTTATGACGGAAAAAGCACATGTTTTTGGCCAGCTTCCACTCCAAAAAGTGTTCTACAACTCCTAAACTACAAGAGATAGAGCAAACGGCATTTGGACAAAGGAGTATCCCTTCTTAAGGACGAGGACCTGGTGCTCATTTTAATGCATGAATCGTCCTTATCTGATATGTAGTTTTTATTTTAGAAAATAAATAAAAAAAATAAAAATTGACAAAAAAGGGCACATGAAATTAACATGAAATCTAATTTTTAAAATTATTTTAAGGATACAGTCTTGTGGGCAGTAGCTTAAGGAACATTTTGATGCATAAATCGTCCTTTTATGATGTATGGTTTAGAAGTTATGGCTAAAAAATCAAAAAAATCGCAAAAAACCACGTCTAAAACTATGATTCATGTAAAAAATTTTAACTAAGATTCTTGAAAAAAAATCAAATTCCAGAAAACTTTTTTCTGAATATGCAGTCTTGTGTATATATGTATTAGAAACAATTTGGTGTATAAATCGTCCTTGTAGGATGTATGGTTTGGGAGTTATGACGGAAAAAGCACATGTTTTTGGCCAGCTTCCACTCCAAAAAGTGTTCTACAACTCCTAAACTACAAGAGATAGAGCAAACGGCATTTGGAATAATGCTCATTTTAATGCATGAATCGTCCTTATCTGATATGTAGTTTTTATTTTAGAAAATAAATAAAAAAAATCAAAATTGACAAAAAATGACACATGAAATCAACATGAAATCTAATTTTTAAAATTATTTTAAGGATACAGTCTTGTGGGCAGTAGCTTAAGGAACAGTTTGATGCATAAATCGTCCTTTTATGATGTATAGTTTAGAAGTTATGGCTAAAAAATAAAAAAAATCGCAAAAAACCACGTCAAAAATGATTCATGTAAAAAATTTTAAGTAAGATTCTTGAAAAAAAAATCAAATTCCAGTAAACTTTTTTCTGAATATGCAGTCTTGTGTATATATGTATTAGAAACAATTTGGTGTATAAATCGTCCTTGTAGGATGTATGGTTTGGGAGTTATGACGGAAAAAGCACATGTTTTTGGCCAGCTTCCACTCCAAAAAGTGTTCTACAACTCCTAAACTACAAGAGATAGAGCAAACGGCATTTGGACAAAGGAGTATCCCTTCTTAAGGACGAGGACCTGGTGCTCATTTTAATGCATGAATCGTCCTTATCTGATATGTAGTTTTTATTTTAGAAAATAAATAAAAAAAATAAAAATTGACAAAAAAGGGCACATGAAATTAACATGAAATCTAATTTTTAAAATTATTTTAAGGATACAGTCTTGTGGGCAGTAGCTTAAGGAACATTTTGATGCATAAATCGTCCTTTTATGATGTATGGTTTAGAAGTTATGGGTAAAAAATAAAAAAAAACGCAAAAAACCACGTCAAAAATGATTCATGTAAAAAATTTTAACTAAGATTCTTGAAAAAAAAATCAAATTCCAGTAAACTTTTTTCTGAATATGCAGTCTTGTGTATATATGTATTAGAAACAATTTGGTGTATAAATCGTCCTTGTAGGATGTATGGTTTGGGAGTTATGACGGAAAAAGCACATGTTTTTGGCCAGCTTCCACTCCAAAAAGTGTTCTACAACTCCTAAACTGCAAGAGATAGAGCAAACGGCATTTGGACAAAGGAGTATCCCTTCTTAAGGACGAGGACCTGGTGCTCATTTTAATGCATGAATCGTCCTTATCTGATATGTAGTTTTTATTTTAGAAAATAAATAAAAAAAAATAAAAATTGACAAAAAAGGGCACATGAAATTAACATGAAATATAATTTTTAAAATTATTTTAAGGATACAGTCTTGTGGGCAGTAGCTTAAGGAACATTTTGAATCATAAATCGTGCTTTTATGATGTATGGTTTAGAAGTTATGGCTAAAAAATCAAAAAAATCGCAAAAAACCACGTCAAAAATGATTCATGTAAAAAATTTTAACTAAGATTCTTGAAAAAAAAATCAAATTCCAGTAAACTTTTTTCTGAATATGCAGTCTTGTGTATATATGTATTAGAAACAATTTGGTGTATAAATCGTCCTTGTAGGATGTATGGTTTGGGAGTTATGACGGAAAAAGCACATGTTTTTGGCCAGCTTCCACTCCAAAAAGTGTTCTACAACTCCTAAACTACAAGAGATAGAGCAAACGGCATTTGGACAAAGGAGTATCCCTTCTTAAGGACGAGGACCTGGTGCTCATTTTAATGCATGAATCGTCCTTATCTGATATGTAGTTTTTATTTTAGAAAATAAATAAAAAAAATAAAAATTGACAAAAAAGGGCACATTAAATTAACATGAAATCTAATTTTTAAAATTATTTTAAGGATACAGTCTTGTGGGCAGTAGCTTAAGGAACATTTTGATGCATAAATCGTCCTTTTATGATGTATGGTTTAGAAGTTATGGCTAAAAAATCAAAAAAATCGCAAAAAACCACGTCTAAAACTATGATTCATGTAAAAAATTTTAACTAAGATTCTTGAAAAAAAATCAAATTCCAGAAAACTTTTTTCTGAATATGCAGTCTTGTGTATATATGTATTAGAAACAATTTGGTGTATAAATCGTCCTTGTAGGATGTATGGTTTGGGAGTTATGACGGAAAAAGCACATGTTTTTGGCCAGCTTCCACTCCAAAAAGTGTTCTACAACTCCTAAACTACAAGAGATAGAGCAAACGGCATTTGGACATAGGAGTATCCCTTCTTAAGGACGAGGACCTGGTGCTCATTTTAATGCATGAATCGTCCTTATCTGATATGTAGTTTTTATTTTAGAAAATAAATAAAAAAAATAAAAATTGACAAAAAAGGGCACATGAAATTAACATGAAATCTAATTTTTAAAATTATTTTAAGGATACAGTCTTGTGGGCAGTAGCTTAAGGAACATTTTGATGCATAAATCGTCCTTTTATGATGTATGGTTTAGAAGTTATGGCTAAAAAATCAAAAAAATCGCAAAAAACCACGTCAAAAACTATGATTCATGTAAAAAATTTTAACTAAGATTCTTGAAAAAAAATCAAATTCCAGAAAACTTTTTTCTGAATATGCAGTCTTGTGTATATATGTATTAGAAACAATTTGGTGTATAAATCGTCCTTGTAGGATGTACAGTTTGGGAGTTATGACGGAAAAAGCACATGTTTTTGGCGAGCTACCACTCCAAAAAGTGTTCTACAACTCCTAAACTACAAGAGATAGAGCAAACGGCATTTGGACAAAGGAGTATCCCTTCTTAAGGACGAGGACCTGGTGCTCATTTTAATGCATGAATCGTCCTTATCTGATATGTAGTTTTTATTTTAGAAAATAAATAAAAAAAATAAAAATTGACAAAAAAGGGCACATGAAATTAACATGAAATCTAATTTTTAAAATTATTTTAAGGATACACTCTTGTGGGCAGTAGCTTAAGGAACATTTTGATGCATAAATCGTCCTTTTATGATGTATGGTTTAGAAGTTATGGCTAAAAAATCAAAAAAATCGCAAAAAACCACGTCAAAAATGATTCATGTAAAAAATTTTAACTAAGATTCTTGAAAAAAAAAATCAAATTCCAGTAAACTTTTTTCTGAATATGCAGTCTTGTGTATATATGTATTAGAAACAATTTGGTGTATAAATCGTCCTTGTAGGATGTATGGTTTGGGAGTTATGACGGAAAAAGCACATGTTTTTGGCCAGCTTCCACTCCAAAAAGTGTTCTACAACTCCTAAACTACAAGAGATAGAGCAAACGGCATTTGGACTAATGCTCATTTTAATGCATGAATCGTCCTTATCTGATATGTAGTTTTTATTTAAGAAAATAAATAAAAAAAATAAAAATTGACAAAAAAGGGCACATGAAATTAACATGAAATCTAATTTTTAAAATTATTTTAAGGATACAGTCTTGTGGGCAGTAGCTTAAGGAACATTTTGATGCATAAATCGTCCTTTTATGATGTATGGTTTAGAAGTTATGGCTAAAAAATCAAAAAAATCGCAAAAAACCACGTCTAAAACTATGATTCATGTAAAAAATTTTAACTAAGATTCTTGAAAAAAAATCAAATTCCAGAAAACTTTTTTCTGAATATGCAGTCTTGTGTATATATGTATTAGAAACAATTTGGTGTATAAATCGTCCTTGTAGAATGTACAGTTTGGGAGTTATGACGGAAAAAGCACATGTTTTTGGCGAGCTACCACTCCAAAAAGTGTTCTACAACTCCTAAACTACAAGAGATAGAGCAAACGGCATTTGGACAAAGGAGTATCCCTTCTTAAGGACGAGGACCTGGTGCTCATTTTAATGCATGAATCGTCCTTATCTGATATGTAGTTTTTATTTTAGAAAATAAATAAAAAAAATCAAAATTGACAAAAAAGGGCACATGAAATTAACATGAAATCTAATTTTTAAAATTATTTTAAGGATACAGTCTTGTGGGTAGTAGCTTAAGGAACATTTTGATGCATAAATCGTCCTTTTATGATGTATGGTTTAGAAGTTATGGCTAAAAAATAAAAAAAATCGCAAAAAACCACGTCAAAAACTATGATTCATGTAAAAAATTTTAACTAAGATTCTTGAAAAAAAATCAAATTCCAGAAAACTTTTTTCTGAATATGCAGTCTTGTGTATATATGTATTAGAAACAATTTGGTGTATAAATCGTCCTTGTAGGATGTATGGTTTGGGAGTTATGACGGAAAAAGCACATGTTTTTGGCCAGCTTCCACTCCAAAAAGTGTTCTACAACTCCTAAACTACAAGAGATAGAGCAAACGGCATTTGGACAAAGGAGTATCCCTTCTTAAGGACGAGGACCTGGTGCTCATTTTAATGCATGAATCGTCCTTATCTGATATGTAGTTTTTATTTTAGAAAATAAATAAAAAAAATAAAAATTGACAAAAAAGGGCACATGAAATTAACATGAAATCTAATTTTTAAAATTATTTTAAGGATACAGTGTTATGGGCAGTAGCTTAAGGAACATTTTGATGCATAAATCGTCCTTTTATGATGTATGGTTTAGAAGTTATGGCTAAAAAATCAAAAAAATCGCAAAAAACCACGTCAAAAACTATGATTCATGTAAAAAATTTTAACTAAGATTCTTGAAAAAAAATCAAATTCCAGAAAACTTTTTTCTGAATATGCAGTCTTGTGTATATATGTATTAGAAACAATTTGGTGTATAAATCGTCCTTGTAGGATGTATGGTTTGGGAGTTATGACGGAAAAAGCACATGTTTTTGGCCAGCTTCCACTCCAAAAAGTGTTCTACAACTCCTAAACTACAAGAGATAGAGCAAACGGCATTTGGACAAAGGAGTATCCCTTCTTAAGGACGAGGACCTGGTGCTCATTTTAATGCATGAATCGTCCTTATCTGATATGTAGTTTTTATTTTAGAAAATAAATAAAAAAAATAAAAATTGACAAAAAAGGGCACATGAAATTAACATGAAATCTAATTTTTAAAATTATTTTAAGGATACAGTCTTGTGGGCAGTAGCTTAAGGAACATTTTGATGCATAAATCGTCCTTTTATGATGTATGGTTTAGAAGTTATGGCTAAAAAATCAAAAAAATCGCAAAAAACCACGTCAAAAACTATGATTCATGTAAAAAATTTTAACTAAGATTCTTGAAAAAAAATCAAATTCCAGTAAACTTTTTTCTGAATATGCAGTCTTGTGTATATATGTATTAGAAACAATTTGGTGTATAAATCGTCCTTGTAGGATGTATGGTTTGGGAGTTATGACGGAAAAAGCACATGTTTTTGGCCAGCTTCCACTCCAAAAAGTGTTCTACAACTCCTAAACTACAAGAGATAGAGCAAACGGTATTTGGACAAAGGAGTATCTCTTCTTAAGGAAGAGCACCTGGTGCTCATTTTAATGCATGAATCGTCCTTATCTGATATGTAGTTTTTATTTTAGAAAATAAATAAAAAAAATAAAAATTGACAAAAAAGGGCACATGAAATTAACATGAAATCTAATTTTTAAAATTATTTTAAGGATACAGTCTTGTGGGCAGTAGCTTAAGGAACATTTTGATGCATAAATCGTCCTTTTATGATGTATGGCTTAGAAGTTATGGCTAAAAAATCAAAAAAATCGCAAAAAACCACGTCTAAAACTATGATTCATGTAAAAAATTTTAACGAAGATTCTTGAAAAAAAATCAAATTCCAGAAAACTTTTTTCTGAATATGCAGTCTTTTGTATATATGTATTAGAAACAATTTGGTGTATAAATCGTCCTTGTAGGATGTATGGTTTGGGAGTTATGACGGAAAAAGCACATGTTTTTGGCCAGCTTCCACTCCAAAAAGTGTTCTACAACTCCTAAACTACAAGAGATAGAGCAAACGGCATTTGGACAAAGGAGTATCCCTTCTTAAGGACGAGGACCTGGTGCTCATTTTAATGCATGAATCATCCTTATCTGATATGTAGTTTTTATTTTAGAAAATAAATAAAAAAAATAAAAATTGACAAAAAAGGGCACATGAAATTAACATGAAATCTAATTTTTAAAATTATTTTAAGGATACAGTCTTGTGGGCAGTAGCTTAAGGAACATTTTGATGCATAAATCGTCCTTTTATGATGTATGGTTTAGAAGTTATGGCTAAAAAGTCAAAAAAATCGCAAAAAACCACGTCAAAAATGATTCATGTAAAAAATTTTAACTAAGATTCTTGAAAAAAAAAATCAAATTCCAGTAAACTTTTTCTGAATATGCAGTCTTGTGTATATATGTATTAGAAACAATTTGGTGTATAAATCGTCCTTGTAGGATGTATGGTTTGGGAGTTATGACGGAAAAAGCACATGTTTTTGGCCAGCTTCCACTCCAAAAAGTGTTCTACAACTCCTAAACTACAAGAGATAGAGCAAACGGCATTTGGACAAAGGAGTATCCCTTCTTAAGGACGAGGACCTGGTGCTCATTTTAATGCATGAATCGTCCTTATGTGATATGTAGTTTTTATTTTAGAAAATAAATAAAAAAAATCAAAATTGACAAAAAAGGGCACATGAAATTAACATGAAATCTAATTTTTAAAATTATTTTAAGGATACAGTCTTGTGGGCAGTAGCTTAAGGAACATTTTGATGCATAAATCGTCCTTTTATGATGTATGGTTTAGAAGTTATGGCTAAAAAATCAAAAAAATCGCAAAAAACCACGTCAAAAATGATTCATGTAAAAAATTTTAACTAAGATTCTTGAAAAAAAAATCAAATTCCAGTAAACTTTTTTCTGAATATGCAGTCTTGTGTATATATGTATTAGAAACAATTTGGTGTATAAATCGTCCTTGTAGGATGTATGGTTTGGGAGTTATGACGGAAAAAGCACATGTTTTTAGCCAGCTTCCACTCCAAAAAGTGTTCTACAACTCCTAAACTACAAGAGATAGAGCAAACGGCATTTGGACAAAGGAGTATCCCTTCTTAAGGACGAGGACCTGGTGCTCATTTTAATGCATGAATCGTCCTTATCTGATATGTAGTTTTTATTTTAGAAAATAAATAAAAAAAATAAAAATTGACAAAAAAGGGCACATGAAATTAACATGAAATCTAATTTTTAAAATTATTTTAAGGATACAGTCTTGTGGGCAGTAGCTTAAGGAACATTTTGATGCATAAATCGTCCTTTTATGATGTATGGTTTAGAAGTTATGGCTAAAAAATCAAAAAAATCGCAAAAAACCACGTCAAAAACTATGATTCATGTAAAAAATTTTAACTAAGATTCTTGAAAAAAAATCAAATTCCAGAAAACTTTTTTCTGAATATGCAGTCTTGTGTATATATGTATTAGAAACAATTTGGTGTATAAATCGTCCTTGTAGGATGTATGGTTTGGGAGTTATGACGGAAAAAGCACATGTTTTTGGCCAGCTTCCACTCCAAAAAGTGTTCTACAACTCCTAAACTACAAGAGATAGAGCAAACGGCATTTGGACAAAGGAGTATCCCTTCTTAAGGACGAGGACCTGGTGCTCATTTTAATGCATGAATCGTCCTTATCTGATATGTAGTTTTTATTTTAGAAAATAAATAAAAAAAATAAAAATTGACAAAAAAGGGCACATGAAATTAACATGAAATCTAATTTTTAAAATTATTTTAAGGATACAGTCTTGTGGGCAGTAGCTTAAGGAACATTTTGATGCATAAATCGTCCTTTTATGATGTATGGTTTAGAAGTTATGGCTAAAAAATCAAAAAAATCGCAAAAAACCACGTCAAAAACTATGATTCATGTAAAAAATTTTAACTAAGATTCTTGAAAAAAAATCAAATTCCAGAAAACTTTTTTCTGAATATGCAGTCTTGTGTATATATGTATTAGAAACAATTTGGTGTATAAATCGTCCTTGTAGGATGTATGGTTTGGGAGTTATGACGGAAAAAGCACATGTTTTTGGCCAGCTTCCACTCCAAAAAGTGTTCTACAACTCCTAAACTACAAGAGATAGAGCAAACGGCATTTGGACAAAGGAGTATCCCTTCTTAAGGACGAGGACCTGGTGCTCATTTTAATGCATGAATCGTCCTTATGTGATATGTAGTTTTTATTTTAGAAAATAAATAAAAAAAATCAAAATTGACAAAAAAGGGCACATGAAATTAACATGAAATCTAATTTTTAAAATTATTTTAAGGATACAGTCTTGTGGGCAGTAGCTTAAGGAACATTTTGATGCATAAATCGTCCTTTTATGATGTATGGTTTAGAAGTTATGGCTAAAAAATCAAAAAAATCGCAAAAAACCACGTCAAAAATGATTCATGTAAAAAATTTTAACTAAGATTCTTGAAAAAAAAATCAAATTCCAGTAAACTTTTTTCTGAATATGCAGTCTTGTGTATATATGTATTAGAAACAATTTGGTGTATAAATCGTCCTTGTAGGATGTATGGTTTGGGAGTTATGACGGAAAAAGCACATGTTTTTGGCCAGCTTCCACTCCAAAAAGTGTTCTACAACTCCTAAACTACAAGAGATAGAGCAAACGGCATTTGGACAAAGGAGTATCCCTTCTTAAGGACGAGGACCTGGTGCTCATTTTAATGCATGAATCGTCCTTATCTGATATGTAGTTTTTATTTTAGAAAATAAATAAAAAAAATCAAAATTGACAAAAAAGGGCACATGAAATTAACATGAAATCTAATTTTTAAAATTATTTTAAGGATACAGTCTTGTGGGCAGTAGCTTAAGGAACATTTTGATGCATAAATCGTCCTTTTATGATGTATGGTTTAGAAGTTATGGCTAAAAAATCAAAAAAATCGCAAAAAACCACGTCAAAAATGATTCATGTAAAAAATTTTAACTAAGATTCTTGAAAAAAAAATCAAATTCCAGTAAACTTTTTTCTGAATATGCAGTCTTGTGTATATATGTATTAGAAACAATTTGGTGTATAAATCGTCCTTGTAGGATGTATGGTTTGGGAGTTATGACGGAAAAAGCACATGTTTTTGGCCAGCTTCCACTCCAAAAAGTGTTCTACAACTCCTAAACTACAAGAGATAGAGCAAACGGCATTTGGACAAAGGAGTATCCCTTCTTAAGGACGAGGACCTGGTGCTCATTTTAATGCATGAATCGTCCTTATCTGATATGTAGTTTTTATTTTAGAAAATAAATAAAAAAAATAAAAATTGACAAAAAAGGGCACATGAAATTAACATGAAATCTAATTTTTAAAATTATTTTAAGGATACAGTCTTGTGGGCAGTAGCTTAAGGAACATTTTGATGCATAAATCGTCCTTTTATGATGTATGGTTTAGAAGTTATGGCTAAAAAATCAAAAAAATCGCAAAAAACCACGTCAAAAACTATGATTCATGTAAAAAATTTTAACTAAGATTCTTGAAAAAAAATCAAATTCCAGAAAACTTTTTTCTGAATATGCAGTCTTGTGTATATATGTATTAGAAACAATTTGGTGTATAAATCGTCCTTGTAGGATGTATGGTTTGGGAGTTATGACGGAAAAAGCACATGTTTTTGGCCAGCTTCCACTCCAAAAAGTGTTCTACAACTCCTAAACTACAAGAGATAGAGCAAACGGCATTTGGACAAAGGAGTATCCCTTCTTAAGGACGAGGACCTGGTGCTCATTTTAATGCATGAATCGTCCTTATCTGATATGTAGTTTTTATTTTAGAAAATAAATAAAAAAAATAAAAATTGACAAAAAAGGGCACATGAAATTAACATGAAATCTAATTTTTAAAATTATTTTAAGGATACAGTCTTGTGGGCAGTAGCTTAAGGAACATTTTGATGCATAAATCGTCCTTTTATGATGTATGGTTTAGAAGTTATGGCTAAAAAATCAAAAAAATCGCAAAAAACCACGTCAAAAACTATGATTCATGCAAAAAATTTTAACTAAGATTCTTGAAAAAAAATCAAATTCCAGAAAACTTTTTTCTGAATATGCAGTCTTGTGTATATATGTATTAGAAACAATTTGGTGTATAAATCGTCCTTGTAGGATGTATGGTTTGGGAGTTATGACGGAAAAAGCACATGTTTTTGGCCAGCTTCCACTCCAAAAAGTGTTCTACAACTCCTAAACTACAAGAGATAGAGCAAACGGCATTTGGACAAAGGAGTATCCCTTCTTAAGGACGAGGACCTGGTGCTCATTTTAATGCATGAATCGTCCTTATGTGATATGTAGTTTTTATTTTAGAAAATAAATAAAAAAAATCAAAATTGACAAAAAAGGGCACATGAAATTAACATGAAATCTAATTTTTAAAATTATTTTAAGGATACAGTCTTGTGGGCAGTAGCTTAAGGAACATTTTGATGCATAAATCGTCCTTTTATGATGTATGGTTTAGAAGTTATGGCTAAAAAATCAAAAAAATCGCAAAAAACCACGTCAAAAATGATTCATGTAAAAAATTTTAACTAAGATTCTTGAAAAAAAAATCAAATTCCAGTAAACTTTTTTCTGAATATGCAGTCTTGTGTATATATGTATTAGAAACAATTTGGTGTATAAATCGTCCTTGTAGGATGTATGGTTTGGGAGTTATGACGGAAAAAGCACATGTTTTTGGCCAGCTTCCACTCCAAAAAGTGTTCTACAACTCCTAAACTACAAGAGATAGAGCAAACGGCATTTGGACAAAGGAGTATCCCTTCTTAAGGACGAGGACCTGGTGCTCATTTTAATGCATGAATCGTCCTTATCTGATATGTAGTTTTTATTTTAGAAAATAAATAAAAAAAATAAAAATTGACAAAAAAGGGCACATGAAATTAACATGAAATCTAATTTTTAAAATTATTTTAAGGATACAGTCTTGTGGGTAGTAGCTTAAGGAACATTTTGATGCATAAATCGTCCTTTTATGATGTATGGTTTAGAAGTTATGGCTAAAAAATAAAAAAAATCGCAAAAAACCACGTCAAAAACTATGATTCATGTAAAAAATTTTAACTAAGATTCTTGAAAAAAAATCAAATTCCAGAAAACTTTTTTCTGAATATGCAGTCTTGTGTATATATGTATTAGAAACAATTTGGTGTATAAATCGTCCTTGTAGGATGTATGGTTTGGGAGTTATGACGGAAAAAGCACATGTTTTTGGCCAGCTTCCACTCCAAAAAGTGTTCTACAACTCCTAAACTACAAGAGATAGAGCAAACGGCATTTGGACAAAGGAGTATCCCTTCTTAAGGACGAGGACCTGGTGCTCATTTTAATGCATGAATCGTCCTTATCTGATATGTAGTTTTTATTTTAGAAAATAAATAAAAAAAATAAAAATTGACAAAAAAGGGCACATGAAATTAACATGAAATCTAATTTTTAAAATTATTTTAAGGATACAGTCTTGTGGGCAGTAGCTTAAGGAACATTTTGATGCATAAATCGTCCTTTTATGATGTATGGTTTAGAAGTTATGGCTAAAAAATCAAAAAAATCGCAAAAAACCACGTCAAAAACTATGATTCATGTAAAAAATTTTAACTAAGATTCTTGAAAAAAAATCAAATTCCAGAAAACTTTTTTCTGAATATGCAGTCTTGTGTATATATGTATTAGAAACAATTTGGTGTATAAATCGTCCTTGTAGGATGTATGGTTTGGGAGTTATGACGGAAAAAGCACATGTTTTTGGCCAGCTTCCACTCCAAAAAGTGTTCTACAACTCCTAAACTACAAGAGATAGAACAAACGGCATTTGGACAAAGGAGTATCCCTTCTTAAGGACGAGGACCTGGTGCTCATTTTAATGCATGAATCGTCCTTATGTGATATGTAGTTTTTATTTTAGAAAATAAATAAAAAAAATCAAAATTGACAAAAAAGGGCACATGAAATTAACATGAAATCTAATTTTTAAAATTATTTTAAGGATACAGTCTTGTGGGCAGTAGCTTAAGGAACATTTTGATGCATAAATCGTCCTTTTATGATGTATGGTTTAGAAGTTATGGCTAAAAAATCAAAAAAATCGCAAAAAACCACGTCAAAAATGATTCATGTAAAAAATTTTAACTAAGATTCTTGAAAAAAAAATCAAATTCCAGTAAACTTTTTTCTGAATATGCAGTCTTGTGTATATATGTATTAGAAACAATTTGGTGTATAAATCGTCCTTGTAGGATGTATGGTTTGGGAGTTATGACGGAAAAAGCACATGTTTTTGGCCAGCTTCCACTCCAAAAAGTGTTCTACAACTCCTAAACTACAAGAGATAGAGCAAACGGCATTTGGATAAAGGAGTATCCCTTCTTAAGGACGAAGACCTGGTGCTCATTTTAATGCATGAATCGTCCTTATCTGATATGTAGTTTTTATTTTAGAAAATAAATAAAAAAAATCAAAATTGACAAAAAAGGGCACATGAAATTAACATGAAATCTAATTTTTAAAATTATTTTAAGGATACAGTCTTGTGGGCAGTAGCTTAAGGAACATTTTGATGCATAAATCGTCCTTTTATGATGTATGGTTTAGAAGTAATGGCTAAAAAATCAAAAAAATCGCAAAAAACCACGTCAAAAACTATGATTCATGTAAAAAATTTTAACTAAGATTCTTGAAAAAAAATCAAATTCCAGTAAACTTTTTTCTGAATATGCAGTCTTGTGTATATATGTATTAGAAACAATTTGGTGTATAAATCGTCCTTGTAGGATGTATGGTTTGGGAGCTATGACGGAAAAAGCACATGTTTTTGGCCAGCTTCCACTCCAAAAAGTGTTCTACAACTCCTAAACTACAAGAGATAGAGCAAACGGCATTTGGACAAAGGAGTATCCCTTCTTAAGGACGAGGACCTGGTGCTCATTTTAATGCATGAATCGTCCTTATCTGATATGTAGTTTTTATTTTAGAAAATAAATAAAAAAAATCAAAATTGACAAAAAAGGGCACATGAAATTAACATGAAATCTAATTTTTAAAATTATTTTAAGGATACAGTCTTGTGGGCAGTAGCTTAAGAAACATTTTGATGCATAAATCGTCCTTTTATGATGTATGGTTTAGAAGTTATGGCTAAAAAATCAAAAAAATCGCAAAAAACAACGTCAAAAATGATTCATGTAAAAAATTTTAACTAAGATTCTTGAAAAAAAAATCAAATTCCAGTAAACTTTTTTCTGAATATGCAGTCTTGTGTATATATGTATTAAAAACAATTTGGTGTATAAATCGTCCTTGTAGGATGTATGGTTTGGGAGTTATGACGGAAAAAGCACATGTTTTTGGCCAGCTTCCACTCCAAAAAGTGTTCTACAACTCCTAAACTACAAGAGATAGAGCAAACGGCATTTGGACAAAGGAGTATCCCTTCTTAAGGACGAGGACCTGGTGCTCATTTTAATGCATGAATCGTCCTTATCTGATATGTAGTTTTTATTTTAGAAAATAAATAAAAAAAATAAAAATTGACAAAAAAGGGCACATGAAATTAACATGAAATATAATTTTTAAAATTATTTTAAGGATACAGTATTGTGGGCAGTAGCTTAAGGAACATTTTGATGCATAAATCGTCCTTTTATGATGTATGGTTTAGAAGTTATGGCTAAAAAATCAAAAAAATCCCAAAAAACCACGTCAAAAACTATGATTCATGTAAAAAATTTTAACTAAGATTCTTGAAAAAAAATCAAATTCCAGAAAACTTTTTTCTGAATATGCAGTCTTGTGTATATATGTATTAGAAACAATTTGGTGTATAAATCGTCCTTGTAGGATGTATGGTTTGGGAGCTATGACGGAAAAAGCACATGTTTTTGGCCAGCTTCCACTCCAAAAAGTGTTCTACAACTCCTAAACTACAAGAGATAGAGCAAACGGCATTTGGACAAAGGAGTATCCCTTCTTAAGGACAAGGACCTAGTGCTCATTTTAATGCATGAATCGTCCTTATCTGATATGTAGTTTTTATTTTAGAAAATAAATAAAAAAAATAAAAATTGACAAAAAAGGGCTCATGAAATTAACATGAAATCTAATTTTTAAAATTATTTTAAGGATACAGTCTTGTGGGCAGTAGCTTAAGGAACATTTTGATGCATAAATCGTCCTTTTATGATGTATGGTTTAGAAGTTATGGCTAAAAAATCAAAAAAATCGCAAAAAACCACGTCTAAAACTATGATTCATGTAAAAAATTTTAACTAAGATTCTTGAAAAAAAATCAAATTCCAGAAAACTTTTTTCTGAATATGCAGTCTTGTGTATATATGTATTAGAAACAATTTGGTGTATAAATCGTCCTTGTAGGATGTATGGTTTGGGAGTTATGACGGAAAAAGCACATGTTTTTGGCCAGCTTCCACTCCAAAAAGTGTTCTACAACTCCTAAACTACAAGAGATAGAGCAAACGGCATTTGGACAAAGGAGTATCCCTTCTTAAGGACGAGGACCTGGTGCTCATTTTAATGCATGAATCGTCCTTATCTGATATGTAGTTTTTATTTTAGAAAATAAATAAAAAAAATAAAAATTGACAAAAAAGGGCACATGAAATTAACATGAAATCTAATTTTTAAAATTATTTTAAGGATACAGTCTTGTGGGCAGTAGCTTAAGGAACATTTTGATGCATAAATCGTCCTTTTATGATGTATGGTTTAGAAGTTATGGCTAAAAAATCAAAAAAATCCCAAAAAACCACGTCAAAAACTATGATTCATGTAAAAAATTTTAACTAAGATTCTTGAAAAAAAATCAAATTCCAGAAAACTTTTTTCTGAATATGCAGTCTTGTGTATATATGTATTAGAAACAATTTGGTGTATAAATCGTCCTTGTAGGATGTATGGTTTGGGAGCTATGACGGAAAAAGCACATGTTTTTGGCCAGCTTCCACTCCAAAAAGTGTTCTACAACTCCTAAACTACAAGAGATAGAGCAAACGGCATTTGGACAAAGGAGTATCCCTTCTTAAGGACAAGGACCTAGTGCTCATTTTAATGCATGAATCGTCCTTATCTGATATGTAGTTTTTATTTTAGAAAATAAATAAAAAAAATAAAAATTGACAAAAAAGGGCTCATGAAATTAACATGAAATCTAATTTTTAAAATTATTTTAAGGATACAGTCTTGTGGGCAGTAGCTTAAGGAACATTTTGATGCATAAATCGTCCTTTTATGATGTATGGTTTAGAAGTTATGGCTAAAAAATCAAAAAAATCGCAAAAAACCACGTCTAAAACTATGATTCATGTAAAAAATTTTAACTAAGATTCTTGAAAAAAAATCAAATTCCAGAAAACTTTTTTCTGAATATGCAGTCTTGTGTATATATGTATTAGAAACAATTTGGTGTATAAATCGTCCTTGTAGGATGTATGGTTTGGGAGTTATGACGGAAAAAGCACATGTTTTTGGCCAGCTTCCACTCCAAAAAGTGTTCTACAACTCCTAAACTACAAGAGATAGAGCAAACGGCATTTGGACAAAGGAGTATCCCTTCTTAAGGACGAGGACCTGGTGCTCATTTTAATGCATGAATCGTCCTTATCTGATATATAGTTTTTATTTTAGAAAATAAATAAAAAAAATAAAAATTGACAAAAAAGGGCTCATGGAATTAACATGAAATCTAATTTTTAAAATTATTTTAAGGATACAGTCTTGTGGGCAGTAGCTTAAGGAACATTTTGATGCATAAATCGTGCTTTTATGATGGATGGTTTAGAAGTTATGGCTAAAAAATCAAAAAAATCGCAAAAAACCACGTCAAAAACTATGATTCATGTAAAAAATTTTAACTAAGATTCTTGAAAAAAAATCAAATTCCAGAAAACTTTTTTCTGAATATGCAGTCTTGTGTATATATGTATTAGAAACAATTTGGTGTATAAATCGTCCTTGTAGGATGTATGGTTTGGGAGTTATGACGGAAAAAGCACATGTTTTGGCCAGCTTCCACTCCAAAAAGTGTTCTACAACTCCTAAACTACAAGAGATAGAGCAAACGGCATTTGGACAAAGGAGTATCCCTTCTTAAGGACGAGGACCTAGTGCTCATTTTAATGCATGAATCGTCCTTATCTGATATGTAGTTTTTATTTTAGAAAATAAATAAAAAAAATAAAAATTGACAAAAAAGGGCTCATGAAATTAACATGAAATCTAATTTTTAAAATTATTTTAAGGATACAGTCTTGTGGGCAGTAGCTTAAGGAACATTTTGATGCATAAATCGTCCTTTTATGATGTATGGTTTAGAAGTTATGGCTAAAAAATCAAAAAAATCGCAAAAAACCACGTCAAAAATGATTCATGTAAAAAATTTTAACTAAGATTCTTGAAAAAAAATCAAATTCCAGAAAACTTTTTTCTGAATATGCAGTCTTGTGTATATATGTATTAGAAACAATTTGGTGTATAAATCGTCCTTGTAGGATGTATGGTTTGGGAGTTATGACGGAAAAAGCACATGTTTTTGGCCAGCTTCCACTCCAAAAAGTGTTCTACAACTCCTAAACTACAAGAGATAGAGCAAACGGCATTTGGACAAAGGAGTATCCCTTCTTAAGGACGAGGACCTAGTGCTCATTTTAATGCATGAATCGTCCTTATCTGATATGTAGTTTTTATTTTAGAAAATAAATAAAAAAAATAAAAATTGACAAAAAAGGGCTCATGAAATTAACATGAAATCTAATTTTTAAAATTATTTTAAGGATACAGTCTTGTGGGCAGTAGCTTAAGGAACATTTTGATGCATAAATCGTCCTTTTATGATGTATGGTTTAGAAGTTATGGCTAAAAAATAAAAAAAATCGCAAAAAACCACGTCAAAAATGATTCATGTAAAAAATTTTAACTAAGATTCTTGAAAAAAAAATCAAATTCCAGTAAACTTTTTTCTGAATATGCAGTCTTGTGTATATATGTATTAGAAACAATTTGGTGTATAAATCGTCCTTGTAGGATGTATGGTTTGGGAGTTATGACGGAAAAAGCACATGTTTTTGGCCAGCTTCCACTCCAAAAAGTGTTCTACAACTCCTAAACTACAAGAGATAGAGCAAACGGCATTTGGACAAAGGAGTATCCCTTCTTAAGGACGAGGACCTGGTGCTCATTTTAATGCATGAATCGTCCTTATCTGATATGTAGTTTTTATTTTAGAAAATAAATAAAAAAAATAAAAATTGACAAAAAAGGGCACATGAAATTAACATGAAATCTAATTTTTAAAATTATTTTAAGGATACAGTCTTGTGGGCAGTAGCTTAAGGAACATTTTGATGCATAAATCGTCCTTTTATGATGTATGGTTTAGAAGTTATGGCTAAAAAATCAAAAAAATCGCAAAAAACCACGTCAAAAACTATGATTCATGTAAAAAATTTTAACTAAGATTCTTGAAAAAAAATCAAATTCCAGAAAACTTTTTTCTGAATATGCAGTCTTGTGTATATATGTATTAGAAACAATTTGGTGTATAAATCGTCCTTGTAGGATGTATGGTTTGGGAGTTATGACGGAAAAAGCACATGTTTTGGCCAGCTTCCACTCCAAAAAGTGTTCTACAACTCCTAAACTACAAGAGATAGAGCAAACGGCATTTGGACAAAGGAGTATCCCTTCTTAAGGACGAGGACCTAGTGCTCATTTTAATGCATGAATCGTCCTTATCTGATATGTAGTTTTTATTTTAGAAAATAAATAAAAAAAATAAAAATTGACAAAAAAGGGCTCATGAAATTAACATGAAATCTAATTTTTAAAATTATTTTAAGGATACAGTCTTGTGGGCAGTAGCTTAAGGAACATTTTGATGCATAAATCGTCCTTTTATGATGTATGGTTTAGAAGTTATGGCTAAAAAATCAAAAAAATCGCAAAAAACCACGTCAAAAATGATTCATGTAAAAAATTTTAACTAAGATTCTTGAAAAAAAATCAAATTCCAGAAAACTTTTTTCTGAATATGCAGTCTTGTGTATATATGTATTAGAAACAATTTGGTGTATAAATCGTCCTTGTAGGATGTATGGTTTGGGAGTTATGACGGAAAAAGCACATGTTTTTGGCCAGCTTCCACTCCAAAAAGTGTTCTACAACTCCTAAACTACAAGAGATAGAGCAAACGGCATTTGGACAAAGGAGTATCCCTTCTTAAGGACGAGGACCTAGTGCTCATTTTAATGCATGAATCGTCCTTATCTGATATGTAGTTTTTATTTTAGAAAATAAATAAAAAAAATAAAAATTGACAAAAAAGGGCTCATGAAATTAACATGAAATCTAATTTTTAAAATTATTTTAAGGATACAGTCTTGTGGGCAGTAGCTTAAGGAACATTTTGATGCATAAATCGTCCTTTTATGATGTATGGTTTAGAAGTTATGGCTAAAAAATAAAAAAAATCGCAAAAAACCACGTCAAAAATGATTCATGTAAAAAATTTTAACTAAGATTCTTGAAAAAAAAATCAAATTCCAGTAAACTTTTTTCTGAATATGCAGTCTTGTGTATATATGTATTAGAAACAATTTGGTGTATAAATCGTCCTTGTAGGATGTATGGTTTGGGAGTTATGACGGAAAAAGCACATGTTTTTGGCCAGCTTCCACTCCAAAAAGTGTTCTACAACTCCTAAACTACAAGAGATAGAGCAAACGGCATTTGGACAAAGGAGTATCCCTTCTTAAGGACGAGGACCTGGTGCTCATTTTAATGCATGAATCGTCCTTATCTGATATGTAGTTTTTATTTTAGAAAATAAATAAAAAAAATAAAAATTGACAAAAAAGGGCACATGAAATTAACATGAAATATAATTTTTAAAATTATTTTAAGGATACAGTATTGTGGGCAGTAGCTTAAGGAACATTTTGATGCATAAATCGTCCTTTTATGATGTATGGTTTAGAAGTTATGGCTAAAAAATCAAAAAAATCGCAAAAAACCACGTCAAAAATGATTCATGTAAAAAATTTTAACTAAGATTCTTGAAAAAAAATCAAATTCCAGAAAACTTTTTTCTGAATATGCAGTCTTGTGTATATATGTATTAGAAACAATTTGGTGTATAAATCGTCCTTGTAGGATGTATGGTTTGGGAGTTATGACGGAAAAAGCACATGTTTTTGGCCAGCTTCCACTCCAAAAAGTGTTCTACAACTCCTAAACTACAAGAGATAGAGCAAACGGCATTTGGACAAAGGAGTATCCCTTCTTAAGGACGAGGACCTGGTGCTCATTTTAATGCATGAATCGTCCTTATCTGATATGTAGTTTTTATTTTAGAAAATAAATAAAAAAAATAAAAATTGACAAAAAAGGGCACATGAAATTAACATGAAATCTAATTTTTAAAATTATTTTAAGGATACAGTCTTGTGGGCAGTAGCTTAAGGAACATTTTGATGCATAAATCGTCCTTTTATGATGTATGGTTTAGAAGTTATGGCTAAAAAATCAAAAAAATCGCAAAAAACCACGTCAAAAACTATGATTCATGTAAAAAATTTTAACTAAGATTCTTGAAAAAAAATCAAATTCCAGAAAACTTTTTTCTGAATATGCAGTCTTGTGTATATATGTATTAGAAACAATTTGGTGTATAAATCGTCCTTGTAGGATGTATGGTTTGGGAGTTATGACGGAAAAAGCACATGTTTTTGGCCAGCTTCCACTCCAAAAAGTGTTCTACAACTCCTAAACTACAAGAGATAGAGCAAACGGCATTTGGACAAAGGAGTATCCCTTCTTAAGGACGAGGACCTGGTGCTCATTTTAATGCATGAATCGTCCTTATCTGATATGTAGTTTTTATTTTAGAAAATAAATAAAAAAAATAAAAATTGACAAAAAAGGGCACATGAAATTAACATGAAATCTAATTTTTAAAATTATTTTAAGGATACAGTCTTGTGGGCAGTAGCTTAAGGAACATTTTGATGCATAAATCGTCCTTTTATGATGTATGGTTTAGAAGTTATGGCTAAAAAATCAAAAAAATCGCAAAAAACCACGTCAAAAATGATTCATGTAAAAAATTTTAACTAAGATTCTTGAAAAAAAAAATCAAATTCCAGAAAACTTTTTTCTGAATATGCAGTCTTGTGTATATATGTATTAGAAACAATTTGGTGTATAAATCGTCCTTGTAGGATGTATGGTTTGGGAGTTATGACGGAAAAAGCACATGTTTTTGGCCAGCTTCCACTCCAAAAAGTGTTCTACAACTCCTAAACTACAAGAGATAGAGCAAACGGCATTTGGACAAAGGAGTATCCCTTCTTAAGGACGAGGACCTAGTGCTCATTTTAATGCATGAATCGTCCTTATCTGATATGTAGTTTTTATTTTAGAAAATAAATAAAAAAAATAAAAATTGACAAAAAAGGGCTCATGAAATTAACATGAAATCTAATTTTTAAAATTATTTTAAGGATACAGTATTGTGGGCAGTAGCTTAAGGAACATTTTGATGCATAAATCGTCCTTTTATGATGTATGGTTTAGAAGTTATGGCTAAAAAATCAAAAAAATCGCAAAAAACCACGTCAAAAATGATTCATGTAAAAAATTTTAACTAAGATTCTTGAAAAAAAAATCAAATTCCAGTAAACTTTTTTCTGAATATGCAGTCTTGTGTATATATGTATTAGAAACAATTTGGTGTATAAATCGTCCTTGTAGGATGTATGGTTTGGGAGTTATGACGGAAAAAGCACATGTTTTTGGCCAGCTTCCACTCCAAAAAGTGTTCTACAACTCCTAAACTACAAGAGATAGAGCAAACGGCATTTGGACAAAGGAGTATCCCTTCTTAAGGACGAGGACCTGGTGCTCATTTTAATGCATGAATCGTCCTTATCTGATATGTAGTTTTTATTTTAGAAAATAAATAAAAAAAATAAAAATTGACAAAAAAGGGCACATGAAATTAACATGAAATATAATTTTTAAAATTATTTTAAGGATACAGTATTGTGGGCAGTAGCTTAAGGAACATTTTGATGCATAAATCGTCCTTTTATGATGTATGGTTTAGAAGTTATGGCTAAAAAATCAAAAAAATCGCAAAAAACCACGTCAAAAATGATTCATGTAAAAAATTTTAACTAAGATTCTTGAAAAAAAATCAAATTCCAGAAAACTTTTTTCTGAATATGCAGTCTTGTGTATATATGTATTAGAAACAATTTGGTGTATAAATCGTCCTTGTAGGATGTATGGTTTGGGAGTTATGACGGAAAAAGCACATGTTTTTGGCCAGCTTCCACTCCAAAAAGTGTTCTACAACTCCTAAACTACAAGAGATAGAGCAAACGGCATTTGGACAAAGGAGTATCCCTTCTTAAGGACGAGGACCTGGTGCTCATTTTAATGCATGAATCGTCCTTATCTGATATGTAGTTTTTATTTTAGAAAATAAATAAAAAAAATAAAAATTGACAAAAAAGGGCACATGAAATTAACATGAAATCTAATTTTTAAAATTATTTTAAGGATACAGTCTTGTGGGCAGTAGCTTAAGGAACATTTTGATGCATAAATCGTCCTTTTATGATGTATGGTTTAGAAGTTATGGCTAAAAAATCAAAAAAATCGCAAAAAACCACGTCAAAAACTATGATTCATGTAAAAAATTTTAACTAAGATTCTTGAAAAAAAATCAAATTCCAGAAAACTTTTTTCTGAATATGCAGTCTTGTGTATATATGTATTAGAAACAATTTGGTGTATAAATCGTCCTTGTAGGATGTATGGTTTGGGAGTTATGACGGAAAAAGCACATGTTTTTGGCCAGCTTCCACTCCAAAAAGTGTTCTACAACTCCTAAACTACAAGAGATAGAGCAAACGGCATTTGGACAAAGGAGTATCCCTTCTTAAGGACGAGGACCTGGTGCTCATTTTAATGCATGAATCGTCCTTATCTGATATGTAGTTTTTATTTTAGAAAATAAATAAAAAAAATAAAAATTGACAAAAAAGGGCACATGAAATTAACATGAAATCTAATTTTTAAAATTATTTTAAGGATACAGTCTTGTGGGCAGTAGCTTAAGGAACATTTTGATGCATAAATCGTCCTTTTATGATGTATGGTTTAGAAGTTATGGCTAAAAAATCAAAAAAATCGCAAAAAACCACGTCAAAAATGATTCATGTAAAAAATTTTAACTAAGATTCTTGAAAAAAAAATCAAATTCCAGTAAACTTTTTTCTGAATATGCAGTCTTGTGTATATATGTATTAGAAACAATTTGGTGTATAAATCGTCCTTGTAGGATGTATGGTTTGGGAGTTATGACGGAAAAAGCACATGTTTTTGGCCAGCTTCCACTCCAAAAAGTGTTCTACAACTCCTAAACTACAAGAGATAGAGCAAACGGCATTTGGACAAAGGAGTATCCTTTCTTAAGGACGAGGACCTGGTGCTTATTTTAATGCGTGAATCGTCCTTATCTGATATGTAGTTTTTATTTTAGAAAATAAATAAAAAAAATAAAAATTGACAAAAAAGGGCACATGAAATTAACATGAAATATAATTTTTAAAATTATTTTAAGGATACAGTATTGTGGGCAGTAGCTTAAGGAACATTTTGATGCATAAATCGTCCTTTTATGATGTATGGTTTAGAAGTTATGGCTAAAAAATCAAAAAAATCGCAAAAAACCACGTCAAAAATGATTCATGTAAAAAATTTTAACTAAGATTCTTGAAAAAAAATCAAATTCCAGAAAACTTTTTTCTGAATATGCAGTCTTGTGTATATATGTATTAGAAACAATTTGGTGTATAAATCGTCCTTGTAGGATGTATGGTTTGGGAGTTATGACGGAAAAAGCACATGTTTTTGGCCAGCTTCCACTCCAAAAAGTGTTCTACAACTCCTAAACTACAAGAGATAGAGCAAACGGCATTTGGACAAAGGAGTATCCCTTCTTAAGGACGAGGACCTGGTGCTCATTTTAATGCATGAATCGTCCTTATCTGATATGTAGTTTTTATTTTAGAAAATAAATAAAAAAAATAAAAATTGACAAAAAAGGGCACATGAAATTAACATGAAATCTAATTTTTAAAATTATTTTAAGGATACAGTCTTGTGGGCAGTAGCTTAAGGAACATTTTGATGCATAAATCGTCCTTTTATGATGTATGGTTTAGAAGTTATGGCTAAAAAATCAAAAAAATCGCAAAAAACCACGTCAAAAACTATGATTCATGTAAAAAATTTTAACTAAGATTCTTGAAAAAAAATCAAATTCCAGAAAACTTTTTTCTGAATATGCAGTCTTGTGTATATATGTATTAGAAACAATTTGGTGTATAAATCGTCCTTGTAGGATGTATGGTTTGGGAGTTATGACGGAAAAAGCACATGTTTTTGGCCAGCTTCCACTCCAAAAAGTGTTCTACAACTCCTAAACTACAAGAGATAGAGCAAACGGCATTTGGACAAAGGAGTATCCCTTCTTAAGGACGAGGACCTAGTGCTCATTTTAATGCATGAATCGTCCTTATCTGATATGTAGTTTTTATTTTAGAAAATAAATAAAAAAAATAAAAATTGACAAAAAATGAAATCAATTCATGAAATTAACATGAAATCTAATTTTTAAAATTATTTTAAGGATACAGTCTTGTGGGCAGTAGCTTAAGGAACATTTTGATGCATAAATCGTCCTTTTATGATGTATGGTTTAGAAGTTATGGCTAAAAAATCAAAAAAATCGCAAAAAACCACGTCTAAAACTATGATTCATGTAAAAAATTTTAACTAAGATTCTTGAAAAAAAAATCAAATTCCAGTAAACTTTTTTCTGAATATGCAGTCTTGTGTATATATGTATTAGAAACAATTTGGTGTATAAATCGTCCTTGTAGGATGTATGGTTTGGGAGTTATGACGGAAAAAGCACATGTTTTTGGCCAGCTTCCACTCCAAAAAGTGTTCTACAACTCCTAAACTACAAGAGATAGAGCAAACGGCATTTGGACAAAGGAGTATCCCTTCTTAAGGACGAGGACCTGGTGCTCATTTTAATGCATGAATCGTCCTTATCTGATATGTAGTTTTTATTTTAGAAAATAAATAAAAAAAATAAAAATTGACAAAAAAGGGCACATGAAATTAACATGAAATATAATTTTTAAAATTATTTTAAGGATACAGTATTGTGAACAGTATCTTAAGGAACATTTTGATGCATAAATCGTCCTTTTATGATGTATGGTTTAGAAGTTATGGCTAAAAAATCAAAAAAATCGCAAAAAACCACGTCAAAAATGATTCATGTAAAAAATTTTAACTAAGATTCTTGAAAAAAAATCAAATTCCAGAAAACTTTTTTCTGAATATGCAGTCTTGTGTATATATGTATTAGAAACAATTTGGTGTATAAATCGTCCTTGTAGGATGTATGGTTTGGGAGTTATGACGGAAAAAGCACATGTTTTTGGCCAGCTTCCACTCCAAAAAGTGTTCTACAACTCCTAAACTACAAGAGATAGAGCAAACGGCATTTGGACAAAGGAGTATCCCTTCTTAAGGACGAGGACCTGGTGCTCATTTTAATGCATGAATCGTCCTTATCTGATATGTAGTTTTTATTTTAGAAAATAAATAAAAAAAATAAAAATTGACAAAAAAGGGCACATGAAATTAACATGAAATCTAATTTTTAAAATTATTTTAAGGATACAGTCTTGTGGGCAGTAGCTTAAGGAACATTTTGATGCATAAATCGTCCTTTTATGATGTATGGTTTAGAAGTTATGGCTAAAAAATCAAAAAAATCGCAAAAAACCACGTCAAAAACTATGATTCATGTAAAAAATTTTAACTAAGATTCTTGAAAAAAAATCAAATTCCAGAAAACTTTTTTCTGAATATGCAGTCTTGTGTATATATGTATTAGAAACAATTTGGTGTATAAATCGTCCTTGTAGGATGTATGGTTTGGGAGTTATGACGGAAAAAGCACATGTTTTTGGCCAGCTTCCACTCCAAAAAGTGTTCTACAACTCCTAAACTACAAGAGATAGAGCAAACGGCATTTGGACAAAGGAGTATCCCTTCTTAAGGACGAGGACCTAGTGCTCATTTTAATGCATGAATCGTCCTTATCTGATATGTAGTTTTTATTTTAGAAAATAAATAAAAAAAATAAAAATTGACAAAAAATGAAATCAATTCATGAAATTAACATGAAATCTAATTTTTAAAATTATTTTAAGGATACAGTCTTGTGGGCAGTAGCTTAAGGAACATTTTGATGCATAAATCGTCCTTTTATGATGTATGGTTTAGAAGTTATGGCTAAAAAATCAAAAAAATCGCAAAAAACCACGTCTAAAACTATGATTCATGTAAAAAATTTTAACTAAGATTCTTGAAAAAAAAATCAAATTCCAGTAAACTTTTTTCTGAATATGCAGTCTTGTGTATATATGTATTAGAAACAATTTGGTGTATAAATCGTCCTTGTAGGATGTATGGTTTGGGAGTTATGACGGAAAAAGCACATGTTTTTGGCCAGCTTCCACTCCAAAAAGTGTTCTACAACTCCTAAACTACAAGAGATAGAGCAAACGGCATTTGGACAAAGGAGTATCCCTTCTTAAGGACGAGGACCTGGTGCTCATTTTAATGCATGAATCGTCCTTATCTGATATGTAGTTTTTATTTTAGAAAATAAATAAAAAAAATAAAAATTGACAAAAAAGGGCACATGAAATTAACATGAAATATAATTTTTAAAATTATTTTAAGGATACAGTATTGTGAACAGTATCTTAAGGAACATTTTGATGCATAAATCGTCCTTTTATGATGTATGGTTTAGAAGTTATGGCTAAAAAATCAAAAAAATCGCAAAAAACCACGTCAAAAACTATGATTCATGTAAAAAATTTTAACTAAGATTCTTGAAAAAAAATCAAATTCCAGAAAACTTTTTTCTGAATATGCAGTCTTGTGTATATATGTATTAGAAACAATTTGGTGTATAAATCGTCCTTGTAGGATGTATGGTTTGGGAGTTATGACGGAAAAAGCACATGTTTTTGGCCAGCTTCCACTCCAAAAAGTGTTCTACAACTCCTAAACTACAAGAGATAGAGCAAACGGCATTTGGACAAAGGAGTATCCCTTCTTAAGGACGAGGACCTGGTGCTCATTTTAATGCATGAATCGTCCTTATCTGATATGTAGTTTTTATTTTAGAAAATAAATAAAAAAAATAAAAATTGACAAAAAAGGGCTCATGAAATTAACATGAAATCTAATTTTTAAAATTATTTTAAGGATACAGTCTTGTGGGCAGTAGCTTAAGGAACATTTTGATGCATAAATCGTCCTTTTATGATGTATGGTTTAGAAGTTATGGCTAAAAAATCAAAAAAATCGCAAAAAACCACGTCTAAAACTATGATTCATGTAAAAAATTTTAACTAAGATTCTTGAAAAAAAATCAAATTCCAGAAAACTTTTTTCTGAATATGCAGTCTTGTGTATATATGTATTAGAAACAATTTGGTGTATAAATCGTCCTTGTAGGATGTATGGTTTGGGAGTTATGACGGAAAAAGCACATGTTTTTGGCCAGCTTCCACTCCAAAAAGTGTTCTACAACTCCTAAACTACAAGAGATAGAGCAAACGGCATTTGGACAAAGGAGTATCCCTTCTTAAGGACGAGGACCTGGTGCTCATTTTAATGCATGAATCGTCCTTATCTGATATGTAGTTTTTATTTTAGAAAATAAATAAAAAAAATAAAAATTGACAAAAAAGGGCACATGAAATTAACATGAAATCTAATTTTTAAAATTATTTTAAGGATACAGTCTTGTGGACAGTAGCTTAAGGAACATTTTGATGCATAAATCGTCCTTTTATGATGTATGGTTTAGAAGTTATGGCTAAAAAATCAAAAAAATCGCAAAAAACCACGTCAAAAATGATTCATGTAAAAAATTTTAACTAAGATTCTTGAAAAAAAAATCAAATTCCAGTAAACTTTTTTCTGAATATGCAGTCTTGTGTATATATGTATTAGAAACAATTTGGTGTATAAATCGTCCTTGTAGGATGTATGGTTTGGGAGTTATGACGGAAAAAGCACATGTTTTTGGCCAGCTTCCACTCCAAAAAGTGTTCTACAACTCCTAAACTACAAGAGATAGAGCAAACGGCATTTGGACAAAGGAGTATCCCTTCTTAAGGACGAGGACCTGGTGCTCATTTTAATGCATGAATCGTCCTTATCTGATATGTAGTTTTTATTTTAGAAAATAAATAAAAAAAATAAAAATTGACAAAAAAGGGCACATGAAATTAACATGAAATCTAATTTTTAAAATTATTTTAAGGATACAGTCTTGTGGGCAGTAGCTTAAGGAACATTTTGATGCATAAATCGTCCTTTTATGATGTATGGTTTAGAAGTTATGGCTAAAAAATCAAAAAAATCGCAAAAAACCACGTCAAAAATGATTCATGTAAAAAATTTTAACTAAGATTCTTGAAAAAAAAATCAAATTCCAGTAAACTTTTTTCTGAATATGCAGTCTTGTGTATATATGTATTAGAAACAATTTGGTGTATAAATCGTCCTTGTAGGATGTATGGTTTGGGAGTTATGACGGAAAAAGCACATGTTTTTGGCCAGCTTCCACTCCAAAAAGTGTTCTACAACTCCTAAACTACAAGAGATAGAGCAAACGGCATTTGGACAAAGGAGTATCCCTTCTTAAGGACGAGGACCTGGTGCTCATTTTAATGCATGAATCGTCCTTATCTGATATGTAGTTTTTATTTTAGAAAATAAATAAAAAAAATAAAAATTGACAAAAAAGGGCACATGAAATTAACATGAAATCTAATTTTTAAAATTATTTTAAGGATACAGTCTTGTGGGCAGTAGCTTAAGGAACATTTTGATGCATAAATCGTCCTTTTATGATGTATGGTTTAGAAGTTATGGCTAAAAAATCAAAAAAATCGCAAAAAACCACGTCAAAAATGATTCATGTAAAAAATTTTAAGTAAGATTCTTGAAAAAAAAATCAAATTCCAGTAAACTTTTTTCTGAATATGCAGTCTTGTGTATATATGTATTAGAAACAATTTGGTGTATAAATCGTCCTTGTAGGATGTATGGTTTGGGAGTTATGACGGAAAAAGCACATGTTTTTGGCCAGCTTCCACTCCAAAAAGTGTTCTACAACTCCTAAACTACAAGAGATAGAGCAAACGGCATTTGGACAAAGGAGTATCCCTTCTTAAGGACGAGGACCTGGTGCTCATTTTAATGCATGAATCGTCCTTATCTGATATGTAGTTTTTATTTTAGAAAATAAATAAAAAAAATAAAAATTGACAAAAAAGGGCACATGAAATTAACATGAAATCTAATTTTTAAAATTATTTTAAGGATACAGTCTTGTGGGCAGTAGCTTAAGGAAAATTTTGATGCATAAATCGTCCTTTTCTGATGTATGGTTTAGAAGTTATGGCTAAAAAATCAAAAAAATCGCAAAAAACCACGTCAAAAACTATGATTCATGTAAAAAATTTTAACTAAGATTCTTGAAAAAAAATCAAATTCCAGAAAACTTTTTTCTGAATATGCAGTCTTGTGTATATATGTATTAGAAACAATTTGGTGTATAAATCGTCCTTGTAGGATGTATGGTTTGGGAGTTATGACGGAAAAAGCACATGTTTTTGGCCAGCTTCCACTCCAAAAAGTGTTCTACAACTCCTAAACTACAAGAGATAGAGCAAACGGCATTTGGACAAAGGAGTATCCCTCCTTAAGGACGAGGACCTGGTGCTCATTTTAATGCATGAATCGTCCTTATGTGATATGTAGTTTTTATTTTAGAAAATAAATAAAAAAAATAAAAATTGACAAAAAAGGGCACATGAAATTAACATGAAATCTAATTTTTAAAATTATTTTAAGGATACAGTCTTGTGGGCAGTAGCTTAAGGAACATTTTGATGCATAAATCGTCCTTTTATGATGTATGGTTTAGAAGTTATGGCTAAAAAATCAAAAAAATCGCAAAAAACCACGTCAAAAATGATTCATGTAAAAAATTTTAACTAAGATTCTTGAAAAAAAAAATCAAATTCCAGTAAACTTTTTTCTGAATATGCAGTCTTGTGTATATATGTATTAGAAACAATTTGGTGTATAAATCGTCCTTGTAGGATGTATGGTTTGGGAGTTATGACGGAAAAAGCACATGTTTTTGGCCAGCTTCCACTCCAAAAAGTGTTCTACAACTCCTAAACTACAAGAGATAGAGCAAACGGCATTTGGACAAAGGAGTATCCCTTCTTAAGGACGAGGACCTGGTGCTCATTTTAATGCATGAATCGTCCTTATCTGATATGTAGTTTTTATTTTAGAAAATAAATAAAAAAAATAAAAATTGACAAAAAAGGGCACATGAAATTAACATGAAATCTAATTTTTAAAATTATTTTAAGGATACAGTCTTGTGGGCAGTAGCTTAAGGAACATTTTGATGCATAAATCGTCCTTTTATGATGTATGGTTTAGAAGTTATGGCTAAAAAATCAAAAAAATCGCAAAAAACCACGTCTAAAACTATGATTCATGTAAAAAATTTTAACTAAGATTCTTGAAAAAAAATCAAATTCCAGAAAACTTTTTTCTGAATATGCAGTCTTGTGTATATATGTATTAGAAACAATTTGGTGTATAAATCGTCCTTGTAGGATGTATGGTTTGGGAGTTATGACGGAAAAAGCACATGTTTTTGGCCAGCTTCCACTCCAAAAAGTGTTCTACAACTCCTAAACTACAAGAGATAGAGCAAACGGCATTTGGACAAAGGAGTATCCCTTCTTAAGGACGAGGACCTGGTGCTCATTTTAATGCATGAATCGTCCTTATCTGATATGTAGTTTTTATTTTAGAAAATAAATAAAAAAAATAAAAATTGACAAAAAAGGGCACATGAAATTAACATGAAATCTAATTTTTAAAATTATTTTAAGGATACAGTCTTGTGGGCAGTAGCTTAAGGAACATTTTGATGCATAAATCGTCCTTTTATGATGTATGGTTTAGAAGTTATGGCTAAAAAATCAAAAACATCGCAAAAAACCACGTCAAAAACTATGATTCATGTAAAAAATTTTAACTAAGATTCTTGAAAAAAAAATCAAATTCCAGTAAACTTTTTTCTGAATATGCAGTCTTGTGTATATATGTATTAGAAAATATTTGGTGTATAAATCGTCCTTGTAGGATGTATGGTTTGGGAGTTATGACGGAAAAAGCACATGTTTTTGGCCAGCTTCCACTCCAAAAAGTGTTCTACAACTCCTAAACTACAAGAGATAGAGCAAACGGCATTTGGACAAAGGAGTATCCCTTCTTAAGGACGAGGACCTGGTGCTCATTTTAATGCATGAGTCGTCCTTATCTGATATGTAGTTTTTATTTTAGAAAATAAATAAAAAAAATAAAAATTGACAAAAAAGGGCACATGAAATTAACATGAAATATAATTTTTAAAATTATTTTAAGGATACTGTCTTGTGGGCAGTAGCTTAAGGAACATTTTGATGCATAAATCGTCCTTTTATGATGTATGGTTTAGAAGTTATGGCTAAAAAATCAAAAACATCGCAAAAAACCACGTCAAAAACTATGATTCATGTAAAAAATTTTAACTAAGATTCTTGAAAAAAAATCAAATTCCAGAAAACTTTTTTCTGAATATGCAGTCTTGTGTATATATGTATTAGAAACAATTTGGTTTATAAATCGTCCTTGTAGGATGTATGGTTTGGGAGTTATGACGGAAAAAGCACATGTTTTTGGCCAGCTTCCACTCCAAAAAGTGTTCTACAACTCCTAAACTACAAGAGATAGAGCAAACGGCATTTGGACAAAGGAGTATCTTTTCTTAAGGACGAGGACCTGGTGCTCATTTTAATGCATGAATCGTCCTTATCTGATATGTAGTTTTTATTTTAGAAAATAAATAAAAAAAATAAAAATTGACAAAAAAGGGCACATGAAATTAACATGAAATCTAATTTTTAAAATTATTTTAAGGATACAGTCTTGTGGGCAGTAGCTTAAGGAACATTTTGATGCATAAATCGTCCTTTTATGATGTATGGTTTAGAAGAAGTTATAAGTCTTGTGTATATATGTATTAGAAACAATTTGGTGTATAAATCGTCCTTGTAGGATGTATGGTTTGGGAGTTATGACGGAAAAAGCACATGTTTTTGGCCAGCTTCCACTCCAAAAAGTGTTCTACAACTCCTAAACTACAAGAGATAGAGCAAACGGCATTTGGACAAAGGAGTATCCCTTCTTAAGGACGAGGACCTGGTGCTCATTTTAATGCATGAATTGTCCTTATCTGATATGTAGTTTTTATTTTAGAAAATAAATAAAAAAAATAAAAATTGACAAAAAAGGGCTCATGAAATTAACATGAAATCTAATTTTTAAAATTATTTTAAGGATACAGTCTTGTGGGCAGTAGCTTAAGGAACATTTTGATGCATAAATCGTCCTTTTATGATGTATGGTTTAGAAGTTATGGCTAAAAAATCAAAAACATCGCAAAAAACCACGTCTAAAACTATGATTCATGTAAAAAATTTTAACCAAGATTCTTGAAAAAAAATCAAATTCCAGAAAACTTTTTTCTGAATATGCAGTCTTGTGTATATATGTATTAGAAACAATTTGGTGTATAAATCGTCCTTGTAGGATGTATGGTTTGGGAGTTATGACGGAAAAAGCACATGTTTTTGGCCAGCTTCCACTCCAAAAAGTGTTCTACAACTCCTAAACTACAAGAGATAGAGCAAACGGCATTTGGACAAAGGAGTATCCCTTCTTAAGGACGAGGACCTGGTGCTCATTTTAATGCATGAATCGTCCTTATCTGATATGTAGTTTTTATTTTAGAAAATAAATAAAAAAAATAAAAATTGACAAAAAAGGGCACATGAAATTAACATGAAATCTAATTTTTAAAATTATTTTAAGGATACAGTCTTGTGGACAGTAGCTTAAGGAACATTTTGATGCATAAATCGTCCTTTTATGATGTATGGTTTAGAAGTTATGGCTAAAAAATCAAAAAAATCGCAAAAAACCACGTCAAAAATGATTCATGTAAAAAATTTTAACTAAGATTCTTGAAAAAAAAATCAAATTCCAGTAAACTTTTTTCTGAATATGCAGTCTTGTGTATATATGTATTAGAAACAATTTGGTGTATAAATCGTCCTTGTAGGATGTATGGTTTGGGAGTTATGACGGAAAAAGCACATGTTTTTGGCCAGCTTCCACTCCAAAAAGTGTTCTACAACTCCTAAACTACAAGAGATAGAGCAAACGGCATTTGGACAAAGGAGTATTCCTTCTTAAGGACGAGGACCTGGTGCTCATTTTAATGCATGAATCGTCCTTATCTGATATGTAGTTTTTATTTTAGAAAATAAATAAAAAAAATAAAAATTGACAAAAAAGGGCACATGAAATTAACATGAAATATAATTTTTAAAATTATTTTAAGGATACAGTATTGTGGGCAGTAGCTTAAGGAACATTTTGATGCATAAATCGTCCTTTTATGATGTATGGTTTAGAAGTTATGGCTAAAAAATAAAAAAAATCGCAAAAAACCACGTCAAAAATGATTCATGTAAAAAATTTTAACTAAGATTCTTGAAAAAAAAATCAAATTCCAGAAAACTTTTTTCTGAATATGCAGTCTTGTGTATATATGTATTAGAAACAATTTGGTGTATAAATCGTCCTTGTAGGATGTATGGTTTGGGAGTTATGACGGAAAAAGCACATGTTTTTGGCCAGCTTCCACTCCAAAAAGTGTTCTACAACTCCTAAACTACAAGAGATAGAGCAAACGGCATTTGGACAAAGGAGTATCCCTTCTTAAGGACGAGGACCTGGTGCTCATTTTAATGCATGAATCGTCCTTATCTGATATGTAGTTTTTATTTTAGAAAATAAATAAAAAAAATAAAAATTGACAAAAAAGGGCTCATGAAATTAACATGAAATCTAATTTTTAAAATTATTTTTAGGATACAGTCTTGTGGGCAGTAGCTTAAGGAACATTTTGATGCATAAATCGTCCTTTTATGATGTATGGTTTAGAAGTTATGGCTAAAAAATCAAAAAAATCGCAAAAAACCACGTCTAAAACTATGATTCATGTAAAAAATTTTAACTAAGATTCTTGAAAAAAAAATCAAATTCCAGTAAACTTTTTTCTGAATATGCAGTCTTGTGTATATATGTATTAGAAACAATTTGGTGTATAAATCGTCCTTGTAGGATGTATGGTTTGGGAGTTATGACGGAAAAAGCACATGTTTTTGGCCAGCTTCCACTCCAAAAAGTGTTCTACAACTCCTAAACTACAAGAGATAGAGCAAACGGCATTTGGACAAAGGAGTATCCCTTCTTAAGGACGAGGACCTGGTGCTCATTTTAATGCATGAATCGTCCTTATCTGATATGTAGTTTTTATTTTAGAAAATAAATAAAAAAAATAAAAATTGACAAAAAAGGGCACATGAAATTAACATGAAATCTAATTTTTAAAATTATTTTAAGGATACAGTCTTGTGGGCAGTAGCTTAAGGAACATTTTGATGCATAAATCGTCCTTTTATGATGTATGGTTTAGAAGTTATGGCTAAAAAATCAAAAAAATCGCAAAAAACCACGTCAAAAATGATTCATGTAAAAAATTTTAACTAAGATTCTTGAAAAAAAAATCAAATTCCAGAAAACTTTTTTCTGAATATGCAGTCTTGTGTATATATGTATTAGAAACAATTTGGTGTATAAATCGTCCTTGTAGGATGTATGGTTTGGGAGTTATGACGGAAAAAGCACATGTTTTTGGCCAGCTTCCACTCCAAAAAGTGTTCTACAACTCCTAAACTACAAGAGATAGAGCAAACGGCATTTGGACAAAGGAGTATCCCTTCTTAAGGACGAGGACCTGGTGCTCATTTTAATGCATGAATCGTCCTTATCTGATATGTAGTTTTTATTTTAGAAAATAAATAAAAAAAATAAAAATTGACAAAAAAGGGCACATGAAATTAACATGAAATCTAATTTTTAAAATTATTTTAAGGATACAGTCTTGTGGGCAGTAGCTTAAGGAACATTTTGATGCATAAATCGTCCTTTTATGATGTATGGTTTAGAAGTTATGGCTAAAAAATCAAAAAAATCGCAAAAAACCACGTCTAAAACTATGATTCATGTAAAAAATTTTAACTAAGATCCTTGAAAAAAAAATCAAATTCCAGAAAACTTTTTTCTGAATATGCAGTCTTGTGTATATATGTATTAGAAACAATTTGGTGTATAAATCGTCCTTGTAGGATGTATGGTTTGGGAGTTATGACGGAAAAAGCACATGTTTTTGGCCAGCTTCCACTCCAAAAAGTGTTCTACAACTCCTAAACTACAAGAGATAGAGCAAACGGCATTTGGACAAAGGAGTATCCCTTCTTAAGGACGAGGACCTGGTGCTCATTTTAATGCATGAATCGTCCTTATCTGATATGTAGTTTTTATTTTAGAAAATAAATAAAAAAAATAAAAATTGACAAAAAAGGGCACATGAAATTAACATGAAATCTAATTTTTAAAATTATTTTAAGGATACAGTCTTGTGGGCAGTAGCTTAAGAAACATTTTGATGCATAAATCGTCCTTTTATGATGTATGGTTTAGAAGTTATGGCTAAAAAATCAAAAAAATCGCAAAAAACCACGTCTAAAACTATGATTCATGTAAAAAATTTTAACTAAGATTCTTGAAAAAAAAATCAAATTCCAGTAAACTTTTTTCTGAATATGCAGTCTTGTGTATATATGTATTAGAAACAATTTGGTGTATAAATCGTCCTTGTAGGATGTATGGTTTGGGAGTTATGACGGAAAAAGCACATGTTTTTGGCCAGCTTCCACTCCAAAAAGTGTTCTACAACTCCTAAACTACAAGAGATAGAGCAAACGGCATTTGGACAAAGGAGTATCCCTTCTTAAGGACGAGGACCTGGTGCTCATTTTAATGCATGAATCGTCCTTATCTGATATGTAGTTTTTATTTTAGAAAATAAATAAAAAAAATAAAAATTGACAAAAAAGGGCACATGAAATTAACATGAAATCTAATTTTTAAAATTATTTTAAGGATACAGTCTTGTGGGCAGTAGCTTAAGGAACATTTTGATGCATAAATCGTCCTTTTATGATGTATGGTTTAGAAGTTATGGCTAAAAAATCAAAAAAATCGCAAAAAACCACGTCAAAAATGATTCATGTAAAAAATTTTAACTAAGATTCTTGAAAAAAAAATCAAATTCCAGAAAACTTTTTTCTGAATATGCAGTCTTGTGTATATATGTATTAGAAACAATTTGGTGTATAAATCGTCCTTGTAGGATGTATGGTTTGGGAGTTATGACGGAAAAAGCACATGTTTTTGGCCAGCTTCCACTCCAAAAAGTGTTCTACAACTCCTAAACTACAAGAGATAGAGCAAACGGCATTTGGACAAAGGAGTATCCCTTCTTAAGGACGAGGACCTGGTGCTCATTTTAATGCATGAATCGTCCTTATCTGATATGTAGTTTTTATTTTAGAAAATAAATAAAAAAAATAAAAATTGACAAAAAAGGGCACATGAAATTAACATGAAATCTAATTTTTAAAATTATTTTAAGGATACAGTCTTGTGGGTAGTAGCTTAAGGAACATTTTGATGCATAAATCGTCCTTTTATGATGTATGGTTTAGAAGTTATGGCTAAAAAATCAAAAAAATCGCAAAAAACCACGTCTAAAACTATGATTCATGTAAAAAATTTTAACTAAGATCCTTGAAAAAAAAATCAAATTCCAGAAAACTTTTTTCTGAATATGCAGTCTTGTGTATATATGTATTAGAAACAATTTGGTGTATAAATCGTCCTTGTAGGATGTATGGTTTGGGAGTTATGACGGAAAAAGCACATGTTTTTGGCCAGCTTCCACTCCAAAAAGTGTTCTACAACTCCTAAACTACAAGAGATAGAGCAAACGGCATTTGGACAAAGGAGTATCCCTTCTTAAGGACGAGGACCTGGTGCTCATTTTAATGCATGAATCGTCCTTATCTGATATGTAGTTTTTATTTTAGAAAATAAATAAAAAAAATAAAAATTGACAAAAAAGGGCACATGAAATTAACATGAAATCTAATTTTTAAAATTATTTTAAGGATACAGTCTTGTGGGCAGTAGCTTAAGAAACATTTTGATGCATAAATCGTCCTTTTATGATGTATGGTTTAGAAGTTATGGCTAAAAAATCAAAAAAATCGCAAAAAACCACGTCTAAAACTATGATTCATGTAAAAAATTTTAACTAAAATTCTTGAAAAAAAAATCAAATTCCAGTAAACTTTTTTCTGAATATGCAGTCTTGTGTATATATGTATTAGAAACAATTTGGTGTATAAATCGTCCTTGTAGGATGTATGGTTTGGGAGTTATGACGGAAAAAGCACATGTTTTTGGCCAGCTTCCACTCCAAAAAGTGTTCTACAACTCCTAAACTACAAGAGATAGAGCAAACGGCATTTGGACAAAGGAGTATTCCTTCTTAAGGACGAGGACCTGGTGCTCATTTTAATGCATGAATCGTCCTTATCTGATATGTAGTTTTTATTTTAGAAAATAAATAAAAAAAATAAAAATTGACAAAAAAGGGCACATGAAATTAACATGAAATCTAATTTTTAAAATTATTTTAAGGATACAGTCTTGTGAACAGTAGCTTAAGAAACATTTTGATGCATAAATCGTCCTTTTATGATGTATGGTTTAGAAGTTATGGCTAAAAAATCAAAAAAATCGCAAAAAACCACGTCTAAAACTATGATTCATGTAAAAAATTTTAACTAAGATTCTTGAAAAAAAAATCAAATTCCAGAAAACTTTTTTCTGAATATGCAGTCTTGTGTATATATGTATTAGAAACAATTTGGTGTCCTTGTAGGATGTATGGTTTGGGAGTTATGACGGAAAAAGCACATGTTTTTGGCCAGCTTCCACTCCAAAAAGTGTTCTACAACTCCTAAACTACAAGAGATAGAGCAAACGGCATTTGGACAAAGGAGTATCCCTTCTTAAGGACGAGGACCTGGTGCTCATTTTAATGCATGAATCGTCCTTATCTGATATGTAGTTTTTATTTTAGAAAATAAATAAAAAAAATAAAAATTGACAAAAAAGGGCACATGAAATTAACATGAAATCTAGTTTTTAAAATTATTTTAAGGATACAGTCTTGTGGGCAGTAGCTTAAGAAACATTTTGATGCATAAATCGTCCTTTTATGATGTATGGTTTAGAAGTTATGGCTAAAAATCAAAAAAATCGCAAAAAACCACGTCAAAAATGATTCATGTAAAAAATTTTAACTAAGATTCTTGAAAAAAAAATCAAATTTCAGAAAACTTTTTTCTGAATATGCAGTCTTGTGTATATATGTATTAGAAACAATTTGGTGTATAAATCGTCCTTGTAGGATGTATGGTTTGGGAGTTATGACGGAAAAAGCACATGTTTTTGGCCAGCTTCCACTCCAAAAAGTGTTCTACAACTCCTAAACTACAAGAGATAGAGCAAACGGCATTTGGACAAAGGAGTATCCCTTCTTAAGGACGAGGACCTGGTGCTCATTTTAATGCATGAATCGTCCTTATCTGATATGTAGTTTTTATTTTAGAAAATAAATAAAAAAAATAAAAATTGACAAAAAAGGGCACATGAAATTAACATGAAATCTAATTTTTAAAATTATTTTAAGGATACAGTCTTGTGGGCAGTAGCTTAAGAAACATTTTGATGCATAAATCGTCCTTTTATGATGTATGGTTTAGAAGTTATGGCTAAAAAATCAAAAAAATCGCAAAAAACCACGTCAAAAATGATTCATGTAAAAAATTTTAACTAAGATTCTTGAAAAAAAAAATCAAATTCCAGTAAACTTTTTTCTGAATATGCAGTCTTGTGTATATATGTATTAGAAACAATTTGGTGTATAAATCGTCCTTGTAGGATGTATGGTTTGGGAGTTATGACGGAAAAAGCACATGTTTTTGGCCAGCTTCCACTCCAAAAAGTGTTCTACAACTCCTAAACTACAAGAGATAGAGCAAACGGCATTTGGACAAAGGAGTATCCCTTCTTAAGGACGAGGACCTGGTGCTCATTTTAATGCATGAATCGTCCTTATCTGATATGTAGTTTTTATTTTAGAAAATAAATAAAAAAAATAAAAATTGACAAAAAAGGGCACATGAAATTAACATGAAATCTAATTTTTAAAATTATTTTAGGGATACAGTCTTGTGGGTAGTAGCTTAAGGAACATTTTGATGCATAAATCGTCCTTTTATGATGTATGGTTTAGAAGTTATGGCTAAAAAATCAAAAAAATCGCAAAAAACCACGTCTAAAACTATGATTCATGTAAAAAATTTTAACTAAGATTCTTGAAAAAAAATCAAATTCCAGAAAACTTTTTTCTGAATATGCAGTCTTGTGTATATATGTATTAGAAACAATTTGGTGTATAAATCGTCCTTGTAGGATGTATGGTTTGGGAGTTATGACGGAAAAAGCACATGTTTTTGGCCAGCTTCCACTCCAAAAAGTGTTCTACAACTCCTAAACTACAAGAGATAGAGCAAACGGCATTTGGACAAAGGAGTATCCCTTCTTAAGGACGAGGACCTGGTGCTCATTTTAATGCATGAATCGTCCTTATCTGATATGTAGTTTTTATTTTAGAAAATAAATAAAAAAAATAAAAATTGACAAAAAAGGGCACATGAAATTAACATGAAATCTAATTTTTAAAATTATTTTAAGGATACAGTCTTGTGGGCAGTAGCTTAAGGAACATTTTGATGCATAAATCTTCCTTTTATGATGTATGGTTTAGAAGTTATGGCTAAAAAATCAAAAAAATCGCAAAAAACCACGTCAAAAACTATGATTCATGTAAAAAATTTTAACTAAGATTCTTGAAAAAAAATCAAATTCCAGAAAACTTTTTTCTGAATATGCAGTCTTGTGTATATATGTATTAGAAACAATTTGGTGTATAAATCGTCCTTGTAGGATGTATGGTTTGGGAGTTATGACGGAAAAAGCACATGTTTTTGGCCAGCTTCCACTCCAAAAAGTGTTCTACAACTCCTAAACTACAAGAGATAGAGCAAACGGCATTTGGACAAAGGAGTATCCCTTCTTAAGGACGAGGACCTGGTGCTCATTTTAATGCATGAATCGTCCTTATCTGATATGTAGTTTTTATTTTAGAAAATAAATAAAAAAAATAAAAATTGACAAAAAAGGGCACATGAAATTAACATGAAATCTAATTTTTAAAATTATTTTAAGGATACAGTCTTGTGGGCAGTAGCTTAAGGAACATTTTGATGCATAAATCTTCCTTTTATGATGTATGGTTTAGAAGTTATGGCTAAAAAATCAAAAAAATCGCAAAAAACCACGTCAAAAACTATGATTCATGTAAAAAATTTTAACTAAGATTCTTGAAAAAAAATCAAATTCCAGAAAACTTTTTTCTGAATATGCAGTCTTGTGTATATATGTATTAGAAACAATTTGGTGTATAAATCGTCCTTGTAGGATGTATGGTTTGGGAGTTATGACGGAAAAAGCACATGTTTTTGGCCAGCTTCCACTCCAAAAAGTGTTCTACAACTCCTAAACTACAAGAGATAGAGCAAACGGCATTTGGACAAAGGAGTATCCGTTCTTAAGGACGAGGACCTGGTGCTCATTTTAATGCATGAATCGTCCTTATCTGATATGTAGTTTTTATTTTAGAAAATAAATAAAAAAAATAAAAATTGACAAAAAAGGGCACATGAAATTAACATGAAATCTAATTTTTAAAATTATTTTAAGGATACAGTCTTGTGGGTAGTAGCTTAAGGAACATTTTGATGCATAAATCGTCCTTTTATGATGTATGGTTTAGAAGTTATGGCTAAAAAATCAAAAAAATCGCAAAAAACCACGTCAAAAACTATGATTCATGTAAAAAATTTTAACTAAGATTCTTGAAAAAAAATCAAATTCCAGAAAACTTTTTTCTGAATATGCAGTCTTGTGTATATATGTATTAGAAACAATTTGGTGTATAAATCGTCCTTGTAGGATGTATGGTTTGGGAGTTATGACGGAAAATGCACATGTTTTTGGCCAGCTTCCACTCCAAAAAGTGTTCTACAACTCCTAAACTACAAGAGATAGAGCAAACGGCATTTAGACAAAGGAGTATCCCTTCTTAAGGACGAGGACCTGGTGCTCATTTTAATGCATGAATCGTCCTTATCTGATATGTAGTTTTTATTTTAGAAAATAAATAAAAAAAATAAAAATTGACAAAAAAGGGCACATGAAATTAACATGAAATCTAATTTTTAAAATTATTTTAAGGATACAGTCTTGTGGGCAGTAGCTTAAGGAACATTTTGATGCATAAATCGTCCTTTTATGATGTATGGTTTAGAAGTTATGGCTAAAAAATCAAAAAAATCGCAAAAAACCACGTCTAAAACTATGATTCATGTAAAAAATTTTAACTAAGATTCTTGAAAAAAAAATCAAATTCCAGAAAACTTTTTTCTGAATATGCAGTCTTGTGTATATATGTATTAGAAACAATTTGGTGTATAAATCGTCCTTGTAGGATGTATGGTTTGGGAGTTATGACGGAAAATGCACATGTTTTTGGCCAGCTTCCACTCCAAAAAGTGTTCTACAACTCCTAAACTACAAGAGATAGAGCAAACGGCATTTGGACAAAGGAGTATCCCTTCTTAAGGACGAGGACCTGGTGCTCATTTTAATGCATGAATCGTCCTTATCTGATATGTAGTTTTTATTTTAGAAAATAAATAAAAAAAATAAAAATTGACAAAAAAGGGCACATGAAATTAACATGAAATCTAATTTTTAAAATTATTTTAAGGATACAGTCTTGTGGGCAGCAGCTTAAGAAACATTTTAATGCATAAATCGTCCTTTTAAGATGTATGGTTTAGAAGTTATGGCTAAAAAATCAAAAAAATCGCAAAAAACCACGTCAAAAATGATTCATGTAAAAAATTTTAACTAAGATTCTTGAAAAAAGAAATCAAATTCCAGTAAACTTTTTTCTGAATATGCAGTCTTGTGTATATATGTATTAGAAACAATTTGGTGTATAAATCGTCCTTGTAGGATGTATGGTTTGGGAGTTATGACGGAAAAAGCACATGTTTTTGGCCAGCTTCCACTCCAAAAAGTGTTCTACAACTCCTAAACTACAAGAGATAGAGCAAACGGCATTTGGACAAAGGAGTATCCCTTCTTAAGGACGAGGACCTGGTGCTCATTTTAATGCATGAATCGTCCTTATCTGATATGTAGTTTTTATTTTAGAAAATAAATAAAAAAAATAAAAATTGACAAAAAAGGGCACATGAAATTAACATGAAATCTAATTTTTAAAATTATTTTAAGGATACAGTCTTGTGGGCAGTAGCTTAAGAAACATTTTGATGCATAAATCGTCCTTTTATGATGTATGGTTTAGAAGTTATGGCTGAAAAATCAAAAAAATCGCAAAAAACCACGTCAAAAATGATTCATGTAAAAAATTTTAACTAAGATCCTTGAAAAAAAAATCAAATTCCAGTAAACTTTTTTCTGAATATGCAGTCTTGTGTATATATGTATTAGAAACAATTTGGTGTATAAATCGTCCTTGTAGGATGTATGGTTTGGGAGTTATGACGGAAAAAGCACATGTTTTTGGCCAGCTTCCACTCCAAAAAGTGTTCTACAACTCCTAAACTACAAGAGATAGAGCAAACGGCATTTGGACAAAGGAGTATCCCTTCTTAAGGACGAGGACCTGGTGCTCATTTTAATGCATGAATCGTCCTTATCTGATATGTAGTTTTTATTTTAGAAAATAAATAAAAAAAATAAAAATTGACAAAAAAGGGCACATGAAATTAACATGAAATCTAATTTTTAAAATTATTTTAAGGATACAGTCTTGTGGGCAGTAGCTTAAGAAACATTTTGATGCATAAATCGTCCTTTTATGATGTATGGTTTAGAAGTTATGGCTAAAAAATCAAAAAAATCGCAAAAAACCACGTCAAAAACTATGATTCATGTAAAAAATTTTAACTAAGATTCTTGAAAAAAAAATCAAATTCCAGTAAACTTTTTTCTGAATATGCAGTCTTGTGTATATATGTATTAGAAACAATTTGGTGTATAAATCGTCCTTGTAGGATGTATGGTTTGGGAGTTATGACGGAAAAAGCACATGTTTTTGGCCAGCTTCCACTCCAAAAAGTGTTCTACAACTCCTAAACTACAAGAGATAGAGCAAACGGCATTTGGACAAAGGAGTATCCCTTCTTAAGGACGAGGACCTGGTGCTCATTTTAATGCATGAATCGTCCTTATCTGATATGTAGTTTTTATTTTAGAAAATAAATAAAAAAAATAAAAATTGACAAAAAAGGGCACATGAAATTAACATGAAATCTAATTTTTAAAATTATTTTAAGGATACAGTGTTGTGGGCAGTAGCTTAAGGAACATTTTGATGCATAAATCGTCCTTTTATGATGTATGGTTTAGAAGTTATGGCTAAAAAATCAAAAAAATCGCAAAAAACCACGTCTAAAACTATGATTCATGTAAAAAATTTTAACTAAGATTCTTGAAAAAAAATCAAATTCCAGAAAACTTTTTTCTGAATATGCAGTCTTGTGTATATATGTATTAGAAACAATTTGGTGTATAAATCGTCCTTGTAGGATGTATGGTTTGGGAGTTATGACGGAAAAAGCACATGTTTTTGGCCAGCTTCCACTCCAAAAAGTGTTCTACAACTCCTAAACTACAAGAGATAGAGCAAACGGCATTTGGACTAATGCTCATTTTAATGCATGAATCGTCCTTATCTGATATGTAGTTTTTATTTTAGAAAATAAATAAAAAAAATAAAAATTGACAAAAAAGGGCACATGAAATTAACATGAAATCTAATTTTTAAAATTATTTTAAGGATACAGTCTTGTGGGCAGTAGCTTAAGGAACATTTTGATGCATAAATCGTCCTTTTATGATGTATGGTTTAGAAGTTATGGCTAAAAAATCAAAAAAATCGCAAAAAACCACGTCAAAAATGATTCATGTAAAAAATTTTAACTAAGATTCTTGAAAAAAAAATCAAATTCCAGAAAACTTTTTTCTGAATATGCAGTCTTGTGTATATATGTATTAGAAACAATTTGGTGTATAAATCGTCCTTGTAGGATGTATGGTTTGGGAGTTATGACGGAAAAAGCACATGTTTTTGGCCAGCTTCCACTCCAAAAAGTGTTCTACAACTCCTAAACTACAAGAGATAGAGCAAACGGCATTTGGACAAAGGAGTATCCCTTCTTAAGGACGAGGACCTGGTGCTCATTTTAATGCATGAATCGTCCTTATCTGATATGTAGTTTTTATTTTAGAAAATAAATAAAAAAAATAAAAATTGACAAAAAAGGGCACATGAAATTAACATGAAATCTAATTTTTAAAATTATTTTAAGGATACAGTCTTGTGGGTAGTAGCTTAAGGAACATTTTGATGCATAAATCGTCCTTTTATGATGTATGGTTTAGAAGTTATGGCTAAAAAATCAAAAAAATCGCAAAAAACCACGTCTAAAACTATGATTCATGTAAAAAATTTTAACTAAGATCCTTGAAAAAAAAATCAAATTCCAGAAAACTTTTTTCTGAATATGCAGTCTTGTGTATATATGTATTAGAAACAATTTGGTGTATAAATCGTCCTTGTAGGATGTATGGTTTGGGAGTTATGACGGAAAAAGCACATGTTTTTGGCCAGCTTCCACTCCAAAAAGTGTTCTACAACTCCTAAACTACAAGAGATAGAGCAAACGGCATTTGGACAAAGGAGTATTCCTTCTTAAGGACGAGGACCTGGTGCTCATTTTAATGCATGAATCGTCCTTATCTGATATGTAGTTTTTATTTTAGAAAATAAATAAAAAAAATAAAAATTGACAAAAAAGGGCACATGAAATTAACATGAAATCTAATTTTTAAAATTATTTTAAGGATACAGTCTTGTGGGCAGTAGCTTAAGGAACATTTTGATGCATAAATCGTCCTTTTATGATGTATGGTTTAGAAGTTATGGCTAAAAAATCAAAAAAATCGCAAAAAACCACGTCTAAAACTATGATTCATGTAAAAAATTTTAACTAAGATTCTTGAAAAAAAAATCAAATTCCAGAAAACTTTTTTCTGAATATGCAGTCTTGTGTATATATGTATTAGAAACAATTTGGTGTATAAATCGTCCTTGTAGGATGTATGGTTTGGGAGTTATGACGGAAAAAGCACATGTTTTTGGCCAGCTTCCACTCCAAAAAGTGTTCTACAACTCCTAAACTACAAGAGATAGAGCAAACGGCATTTGGACAAAGGAGTATCCCTTCTTAAGGACGAGGACCTGGTGCTCATTTTAATGCATGAATCGTCCTTATCTGATATGTAGTTTTTATTTTAGAAAATAAATAAAAAAAATAAAAATTGACAAAAAAGGGCACATGAAATTAACATGAAATCTAATTTTTAAAATTATTTTAAGGATACAGTCTTGTGGGCAGTAGCTTAAGAAACATTTTGATGCATAAATCGTCCTTTTATGATGTATGGTTTAGAAGTTATGGCTAAAAAATCAAAAAAATCGCAAAAAACCACGTCAAAAATGATTCATGTAAAAAATTTTAACTAAGATTCTTGAAAAAAAAAATCAAATTCCAGTAAACTTTTTTCTGAATATGCAGTCTTGTGTATATATGTATTAGAAACAATTTGGTGTATAAATCGTCCTTGTAGGATGTATGGTTTGGGAGTTATGACGGAAAAAGCACATGTTTTTGGCCAGCTTCCACTCCAAAAAGTGTTCTACAACTCCTAAACTACAAGAGATAGAGCAAACGGCATTTGGACAAAGGAGTATCCCTTCTTAAGGACGAGGACCTGGTGCTCATTTTAATGCATGAATCGTCCTTATCTGATATGTAGTTTTTATTTTAGAAAATAAATAAAAAAAATAAAAATTGACAAAAAAGGGCACATGAAATTAACATGAAATCTAATTTTTAAAATTATTTTAAGGATACAGTCTTGTGGGCAGTAGCTTAAGAAACATTTTGATGCATAAATCGTCCTTTTATGATGTATGGTTTAGAAGTTATGGCTAAAAAATCAAAAAAATCGCAAAAAACCACGTCTAAAACTATGATTCATGTAAAAAATTTTAACTAAGATTCTTGAAAAAAAAATCAAATTCCAGTAAACTTTTTTCTGAATATGCAGTCTTGTGTATATATGTATTAGAAACAATTTGGTGTATAAATCGTCCTTGTAGGATGTATGGTTTGGGAGTTATGACGGAAAAAGCACATGTTTTTGGCCAGCTTCCACTCCAAAAAGTGTTTTACAACTCCTAAACTACAAGAGATAGAGCAAACGGCATTTGGACAAAGGAGTATTCCTTCTTAAGGACGAGGACCTGGTGCTCATTTTAATGCATGAATCGTCCTTATCTGATATGTAGTTTTTATTTTAGAAAATAAATAAAAAAAATAAAAATTGACAAAAAAGGGCACATGAAATTAACATGAAATCTAATTTTTAAAATTATTTTAAGGATACAGTCTTGTGGGCAGTAGCTTAAGAAACATTTTGATGCATAAATCGTCCTTTTATGATGTATGGTTTAGAAGTTATGGCTAAAAAATCAAAAAAATCGCAAAAAACCACGTCTAAAACTATGATTCATGTAAAAAATTTTAACTAAGATTCTTGAAAAAAAAATCAAATTCCAGAAAACTTTTTTCTGAATATGCAGTCTTGTGTATATATGTATTAGAAACAATTTGGTGTATAAATCGTCCTTGTAGGATGTATGGTTTGGGAGTTATGACGGAAAAAGCACATGTTTTTGGCCAGCTTCCACTCCAAAAAGTGTTCTACAACTCCTAAACTACAAGAGATAGAGCAAACGGCATTTGGACAAAGGAGTATCCCTTCTTAAGGACGAGGACCTGGTGCTCATTTTAATGCATGAATCGTCCTTATCTGATATGTAGTTTTTATTTTAGAAAATAAATAAAAAAAATAAAAATTGACAAAAAAGGGCACATGAAATTAACATGAAATCTAATTTTTAAAATTATTTTAAGGATACAGTCTTGTGGGCAGTAGCTTAAGAAACATTTTGATGCATAAATCGTCCTTTTATGATGTATGGTTTAGAAGTTATGGCTAAAAAATCAAAAAAATCGCAAAAAACCACGTCAAAAATGATTCATGTAAAAAATTTTAACTAAGATTCTTGAAAAAAAAAATCAAATTCCAGTAAACTTTTTTCTGAATATGCAGTCTTGTGTATATATGTATTAGAAACAATTTGGTGTATAAATCGTCCTTGTAGGATGTATGGTTTGGGAGTTATGACGGAAAAAGCACATGTTTTTGGCCAGCTTCCACTCCAAAAAGTGTTCTACGACTCCTAAACTACAAGAGATAGAGCAAACGGCATTTGGACAAAGGAGTATCCCTTCTTAAGGACGAGGACCTGGTGCTCATTTTAATGCATGAATCGTCCTTATCTGATATGTAGTTTTTATTTTAGAAAATAAATAAAAAAAATAAAAATTGACAAAAAAGGGCACATGAAATTAACATGAAATCTAATTTTTAAAATTATTTTAAGGATACAGTCTTGTGGGCAGTAGCTTAAGAAACATTTTGATGCATAAATCGTCCTTTTATGATGTATGGTTTAGAAGTTATGGCTAAAAAATCAAAAAAATCGCAAAAAACCACGTCTAAAACTATGATTCATGTAAAAAATTTTAACTAAGATTCTTGAAAAAAAATCAAATTCCAGAAAACTTTTTTCTGAATATGCAGTCTTGTGTATATATGTATTAGAAACAATTTGGTGTATAAATCGTCCTTGTAGGATGTATGGTTTGGGAGTTATGACGGAAAAAGCACATGTTTTTGGCCAGCTTCCACTCCAAAAAGTGTTCTACAACTCCTAAACTACAAGAGATAGAGCAAACGGCATTTGGACAAAGGAGTATCCGTTCTTAAGGACGAGGACCTGGTGCTCATTTTAATGCATGAATCGTCCTTATCTGATATGTAGTTTTTATTTTAGAAAATAAATAAAAAAAATAAAAATTGACAAAAAAGGGCACATGAAATTAACATGAAATCTAATTTTTAAAATTATTTTAAGGATACAGTCTTGTGGGCAGTAGCTTAAGGAACATTTTGATGCATAAATCGTCCTTTTATGATGTATGGTTTAGAAGTTATGGCTAAAAAATCAAAAAAATCGCAAAAAACCACGTCAAAAACTATGATTCATGTAAAAAATTTTAACTAAGATTCTTGAAAAAAAATCAAATTCCAGAAAACTTTTTTCTGAATATGCAGTCTTGTGTATATATGTATTAGAAACAATTTGGTGTATAAATCGTCCTTGTAGGATGTATGGTTTGGGAGTTATGACGGAAAAAGCACATGTTTTTGGCCAGCTTCCACTCCAAAAAGTGTTCTACAACTCCTAAACTACAAGAGATAGAGCAAACGGCATTTGGACTAATGCTCATTTTAATGCATGAATCGTCCTTATCTGATATGTAGTTTTTATTTTAGAAAATAAATAAAAAAAATAAAAATTGACAAAAAAGGGCACATGAAATTAACATGAAATCTAATTTTTAAAATTATTTTAAGGATACAGTCTTGTGGGCAGTAGCTTAAGAAACATTTTGATGCATAAATCGTCCTTTTATGATGTATGGTTTAGAAGTTATGGCTAAAAAATCAAAAAAATCGCAAAAAACCACGTCAAAAATGATTCATGTAAAAAATTTTAACTAAGATTCTTGAAAAAAAAAATCAAATTCCAGTAAACTTTTTTCTGAATATGCAGTCTTGTGTATATATGTATTAGAAACAATTTGGTGTATAAATCGTCCTTGTAGGATGTATGGTTTGGGAGTTATGACGGAAAAAGCACATGTTTTTGGCCAGCTTCCACTCCAAAAAGTGTTCTACAACTCCTAAACTACAAGAGATAGAGCAAACGGCATTTGGACAAAGGAGTATCCCTTCTTAAGGACGAGGACCTGGTGCTCATTTTAATGCATGAATCGTCCTTATCTGATATGTAGTTTTTATTTTAGAAAATAAATAAAAAAAATAAAAATTGACAAAAAAGGGCACATGAAATTAACATGAAATCTAATTTTTAAAATTATTTTAAGGATACAGTCTTGTGGGCAGTAGCTTAAGAAACATTTTGATGCATAAATCGTCCTTTTATGATGTATGGTTTAGAAGTTATGGCTAAAAAATCAAAAAAATCGCAAAAAACCACGTCTAAAACTATGATTCATGTAAAAAATTTTAACTAAGATTCTTGAAAAAAAAATCAAATTCCAGTAAACTTTTTTCTGAATATGCAGTCTTGTGTATATATGTATTAGAAACAATTTGGTGTATAAATCGTCCTTGTAGGATGTATGGTTTGGGAGTTATGACGGAAAAAGCACATGTTTTTGGCCAGCTTCCACTCCAAAAAGTGTTCTACAACTCCTAAACTACAAGAGATAGAGCAAACGGCATTTGGACAAAGGAGTATCCGTTCTTAAGGACGAGGACCTGGTGCTCATTTTAATGCATGAATCGTCCTTATCTGATATGTAGTTTTTATTTTAGAAAATAAATAAAAAAAATAAAAATTGACAAAAAAGGGCACATGAAATTAACATGAAATCTAATTTTTAAAATTATTTTAAGGATACAGTCTTGTGGGCAGTAGCTTAAGGAACATTTTGATGCATAAATCGTCCTTTTATGATGTATGGTTTAGAAGTTATGGCTAAAAAATCAAAAAAATCGCAAAAAACCACGTCAAAAACTATGATTCATGTAAAAAATTTTAACTAAGATTCTTGAAAAAAAATCAAATTCCAGAAAACTTTTTTCTGAATATGCAGTCTTGTGTATATATGTATTAGAAACAATTTGGTGTATAAATCGTCCTTGTAGGATGTATGGTTTGGGAGTTATGACGGAAAAAGCACATGTTTTTGGCCAGCTTCCACTCCAAAAAGTGTTCTACAACTCCTAAACTACAAGAGATAGAGCAAACGGCATTTGGACTAATGCTCATTTTAATGCATGAATCGTCCTTATCTGATATGTAGTTTTTATTTTAGAAAATAAATAAAAAAATAAAAATTGACAAAAAAGGGCACATGAAATTAACATGAAATCTAATTTTTAAAATTATTTTAAGGATACAGTCTTGTGGGCAGTAGCTTAAGAAACATTTTGATGCATAAATCGTCCTTTTATGATGTATGGTTTAGAAGTTATGGCTAAAAAATCAAAAAAATCGCAAAAAACCACGTCAAAAATGATTCATGTAAAAAATTTTAACTAAGATTCTTGAAAAAAAAATCAAATTCCAGTAAACTTTTTTCTGAATATGCAGTCTTGTGTATATATGTATTAAAAACAATTTGGTGTATAAATCGTCCTTGTAGGATGTATGGTTTGGGAGTTATGACGGAAAAAGCACATGTTTTTGGCCAGATTCCACTCCAAAAAGTGTTCTACAACTCCTAAACTACAAGAGATAGAGCAAACGGCATTTGGACAAAGGAGTATCCCTTCTTAAGGACGAGGACCTGGTGCTCATTTTAATGCATGAATCGTCCTTATCTGATATGTAGTTTTTATTTTAGAAAATAAATAAAAAAAATAAAAATTGACAAAAAAGGGCACATGAAATTAACATGAAATCTAATTTTTAAAATTATTTTAAGGATACAGTCTTGTGGGTAGTAGCTTAAGGAACATTTTGATGCATAAATCGTCCTTTTATGATGTATGGTTTAGAAGTTATGGCTAAAAAATCAAAAAAATCGCAAAAAACCACGTCAAAAACTATGATTCATGTAAAAAATTTTAACTAAGATTCTTGAAAAAAAATCAAATTCCAGAAAACTTTTTTCTGAATATGCAGTCTTGTGTATATATGTATTAGAAACAATTTGGTGTATAAATCGTCCTTGTAGGATGTATGGTTTGGGAGTTATGACGGAAAAAGCACATGTTTTTGGCCAGCTTCCACTCCAAAAAGTGTTCTACAACTCCTAAACTACAAGAGATAGAGCAAACGGCATTTGGACAAAGGAGTATCCCTTCTTAAGGACGAGGACCTGGTGCTCATTTTAATGCATGAATCGTCCTTATCTGATATGTAGTTTTTATTTTAGAAAATAAATAAAAAAAATAAAAATTGACAAAAAAGGGCACATGAAATTAACATGAAATCTAATTTTTAAAATTATTTTAAGGATACAGTCTTGTGGGCAGTAGCTTAAGGAACATTTTGATGCATAAATCGTCCTTTTATGATGTATGGTTTAGAAGTTATGGCTAAAAAATCAAAAAAATCGCAAAAAACCACGTCTAAAACTATGATTCATGTAAAAAATTTTAACTAAGATTCTTGAAAAAAAATCAAATTCCAGAAAACTTTTTTCTGAATATGCAGTCTTGTGTATATATGTATTAGAAACAATTTGGTGTATAAATCGTCCTTGTAGGATGTATGGTTTGGGAGTTATGACGGAAAATGCACATGTTTTTGGCCAGCTTCCACTCCAAAAAGTGTTCTACAACTCCTAAACTACAAGAGATAGAGCAAACGGCATTTGGACAAAGGAGTATCCCTTCTTAAGGACGAGGACCTGGTGCTCATTTTAATGCATGAATCGTCCTTATCTGATATGTAGTTTTTATTTTAGAAAATAAATAAAAAAAATAAAAATTGACAAAAAAGGGCACATGAAATTAACATGAAATCTAATTTTTAAAATTATTTTAAGGATACAGTCTTGTGGGCAGTAGCTTAAGAAACATTTTGATGCATAAATCGTCCTTTTAAGATGTATGGTTTAGAAGTTATGGCTAAAAAATCAAAAAAATCGCAAAAAACCACGTCAAAAATGATTCATGTAAAAAATTTTAACTAAGATTCTTGAAAAAAAAATCAAATTCCAGTAAACTTTTTTCTGAATATGCAGTCTTGTGTATATATGTATTAGAAACAATTTGGTGTATAAATCGTCCTTGTAGGATGTATGGTTTGGGAGTTATGACGGAAAAAGCACATGTTTTTGGCCAGCTTCCACTCCAAAAAGTGTTCTACAACTCCTAAACTACAAGAGATAGAGCAAACGGCATTTGGACAAAGGAGTATCCCTTCTTAAGGACGAGGACCTGGTGCTCATTTTAATGCATGAATCGTCCTTATCTGATATGTAGTTTTTATTTTAGAAAATAAATAAAAAAAATAAAAATTGACAAAAAAGGGCACATGAAATTAACATGAAATCTAATTTTTAAAATTATTTTAAGGATACAGTCTTGTGGGCAGTAGCTTAAGAAACATTTTGATGCATAAATCGTCCTTTTATGATGTATGGTTTAGAAGTTATGGCTAAAAAATCAAAAAAATCGCAAAAAACCACGTCAAAAATGATTCATGTAAAAAATTTTAACTAAGATTCTTGAAAAAAAAATCAAATTCCAGTAAACTTTTTTCTGAATATGCAGTCTTGTGTATATATGTATTAGAAACTATTTGGTGTATAAATCGTCCTTGTAGGATGTATGGTTTGGGAGTTATGACGGAAAAAGCACATGTTTTTGGCCAGCTTCCACTCCAAAAAGTGTTCTACAACTCCTAAACTACAAGAGATAGAGCAAACGACATTTGGACAAAGGAGTATCCCTTCTTAAGGACGAGGACCTGGTGCTCATTTTAATGCATGAATCGTCCTTATCTGATATGTAGTTTTTATTTTAGAAAATAAATAAAAAAAATAAAAATTGACAAAAAAGGGCACATGAAATTAACATGAAATCTAATTTTTAAAATTATTTTAAGGATACAGTCTTGTGGGTAGTAGATTAAGGAACATTTTGATGCATAAATCGTCCTTTTATGATGTATGGTTTAGAAGTTATGGCTGAAAAATCAAAAAAATCGCAAAAAACCACGTCAAAAATGATTCATGTAAAAAATTTTAACTAAGATCCTTGAAAAAAAAATCAAATTCCAGTAAACTTTTTTCTGAATATGCAGTCTTGTGTATATATGTATTAGAAACAATTTGGTGTATAAATCGTCCTTGTAGGATGTATGGTTTGGGAGTTATGACGGAAAAAGCACATGTTTTTGGCCAGCTTCCACTCCAAAAAGTGTTCTACAACTCCTAAACTACAAGAGATAGAGCAAACGGCATTTGGACAAAGGAGTATCCCTTCTTAAGGACGAGGACCTGGTGCTCATTTTAATGCATGAATCGTCCTTATCTGATATGTAGTTTTTATTTTAGAAAATAAATAAAAAAAATAAAAATTGACAAAAAAGGGCACATGAAATTAACATGAAATCTAATTTTTAAAATTATTTTAAGGATACAGTCTTGTGGGCAGTAGCTTAAGAAACATTTTGATGCATAAATCGTCCTTTTATGATGTATGGTTTAGAAGTTATGGCTAAAAAATCAAAAAAATCGCAAAAAACCACGTCAAAAATGATTCATGTAAAAAATTTTAACTAAGATTCTTGAAAAAAAAATCAAATTCCAGTAAACTTTTTTCTGAATATGCAGTCTTGTGTATATATGTATTAGAAACAATTTGGTGTATAAATCGTCCTTGTAGGATGTATGGTTTGGGAGTTATGACGGAAAAAGCACATGTTTTTGGCCAGCTTCCACTCCAAAAAGTGTTCTACAACTCCTAAACTACAAGAGATAAAGCAAACGGCATTTGGACAAAGGAGTATCCCTTCTTAAGGACGAGGACCTGGTGCTCATTTTAATGCATGAATCGTCCTTATCTGATATGTAGTTTTTATTTTAGAAAATAAATAAAAAAAATAAAAATTGACAAAAAAGGGCACATGAAATTAACATGAAATCTAATTTTTAAAATTATTTTAAGGATACAGTGTTGTGGGCAGTAGCTTAAGGAACATTTTGATGCATAAATCGTCCTTTTATGATGTATGGTTTAGAAGTTATGGCTAAAAAATCAAAAAAATCGCAAAAAACCACGTCTAAAACTATGATTCATGTAAAAAATTTTAACTAAGATTCTTGAAAAAAAATCAAATTCCAGAAAACTTTTTTCTGAATATGCAGTCTTGTGTATATATGTATTAGAAACAATTTGGTGTATAAATCGTCCTTGTAGGATGTATGGTTTGGGAGTTATGACGGAAAAAGCACATGTTTTTGGCCAGCTTCCACTCCAAAAAGTGTTCTACAACTCCTAAACTACAAGAGATAGAGCAAACGGCATTTGGACTAATGCTCATTTTAATGCATGAATCGTCCTTATCTGATATGTAGTTTTTATTTTAGAAAATAAATAAAAAAAATAAAAATTGACAAAAAAGGGCACATGAAATTAACATGAAATCTAATTTTTAAAATTATTTTAAGGATACAGTCTTGTGGGCAGTAGCTTAAGGAACATTTTGATGCATAAATCTTCCTTTTATGATGTATGGTTTAGAAGTTATGGCTAAAAAATAAAAAAAATCGCAAAAAACCACGTCAAAAACTATGATTCATGTAAAAAATTTTAACTAAGATTCTTGAAAAAAAATCAAATTCCAGAAAACTTTTTTCTGAATATGCAGTCTTGTGTATATATGTATTAGAAACAATTTGGTGTATAAATCGTCCTTGTAGGATGTACAGTTTGGGAGTTATGACGGAAAAAGCACATGTTTTTGGCGAGCTACCACTCCAAAAAGTGTTCTACAACTCCTAAACTACAAGAGATAGAGCAAACGGCATTTGGACAAAGGAGTATCCCTTCTTAAGGACGAGGACCTGGTGCTCATTTTAATGCATGAATCGTCCTTATCTGATATGTAGTTTTTATTTTAGAAAATAAATAAAAAAAATAAAAATTGACAAAAAAGGGCACATGAAATTAACATGAAATCTAATTTTTAAAATTATTTTAAGGATACAGTCTTGTGGGTAGTAGCTTAAGGAACATTTTGATGCATAAATCGTCCTTTTATGATGTATGGTTTAGAAGTTATGGCTAAAAAATCAAAAAAATCGCAAAAAACCACGTCAAAAACTATGATTCATGTAAAAAATTTTAACTAAGATTCTTGAAAAAAAATCAAATTCCAGAAAACTTTTTTCTGAATATGCAGTCTTGTGTATATATGTATTAGAAACAATTTGGTGTATAAATCGTCCTTGTAGGATGTATGGTTTGGGAGTTATGACGGAAAAAGCACATGTTTTTGGCCAGCTTCCACTCCAAAAAGTGTTCTACAACTCCTAAACTACAAGAGATAGAGCAAACGGCATTTGGACTAATGCTCATTTTAATGCATGAATCGTCCTTATCTGATATGTAGTTTTTATTTTAGAAAATAAATAAAAAAAATAAAAATTGACAAAAAAGGGCACATGAAATTAACATGAAATCTAATTTTTAAAATTATTTTAAGGATACAGTCTTGTGGGCAGTAGCTTAAGAAACATTTTGATGCATAAATCGTCCTTTTATGATGTATGGTTTAGAAGTTATGGCTAAAAAATCAAAAAAATCGCAAAAAACCACGTCAAAAATGATTCATTTAAAAAATTTTAACTAAGATTCTTGAAAAAAAAATCAAATTCCAGTAAACTTTTTTTTGAATATGCAGTCTTGTGTATATATGTATTAGAAACAATTTGGTGTATAAATCGTCCTTGTAGGATGTATGGTTTGGGAGTTATGACGGAAAAAGCACATGTTTTTGGCCAGCTTCCACTCCAAAAAGTGTTCTACAACTCCTAAACTACAAGAGATAGAGCAAACGGCATTTGGACAAAGGAGTATCCCTTCTTAAGGACGAGGACCTGGTGTTCATTTTAATGCATGAATCGTCCTTATCTGATATGTAGTTTTTATTTTAGAAAATAAATAAAAAAAATAAAAATTGACAAAAAAGGGCACATGAAATTAACAAGAAATCTAATTTTTAAAATTATTTTAAGGATACTGTCTTGTGGGCAGTAGCTTAAGGAACATTTTGATGCATAAATCGTCCTTTTATGATGTATGGTTTAGAAGTTATGGCTAAAAAATCAAAAAAATCGCAAAAAACCACGTCAAAAATGATTCATGTAAAAAATTTTAAGATTTAAGATTCTTGAAAAAAAAATCAAATTCCAGTAAACTTTTTACTGAATATGCAGTCTTGTGTATATATGTATTAGAAACAATTTGGTGTATAAATCGTCCTTGTAGGATGTATGGTTTGGGAGTTATGACGGAAAAAGCACATGTTTTTGGCCAGCTTCCACTCCAAAAAGTGTTCTACAACTCCTAAACTACAAGAGATAGAGCAAACGGCATTTGGACTAATGCTCATTTTAATGCATGAATCGTCCTTATCTGATATGTAGTTTTTATTTTAGAAAATAAATAAAAAAAATAAAAATTGACAAAAAAGGGCACATGAAATTAACATGAAATCTAATTTTTAAAATTATTTTAAGGATACAGTCTTGTGGGCAGTAGCTTAAGGAACATTTTGATGCATAAATCGTCCTTTTATGATGTATGGTTTAGAAGTTATGGCTAAAAAATCAAAAAAATCGCAAAAAACCACGTCAAAAATGATTCATGTAAAAAATTTTAACTAAGATTCTTGAAAAAAAAATCAAATTCCAGTAAACTTTTTACTGAATATGCAGTCTTGTGTATATATGTATTAGAAACAATTTGGTGTATAAATCGTCCTTGTAGGATGTATGGTTTGGGAGTTATGACGGAAAAAGCACATGTTTTTGGCCAGCTTCCACTCCAAAAAGTGTTCTACAACTCCTAAACTACAAGAGATAGAGCAAACGGCATTTGGACAAAGGAGTATCCCTTCTTAAGGACGAGGACCTGGTGCTCATTTTAATGCATGAATCGTCCTTATCTGATATGTAGTTTTTATTTTAGAAAATAAATAAAAAAAATAAAAATTGACAAAAAAGGGCACATGAAATTAACATGAAATCTAATTTTTAAAATTATTTTAAGGATACAGTCTTGTGGGTAGTAGCTTAAGGAACTTTTTGATGCATAAATCGTCCTTTTATGATGTATGGTTTAGAAGTTATGGCTAAAAAATCAAAAAAATCGCAAAAAACCACGTCAAAAACTATGATTCATGTAAAAAATTTTAACTAAGATTCTTGAAAAAAAATCAAATTCCAGAAAACTTTTTTCTGAATATGCAGTCTTGTGTATATATGTATTAGAAACAATTTGGTGTATAAATCGTCCTTGTAGGATGTATGGTTTGGGAGTTATGACGGAAAAAGCACATGTTTTTGGCCAGCTTCCACTCCAAAAAGTGTTCTACAACTCCTAAACTACAAGAGATAGAGCAAACGGCATTTGGACTAATGCTCATTTTAATGCATGAATCGTCCTTATCTGATATGTAGTTTTTATTTTAGAAAATAAATAAAAAAAATAAAAATTGACAAAAAAGGGCACATGAAATTAACATGAAATCTAATTTTTAAAATTATTTTAAGGATACAGTCTTGTGGGCAGTAGCTTAAGGAACATTTTGATGCATAAATCTTCCTTTTATGATGTATGGTTTAGAAGTTATGGCTAAAAAATAAAAAAAATCGCAAAAAACCACGTCAAAAACTATGATTCATGTAAAAAATTTTAACTAAGATTCTTGAAAAAAAATCAAATTCCAGAAAACTTTTTTCTGAATATGCAGTCTTGTGTATATATGTATTAGAAACAATTTGGTGTATAAATCGTCCTTGTAGGATGTACAGTTTGGGAGTTATGACGGAAAAAGCACATGTTTTTGGCGAGCTACCACTCCAAAAAGTGTTCTACAACTCCTAAACTACAAGAGATAGAGCAAACGGCATTTGGACAAAGGAGTATCCCTTCTTAAGGACGAGGACCTGGTGCTCATTTTAATGCATGAATCGTCCTTATCTGATATGTAGTTTTTATTTTAGAAAATAAATAAAAAAAATAAAAATTGACAAAAAAGGGCACATGAAATTAACATGAAATCTAATTTTTAAAATTATTTTAAGGATACAGTCTTGTGGGTAGTAGCTTAAGGAACATTTTGATGCATAAATCGTCCTTTTATGATGTATGGTTTAGAAGTTATGGCTAAAAAATCAAAAAAATCGCAAAAAACCACGTCAAAAACTATGATTCATGTAAAAAATTTTAACTAAGATTCTTGAAAAAAAATCAAATTCCAGAAAACTTTTTTCTGAATATGCAGTCTTGTGTATATATGTATAAGAAACAATTTGGTGTATAAATCGTCCTTGTAGGATGTATGGTTTGGGAGTTATGACGGAAAAAGCACATGTTTTTGGCCAGCTTCCACTCCAAAAAGTGTTCTACAACTCCTAAACTACAAGAGATAGAGCAAACGGCATTTGGACTAATGCTCATTTTAATGCATGAATCGTCCTTATCTGATATGTAGTTTTTATTTTAGAAAATAAATAAAAAAAATAAAAATTGACAAAAAAGGGCACATGAAATTAACATGAAATCTAATTTTTAAAATTATTTTAAGGATACAGTCTTGTGGGCAGTAGCTTAAGAAACATTTTGATGCATAAATCGTCCTTTTATGATGTATGGTTTAGAAGTTATGGCTAAAAAATCAAAAAAATCGCAAAAAACCACGTCAAAAATGATTCATGTAAAAAATTTTAACTAAGATTCTTGAAAAAAAAATCAAATTCCAGTAAACTTTTTACTGAATATGCAGTCTTGTGTATATATGTATTAGAAACAATTTGGTGTATAAATCGTCCTTGTAGGATGTATGGTTTGGGAGTTATGACGGAAAAAGCACATGTTTTTGGCCAGCTTCCACTCCAAAAAGTGTTCTACAACTCCTAAACTACAAGAGATAGAGCAAACGGCATTTGGACAAAGGAGTATCCCTTCTTAAGGACGAGGACCTGGTGTTCATTTTAATGCATGAATCGTCCTTATCTGATATGTAGTTTTTATTTTAGAAAATAAATAAAAAAAATAAAAATTGACAAAAAAGGGCACATGAAATTAACAAGAAATCTAATTTTTAAAATTATTTTAAGGATACTGTCTTGTGGGCAGTAGCTTAAGGAACATTTTGATGCATAAATCGTCCTTTTATGATGTATGGTTTAGAAGTTATGGCTAAAAAATCAAAAAAATCGCAAAAAACCACGTCAAAAATGATTCATGTAAAAAATTTTAACTAAGATTCTTGAAAAAAAAATCAAATTCCAGTAAACTTTTTACTGAATATGCAGTCTTGTGTATATATGTATTAGAAACAATTTGGTGTATAAATCGTCCTTGTAGGATGTATGGTTTGGGAGTTATGACGGAAAAAGCACATGTTTTTGGCCAGCTTCCACTCCAAAAAGTGTTCTACAACTCCTAAACTACAAGAGATAGAGCAAACGGCATTTGGACTAATGCTCATTTTAATGCATGAATCGTCCTTATCTGATATGTAGTTTTTATTTTAGAAAATAAATAAAAAAAATAAAAATTGACAAAAAAGGGCACATGAAATTAACATGAAATCTAATTTTTAAAATTATTTTAAGGATACAGTCTTGTGGGCAGTAGCTTAAGGAACATTTTGATGCATAAATCGTCCTTTTATGATGTATGGTTTAGAAGTTATGGCTAAAAAATCAAAAAAATCGCAAAAAACCACGTCAAAAATGATTCATGTAAAAAATTTTAACTAAGATTCTTGAAAAAAAAATCAAATTCCAGTAAACTTTTTACTGAATATGCAGTCTTGTGTATATATGTATTAGAAACAATTTGGTGTATAAATCGTCCTTGTAGGATGTATGGTTTGGGAGTTATGACGGAAAAAGCACATGTTTTTGGCCAGCTTCCACTCCAAAAAGTGTTCTACAACTCCTAAACTACAAGAGATAGAGCAAACGGCATTTGGACAAAGGAGTATCCCTTCTTAAGGACGAGGACCTGGTGCTCATTTTAATGCATGAATCGTCCTTATCTGATATGTAGTTTTTATTTTAGAAAATAAAAAAAAAAAATAAAAATTGACAAAAAAGGGCACATGAAATTAACATGAAATCTAATTTTTAAAATTATTTTAAGGATACAGTCTTGTGGGTAGTAGCTTAAGGAACTTTTTGATGCATAAATCGTCCTTTTATGATGTATGGTTTAGAAGTTATGGCTAAAAAATCAAAAAAATCGCAAAAAACCACGTCAAAAACTATGATTCATGTAAAAAATTTTAACTAAGATTCTTGAAAAAAAATCAAATTCCAGAAAACTTTTTTCTGAATATGCAGTCTTGTGTATATATGTATTAGAAACAATTTGGTGTATAAATCGTCCTTGTAGGATGTATGGTTTGGGAGTTATGACGGAAAAAGCACATGTTTTTGGCCAGCTTCCACTCCAAAAAGTGTTCTACAACTCCTAAACTACAAGAGATAGAGCAAACGGCATTTGGACTAATGCTCATTTTAATGCATGAATCGTCCTTATCTGATATGTAGTTTTTATTTTAGAAAATAAATAAAAAAAATAAAAATTGACAAAAAAGGGCACATGAAATTAACATGAAATCTAATTTTTAAAATTATTTTAAGGATACAGTCTTGTGGGCAGTAGCTTAAGGAACATTTTGATGCATAAATCTTCCTTTTATGATGTATGGTTTAGAAGTTATGGCTAAAAAATAAAAAAAATCGCAAAAAACCACGTCAAAAACTATGATTCATGTAAAAAATTTTAACTAAGATTCTTGAAAAAAAATCAAATTCCAGAAAACTTTTTTCTGAATATGCAGTCTTGTGTATATATGTATTAGAAACAATTTGGTGTATAAATCGTCCTTGTAGGATGTACAGTTTGGGAGTTATGACGGAAAAAGCACATGTTTTTGGCGAGCTACCACTCCAAAAAGTGTTCTACAACTCCTAAACTACAAGAGATAGAGCAAACGGCATTTGGACAAAGGAGTATCCCTTCTTAAGGACGAGGACCTGGTGCTCATTTTAATGCATGAATCGTCCTTATCTGATATGTAGTTTTTATTTTAGAAAATAAATAAAAAAAATAAAAATTGACAAAAAAGGGCACATGAAATTAACATGAAATCTAATTTTTAAAATTATTTTAAGGATACAGTCTTGTGGGTAGTAGCTTAAGGAACATTTTGATGCATAAATCGTCCTTTTATGATGTATGGTTTAGAAGTTATGGCTAAAAAATCAAAAAAATCGCAAAAAACCACGTCAAAAACTATGATTCATGTAAAAAATTTTAACTAAGATTCTTGAAAAAAAATCAAATTCCAGAAAACTTTTTTCTGAATATGCAGTCTTGTGTATATATGTATAAGAAACAATTTGGTGTATAAATCGTCCTTGTAGGATGTATGGTTTGGGAGTTATGACGGAAAAAGCACATGTTTTTGGCCAGCTTCCACTCCAAAAAGTGTTCTACAACTCCTAAACTACAAGAGATAGAGCAAACGGCATTTGGACTAATGCTCATTTTAATGCATGAATCGTCCTTATCTGATATGTAGTTTTTATTTTAGAAAATAAATAAAAAAAATAAAAATTGACAAAAAAGGGCACATGAAATTAACATGAAATCTAATTTTTAAAATTATTTTAAGGATACAGTCTTGTGGGCAGTAGCTTAAGAAACATTTTGATGCATAAATCGTCCTTTTATGATGTATGGTTTAGAAGTTATGGCTAAAAAATCAAAAAAATCGCAAAAAACCACGTCAAAAATGATTCATGTAAAAAATTTTAACTAAGATTCTTGAAAAAAAAATCAAATTCCAGTAAACTTTTTACTGAATATGCAGTCTTGTGTATATATGTATTAGAAACAATTTGGTGTATAAATCGTCCTTGTAGGATGTATGGTTTGGGAGTTATGACGGAAAAAGCACATGTTTTTGGCCAGCTTCCACTCCAAAAAGTGTTCTACAACTCCTAAACTACAAGAGATAGAGCAAACGGCATTTGGACTAATGCTCATTTTAATGCATGAATCGTCCTTATCTGATATGTAGTTTTTATTTTAGAAAATAAATAAAAAAAATAAAAATTGACAAAAAAGGGCACATGAAATTAACATGAAATCTAATTTTTAAAATTATTTTAAGGATACAGTCTTGTGGGTAGTAGCTTAAGGAACATTTTGATGCATAAATCGTCCTTTTATGATGTATGGTTTAGAAGTTATGGCTAAAAAATCAAAAAAATCGCTAAAAACCACGTCAAAAACTATGATTCATGTAAAAAATTTTAACTAAGATTCTTGAAAAAAAATCAAATTCCAGAAAACTTTTTTCTGAATATGCAGTCTTGTGTATATATGTATAAGAAACAATTTGGTGTATAAATCGTCCTTGTAGGATGTATGGTTTGGGAGTTATGACGGAAAAAGCACATGTTTTTGGCCAGCTTCCACTCCAAAAAGTGTTCTACAACTCCTAAACTACAAGAGATAGAGCAAACGGCATTTGGACAAAGGAGTATCCCTTCTTAAGGACGAGGACCTGGTGCTCATTTTAATGCATGAATCGTCCTTATCTGATATGTAGTTTTTATTTTAGAAAATAAATAAAAAAAATAAAAATTGACAAAAAAGGGCACATAAATTAACATGAAATCTAATTTTTAAAATTATTTTAAGGATACAGTCTTGTGGGCAGTAGCTTAAGGAACATTTTGATGCATAAATCGTCCTTTTATGATGTATGGTTTAGAAGTTATGGCTAAAAAATCAAAAAAATCGCAAAAAACCACGTCAAAAACTATGATTCATGTAAAAAATTTTAACTAAGATTCTTGAAAAAAAATCAAATTCCAGAAAACTTTTTTCTGAATATGCAGTCTTGTGTATATATGTATTAGAAACAATTTGGTGTATAAATCGTCCTTGTAGGATGTATGGTTTGGGAGTTATGACGGAAAAAGCACATGTTTTTGGCCAGCTTCCACTCCAAAAAGTGTTCTACAACTCCTAAACTACAAGAGATAGAGCAAACGGCATTTGGACAAAGGAGTATCCCTTCTTAAGGACGAGGACCTGGTGCTCATTTTAATGCATGAATCGTCCTTATCTGATATGTAGTTTTTATTTTAGAAAACAAATAAAAAAAATAAAAATTGACAAAAAAGGGTACATGAAATTTACATGAAATCTAATTTTTAAAATTATTTTAAGGATACAGTCTTGTGGGTAGTAGCTTAAGGAACATTTTGATGCATAAATCGTCCTTTTATGATGTATGGTTTAGAAGTTATGGTTAAAAAGCAAAAAAAATCGCAAAAAACCACGTCAAAAACTATGATTCATGTAAAAAATTTTAACTAAGATTCTTGAAAAAAATCAAATTCCAGAAAACTTTTTTCTGAATATGCAGTCTTGTGTATATATGTATTAGAAACAATTTGGTGTATAAATCGTCCTTGTAGGATGTATGGTTTGGGAGTTATGACGGAAAAAGCACATGTTTTTGGCCAGCTTCCACTCCAAAAAGTGTTCTACAACTCCTAAACTACAAGAGATAGAGCAAACGGCATTTGGACAAAGGAGTATCCCTTCTTAAGGACGAGGACCTGGTGCTCATTTTAATGCATGAATCGTCCTTATCTGATATGTAGTTTTTATTTTAGAAAATAAATAAAAAAAAATAAAAATTGACAAAAAAGGGCACATGAAATTAACATGAAATCTAATTTTTAAAATTATTTTAAGGATACAGTGTTGTGGGCAGTAGCTTAAGGAACATTTTGATGCATAAATCGTCCTTTTATGATGTATGGTTTAGAAGTTATGGCTAAAAAATCAAAAAAATCGCAAAAAACCACGTCAAAAAGTATGATTCATGTAAAAAATTTTAACTAAGATTCTTGAAAAAAAAATCAAATTCCAGAAAACTTTTTTCTGAATACGCAGTCTTGTGTATATATGTATTAGAAATAATTTGGTGTATAAATCGTCCTTGTAGGATGTATGGTTTGGGAGTTATGACGGAAAAAGCACATGTTTTTGGCCAGCTCCCACTCCAAAAAGTGTTCTACAACTCCTAAACTACAAGAGATAGAGCAAACGGCATTTGGACAAAGGAGTATCCCTTCTTAAGGACGAGGACCTGGTGCTCATTTTAATGCATGAATCGTCCTTATCTGATATGTAGTTTTTATTTTAGAAAATAAATAAAAAAAATAAAAATTGACAAAAAAGGGCACATAAATTAACATGAAATCTAATTTTTAAAATTATTTTAAGGATACAGTCTTATGGGCAGTAGCTTAAGGAACATTTTGATGCATAAATCGTCCTTTTATGATGTATGGTTTAGAAGTTATGGCTAAAAAATCAAAAAAATCGCAAAAAACCACGTCAAAAATGATTCATGTAAAAAATTTTAACTAAGATTCTTGAAAAAAAAATCAAATTCCAGTAAACTTTTTTCTGAATATGCAGTCTTGTGTATATATGTATTAGAAACAATTTGGTGTATAAATCGTCCTTGTAGGATGTATGGTTTGGGAGTTATGACGGAAAAAGCACATGTTTTTGGCCAGCTTCCACTCCAAAAAGTGTTCTACAACTCCTAAACTACAAGAGATACAGCAAACGGCATTTGGACAAAGGAGTATCCCTTCTTAAGGACGAGGACCTGGTGCTCATTTTAATGCATGAATCGTCCTTATCTGATATGTAGTTTTTATTTTAGAAAATAAATAAAAAAAATAAAAATTGACAAAAAAGGGCACATGAAATTAACATGAAATATAATTTTTAAAATTATTTGCAAATAAATGCTCATTTTAATGCATGAATCGTCCTTATCTGATATGTAGTTTTTATTTTAGAAAATAAATAAAAAAAATCAAAATTGACAAAAAAGGACACATGAAATCAACATGAAATCTAATTTTTAAAATTATTTTAAGGATACAGTCTTGTGGGCAGTAGCTTAAGGAACATTTTGATGCATAAATCGTCCTTTTATGATGTATGGTTTAGAAGTTATGGCTAAAAAATCAAAAAAATCGCAAAAAACCACGTCAAAAACTATGATTCATGTAAAAAATTTTAGCTAAGATTCTTGAAAAAAAAATCAAATTCCAGAAAACTTTTTTCTGAATACGCAGTCTTGTGTATATATGTATTGGAAATAATTTGGTGTATAAATCGTCCTTGTAGGATGTATGGTTTGGGAGTTATGACGGAAAAAGCACATGTTTTTGGCCAGCTCCCACTCCAAAAAGTGTTCTACAACTCCTAAACTACAAGAGATAGAGCAAACGGCATTTGGACAAAGGAGTATCCCTTCTTAAGGACGAGGACCTGGTGCTCATTTTAATGCATGAATCGTCCTTATCTGATATGTAGTTTTTATTTTAGAAAATAAATAAAAAAAATAAAAATTGACAAAAAAGGGCACATAAATTAACATGAAATCTAATTTTTAAAATTATTTTAAGGATACAGTCTTGTGGGCAGTAGCTTAAGGAACATTTTGATGCATAAATCGTCCTTTTATGATGTATGGTTTAGAAGTTATGGCTAAAAAATCAAAAAAATCGCAAAAAACCACGTCAAAAATGATTCATGTAAAAAATTTTAACTAAGATTCTTGAAAAAAAAATCAAATTCCAGTAAACTTTTTTCTGAATATGCAGTCTTGTGTATATATGTATTAGAAACAATTTGGTGTATAAATCGTCCTTGTAGGATGTATGGTTTGGGAGTTATGACGGAAAAAGCACATGTTTTTGGCCAGCTTCCACTCCAAAAAGTGTTCTACAACTCCTAAACTACAAGAGATAGAGCAAACGGCATTTGGACAAAGGAGTATCCCTTCTTAAGGACGAGGACCTGGTGCTCATTTTAATGCATGAATCGTCCTTATCTGATATGTAGTTTTTATTTTAGAAAATAAATAAAAAAAATAAAAATTGACAAAAAAGGGCACATGAAATTAACATGAAATATAATTTTTAAAATTATTTGCAAATGCTCATTTTAATGCATGAATCGTCCTTATCTGATATGTAGTTTTTATTTTAGAAAATAAATAAAAAAAATCAAAATTGACAAAAAAGGACACATGAAATCAACATGAAATCTAATTTTTAAAATTATTTTAAGGATACAGTCTTGTGGGCAGTAGCTTAAGGAACATTTTGATGCATAAATCGTCCTTTTATGATGTATGGTTTAGAAGTTATGGCTAAAAAATCAAAAAAATCGCAAAAAACCACGTCAAAAACTATGATTCATGTAAAAAATTTTAACTAAGATTCTTGAAAAAAAATCAAATTCCAGAAAACTTTTTTCTGAATATGCAGTCTTGTGTATATATGTATTAGAAACAATTTGGTGTATAAATCGTCCTTGTAGGATGTACAGTTTGGGAGTTATGACGGAAAAAGCACATGTTTTTGGCGAGCTACCACTCCAAAAAGTGTTCTACAACTCCTAAACTACAAGAGATAGAGCAAACGGCATTTGGACAAAGGAGTATCCCTTCTTAAGGACGAGGACCTGGTGCTCATTTTAATGCATGAATCGTCCTTATCTGATATGTAGTTTTTATTTTAGAAAATAAATAAAAAAAATAAAAATTGACAAAAAAGGGCACATGAAATTAACATGAAATCTAATTTTTAAAATTATTTTAAGGATACAGTCTTGTGGGCAGTAGCTTAAGGAACATTTTGATGCATAAATCGTTCTTTTATGATGTATGGTTTAGAAGTTATGGCTAAAAAATTAAAAAATCCCCAAAAAACCACGTCAAAAATGATTCATGTAAAAAATTTTAACTAAGATTCTTGAAAAAAAAAATCAAATTCCAGTAAACTTTTTTCTGAATATGCAGTCTTGTGTATATATGTATTAGAAACAATTTGGTGTATAAATCGTCCTTGTAGGATGTATGGTTTGGGAGTTATGACGGAAAAAGCACATGTTTTTGGCCAGCTTCCACTCCAAAAAGTGTTCTACAACTCCTAAACTACAAGAGATAGAGCAAACGGCATTTGGACAAAGGAGTATCCCTTCTTAAGGACGAGGACCTGGTGCTCATTTTAATGCATGAATCGTCCTTATCTGATATGTAGTTTTTATTTTAGAAAATAAATAAAAAAAATAAAAATTGACAAAAAAGGGCACATGAAATTAACATGAAATCTAATTTTTAAAATTATTTTAAGGATACAGTGTTGTGGGCAGTAGCTTAAGGAACATTTTGATGCATAAATCGTCCTTTTATGATGTATGGTTTAGAAGTTATGGCTAAAAAATCAAAAAAATCGCAAAAAACCACGTCAAAAACTATGATTCATGTAAAAAATTTTAAATAAGATTCTTGAAAAAAAATCAAATTCCAGAAAACTTTTTTCTGAATATGCAGTCTTGTGTATATATGTATTAGAAACAATTTGGTGTATAAATCGTCCTTGTAGGATGTACAGTTTGGGAGTTATGACGGAAAAAGCACATGTTTTTGGCGAGCTACCACTCCAAAAAGTGTTCTACAACTCCTAAACTACAAGAGATAGAGCAAACGGCATTTGGACAAAGGAGTATCCCTTCTTAAGGACGAGGACCTGGTGCTCATTTTAATGCATGAATCGTCCTTATCTGATATGTAGTTTTTATTTTAGAAAATAAATAAAAAAAATAAAAATTGACAAAAAAGGGCACATGAAATTAACATGAAATCTAATTTTTAAAATTATTTTAAGGATACAGTCTTGTGGGCAGTAGCTTAAGGAACATTTTGATGCATAAATCGTTCTTTTATGATGTATGGTTTAGAAGTTATGGCTAAAAAATAAAAAAAATCGCAAAAAACCACGTCAAAAATGATTCATGTAAAAAATTTTAACTAAGATTCTTGAAAAAAAAATCAAATTCCAGTAAACTTTTTTCTGAATATGCAGTCTTGTGTATATATGTATTAGAAACAATTTGGTGTATAAATCGTCCTTGTAGGATGTATGGTTTGGGAGTTATGACGGAAAAAGCACATGTTTTTGGCCAGCTTCCACTCCAAAAAGTGTTCTACAACTCCTAAACTACAAGAGATAGAGCAAACGGCATTTGGACAAAGGAGTATCCCTTCTTAAGGACGAGGACCTGGTGCTCATTTTAATGCATGAATCGTCCTTATCTGATATGTAGTTTTTATTTTAGAAAATAAATAAAAAAAATAAAAATTGACAAAAAAGGGCACATGAAATTAACATGAAATCTAATTTTTAAAATTATTTTAAGGATACAGTGTTGTGGGCAGTAGCTTAAGGAACATTTTGATGCATAAATCGTCCTTTTATGATGTATGGTTTAGAAGTTATGGCTAAAAAATCAAAAAAATCGCAAAAAACCACGTCAAAAACTATGATTCATGTAAAAAATTTTAACTAAGATTCTTGAAAAAAAATCAAATTCCAGAAAACTTTTTTCTGAATATGCAGTCTTGTGTATATATGTATTAGAAACAATTTGGTGTATAAATCGTCCCTGTAGGATGTATGGTTTGGGAGTTATGACGGAAAAAGCACATGTTTTTGGCCAGCTTCCACTCCAAAAAGTGTTCTACAACTCCTAAACTACAATGAATAGAGCAAACGGCATTTGGACAAATGCTCATTTTAATGCATGAATCGTCCTTATCTGATATGTAGTTTTTATTTTAGAAAATAAATAAAAAAAATCAAAATTGACAAAAAAGGACACATGAAATCAACATGAAATCTAATTTTTACAATTATTTTAAGGATACAGTCTTGTTGGCAGTAGCTTAAGGAACATTTTGATGCATAAATCGTCCTTTTATGATGTATGGTTTAGAAGTTATGGCTAAAAAATCAAAAAAATCGCAAAAAACCACGTCAAAAACTATGATTCATGTAAAAAATTTTAACTAAGATTCTTGAAAAAAAATCAAATTCCAGAAAACTTTTTTCTGAATATGCAGTCTTCTGTATATATGTATTAGAAACAATTTGGTGTATAAATCGTCCTTGTAGGATGTATGGTTTGGGAGTTATGACGGAAAAAGCACATGTTTTTGGCCAGCTTCCACTCCAAAAAGTGTTCTACAACTCCTAAACTACAAGAGATAGAGCAAACGGCATTTGGACAAATGCTCATTTTAATGCATGAATCGTCCTTATCTGATATGTAGTTTTTATTTTAGAAAATAAATAAAAAAAATCAAAATTGACAAAAAAGGACACATGAAATCAACATGAAATCTAATTTTTAAAATTATTTTAAGGATACAGTCTTGTGGGCAGTAGCTTAAGGAACATTTTGATGCATAAATCGTTCTTTTATGATGTATGGTTTAGAAGTTATGGCTAAAAAATCAAAAAAATCGCAAAAAACCACGTCAAAAATGATTCATGTAAAAAATTTTAACTAAGATTCTTGAAAAAAAAATCAAATTCCAGTAAACTTTTTTCTGAATATGCAGTCTTGTGTATATATGTATTAGAAACAATTTGGTGTATAAATCGTCCTTGTAGGATGTATGGTTTGGGAGTTATGACGGAAAAAGCACATGTTTTTGGCCAGCTTCCACTCCAAAAAGTGTTCTACAACTCCTAAACTACAAGAGATAGAGCAAACGGCATTTGGACAAAGGAGTATCCCTTCTTAAGGACGAGGACCTGGTGCTCATTTTAATGCATGAATCGTCCTTATCTGATATGTAGTTTTTATTTTAGAAAATAAATAAAAAAAATAAAAATTGACAAAAAAGGGCACATGAAATTAACATGAAATCTAATTTTTAAAATTATTTTAAGGATACAGTGTTGTGGGCAGTAGCTTAAGGAACATTTTGATGCATAAATCGTCCTTTTATGATGTATGGTTTAGAAGTTATGGCTAAAAAATCAAAAAAATCGCAAAAAACCACGTCAAAAACTATGATTCATGTAAAAAATTTTAACTAAGATTCTTGAAAAAAAATCAAATTCCAGAAAACTTTTTTCTGAATATGCAGTCTTCTGTATATATGTATTAGAAACAATTTGGTGTATAAATCGTCCTTGTAGGATGTATGGTTTGGGAGTTATGACGGAAAAAGCACATGTTTTTGGCCAGCTTCCACTCCAAAAAGTGTTCTACAACTCCTAAACTACAAGAGATAGAGCAAACGGCATTTGGACAAATGCTCATTTTAATGCATGAATCGTCCTTATCTGATATGTAGTTTTTATTTTAGAAAATAAATAAAAAAAATCAAAATTGACAAAAAAGGACACATGAAATCAACATGAAATCTAATTTTTAAAATTATTTTAAGGATACAGTCTTGTGGGCAGTAGCTTAAGGAACATTTTGATGCATAAATCGTTCTTTTATGATGTATGGTTTAGAAGTTATGGCTAAAAAATTAAAAAATCCCCAAAAAACCACGTCAAAAATGATTCATGTAAAAAATTTTAACTAAGATTCTTGAAAAAAAATCAAATTCCAGAAAACTTTTTTCTGAATATGCAGTCTTGTGTATATATGTATTAGAAACAATTTGGTGTATAAATCGTCATTGTAGGATGTATGGTTTGGGAGTTATGACGGAAAAAGCACATGTTTTTGGCCAGCTTCCACTCCAAAAAGTGTTCTACAACTCCTAAACTACAAGAGATAGAGCAAACGGCATTTGGACAAAGGAGTATCCCTTCTTAAGGACGAGGACCTGGTGCTCATTTTAATGCATGAATCGTCCTTATCTGATATGTAGTTTTTATTTTAGAAAATAAATAAAAAAAATAAAAATTGACAAAAAAGGGCACATGAAATTAACATGAAATCTAATTTTTAAAATTATTTGCAAATGCTCATTTTAATGCATGAATCGTCCTTATCTGATATGTAGTTTTTATTTTAGAAAATAAATAAAAAAAATCAAAATTGACAAAAAAGGACACATGAAATCAACATGAAATCTAATTTTTAAAATTATTTTAAGGATACAGTCTTGTGGGCAGTAGCTTAAGGAACATTTTGATGCATAAATCGTCCTTTTATGATGTATGGTTTAGAAGTTATGGCTAAAAAATCAAAAAAATCGCAAAAAACCACGTCAAAAACTATGATTCATGTAAAAAATTTTAACTAAGATTCTTGAAAAAAAATCAAATTCCAGAAAACTTTTTTCTGAATATGCAGTCTTGTGTATATATGTATTAGAAACAATTTGGTGTATAAATCGTCCTTGTAGGATGTACAGTTTGGGAGTTATGACGGAAAAAGCACATGTTTTTGGCGAGCTACCACTCCAAAAAGTGTTCTACAACTCCTAAACTACAAGAGATAGAGCAAACGGCATTTGGACAAAGGAGTATCCCTTCTTAAGGACGAGGACCTGGTGCTCATTTTAATGCATGAATCGTCCTTATCTGATATGTAGTTTTTATTTTAGAAAATAAATAAAAAAAATAAAAATTGACAAAAAAGGGCACATGAAATTAACATGAAATCTAATTTTTAAAATTATTTTAAGGATACAGTCTTGTGGGCAGTAGCTTAAGGAACATTTTGATGCATAAATCGTTCATTTATGATGTATGGTTTAGAAGTTATGGCTAAAAAATTAAAAAATCCCCAAAAAACCACGTCAAAAATGATTCATGTAAAAAATTTTAACTAAGATTCTTGAAAAAAAAAAAATCAAATTCCAGTAAACTTTTTTCTGAATATGCAGTCTTGTGTATATATGTATTAGAAACAATTTGGTGTATAAATCGTCCTTGTAGGATGTATGGTTTGGGAGTTATGACGGAAAAAGCACATGTTTTTGGCCAGCTTCCACTCCAAAAAGTGTTCTACAACTCCTAAACTACAAGAGATAGAGCAAACGGAATTTGGACAAAGGAGTATCCCTTCTTAAGGACGAGGACCTGGTGCTCATTTTAATGCATGAATCGTCCTTATCTGATATGTAGTTTTTATTTTAGAAAATAAATAAAAAAAATAAAAATTGACAAAAAAGGGCACATGAAATTAACATGAAATCTAATTTTTAAAATTATTTTAAGGATACAGTGTTGTGGGCAGTAGCTTAAGGAACATTTTGATGCATAAATCGTCCTTTTATGATGTATGGTTTAGAAGTTATGGCTAAAAAATCAAAAAAATCGCAAAAAACCACGTCAAAAACTATGATTCATGTAAAAAATTTTAAATAAGATTCTTGAAAAAAAATCAAATTCCAGAAAACTTTTTTCTGAATATGCAGTCTTGTGTATATATGTATTAGAAACAATTTGGTGTATAAATCGTCCTTGTAGGATGTATGGTTTGGGAGTTATGACGGAAAAAGCACATGTTTTTGGCCAGCTTCCACTCCAAAAAGTGTTCTACAACTCCTAAACTACAAGAGATACAGCAAACGGCATTTGGACAAAGGAGTATCCCTTCTTAAGGACGAGGACCTGGTGCTCATTTTAATGCATGAATCGTCCTTATCTGATATGTAGTTTTTATTTTAGAAAATAAATAAAAAAAATAAAAATTGACAAAAAAGGGCACATGAAATTAACATGAAATCTAATTTTTAAAATTATTTTAAGGATACAGTCTTGTGGACAGTAGCTTAAGGAACATTTTGATGCATAAATCGTTCTTTTATGATGTATGGTTTAGAAGTTATGGCTAAAAAATCAAAAAAATCGCAAAAAACCACGTCAAAAATGATTCATGTAAAAAATTTTAACTAAGATTCTTGAAAAAAAAATCAAATTCCAGTAAACTTTTTTCTGAATATGCAGTCTTGTGTATATATGTATTAGAAACAATTTGGTGTATAAATCGTCCTTGTAGGATGTATGGTTTGGGAGTTATGACGGAAAAAGCACATGTTTTTGGCCAGCTTCCACTCCAAAAAGTGTTCTACAACTCCTAAACTACAAGAGATAGAGCAAACGGCATTTGGACAAAGGAGTATCCCTTCTTAAGGACGAGGACCTGGTGCTCATTTTAATGCATGAATCGTCCTTATCTGATATGTAGTTTTTATTTTAGAAAATAAATAAAAAAAATCAAAATTGACAAAAAAGGGCACATGAAATTAACATGAAATCTAATTTTTAAAATTATTTTAAGGATACAGTGTTGTGGGCAGTAGCTTAAGGAACATTTTGATGCATAAATCGTCCTTTTATGATGTATGGTTTAGAAGTTATGGCTAAAAAATCAAAAAAATCGCAAAAAACCACGTCAAAAACTATGATTCATGTAAAAAATTTTAACTAAGATTCTTGAAAAAAAATCAAATTCCAGAAAACTTTTTTCTGAATATGCAGTCTTGTGTATATATGTATTAGAAACAATTTGGTGTATAAATCGTCCCTGTAGGATGTATGGTTTGGGAGTTATGACGGAAAAAGCACATGTTTTTGGCCAGCTTCCACTCCAAAAAGTGTTCTACAACTCCTAAACTACAATGAATAGAGCAAACGGCATTTGGACAAATGCTCATTTTAATGCATGAATCGTCCTTATCTGATATGTAGTTTTTATTTTAGAAAATAAATAAAAAAAATCAAAATTGACAAAAAAGGACACATGAAATCAACATGAAATCTAATTTTTACAATTATTTTAAGGATACAGTCTTGTTGGCAGTAGCTTAAGGAACATTTTGATGCATAAATCGTCCTTTTATGATGTATGGTTTAGAAGTTATGGCTAAAAAATCAAAAAAATCGCAAAAAACCACGTCAAAAACTATGATTCATGTACAAAATTTTAACTAAGATTCTTGAAAAAAAATCAAATTCCAGAAAACTTTTTTCTGAATATGCAGTCTTCTGTATATATGTATTAGAAACAATTTGGTGTATAAATCGTCCTTGTAGGATGTATGGTTTGGGAGTTATGACGGAAAAAGCACATGTTTTTGGCCAGCTTCCACTCCAAAAAGTGTTCTACAACTCCTAAACTACAAGAGATAGAGCAAACGGCATTTGGACAAAGGAGTATCCCTTCTTAAGGACGAGGACCTGGTGCTCATTTTAATGCATGAATCGTCCTTATCTGATATGTAGTTTTTATTTTAGAAAATAAATAAAAAAAATAAAAATTGACAAAAAAGGGCACATGAAATTAACATGAAATCTAATTTTTAAAATTATTTTAAGGATACAGTGTTGTGGGCAGTAGCTTAAGGAACATTTTGATGCATAAATCGTCCTTTTATGATGTATGGTTTAGAAGTTATGGCTAAAAAATCAAAAAAATCGCAAAAAACCACGTCAAAAATGATTCATGTAAAAAATTTTAAGTAAGATTCTTGAAAAAAAAATCAAATTCCAGTAAACTTTTTTCTGAATATGCAGTCTTGTGTATATATGTATTAGAAACAATTTGGTGTATAAATCGTCCTTGTAGGATGTATGGTTTGGGAGTTATGACGGAAAAAGCACATGTTTTTGGCCAGCTTCCACTCCAAAAAGTGTTCTACAACTCCTAAACTACAAGAGATACAGCAAACGGCATTTGGACAAAGGAGTATCCCTTCTTAAGGACGAGGACCTGGTGCTCATTTTAATGCATGAATCGTCCTTATCTGATATGTAGTTTTTATTTTAGAAAATAAATAAAAAAAATAAAAATTGACAAAAAAGGGCACATGAAATTAACATGAAATATAATTTTTAAAATTATTTGCAAATGCTCATTTTAATGCATGAATCGTCCTTATCTGATATGTAGTTTTTATTTTAGAAAATAAATAAAAAAAATCAAAATTGACAAAAAAGGACACATGAAATCAACATGAAATCTAATTTTTAAAATTATTTTAAGGATACAGTCTTGTGGGCAGTAGCTTAAGGAACATTTTGATGCATAAATCGTCCTTTTATGATGTATGGTTTAGAAGTTATGGCTAAAAAATCAAAAAAATCGCAAAAAACCACGTCAAAAACTATGATTCATGTAAAAAATTTTAGCTAAGATTCTTGAAAAAAAAAATCAAATTCCAGAAAACTTTTTTCTGAATACGCAGTCTTGTGTATATATGTATTAGAAATAATTTGGTGTATAAATCGTCCTTGTAGGATGTATGGTTTGGGAGTTATGACGGAAAAAGCACATGTTTTTGGCCAGCTCCCACTCCAAAAAGTGTTCTACAACTCCTAAACTACAAGAGATAGAGCAAACGGCATTTGGACAAAGGAGTATCCCTTCTTAAGGACGAGGACCTGGTGCTCATTTTAATGCATGAATCGTCCTTATCTGATATGTAGTTTTTATTTTAGAAAATAAATAAAAAAAATAAAAATTGACAAAAAAGGGCACATAAATTAACATGAAATCTAATTTTTAAAATTATTTTAAGGATACAGTCTTGTGGGCAGTAGCTTAAGGAACATTTTGATGCATAAATCGTCCTTTTATGATGTATGGTTTAGAAGTTATGGCTAAAAAATCAAAAAAATCGCAAAAAACCACGTCAAAAATGATTCATGTAAAAAATTTTAACTAAGATTCTTGAAAAAAAAATCAAATTCCAGTAAACTTTTTTCTGAATATGCAGTCTTGTGTATATATGTATTAGAAACAATTTGGTGTATAAATCGTCCTTGTAGGATGTATGGTTTGGGAGTTATGACGGAAAAAGCACATGTTTTTGGCCAGCTTCCACTCCAAAAAGTGTTCTACAACTCCTAAACTACAAGAGATAGAGCAAACGGCATTTGGACTAATGCTCATTTTAATGCATGAATCGTCCTTATCTGATATGTAGTTTTTATTTTAGAAAATAAATAAAAAAAATAAAAATTGACAAAAAAGGGCACATGAAATTAACATGAAATCTAATTTTTAAAATTATTTGCAAATGCTCATTTTAATGCATGAATCGTCCTTATCTGATATGTAGTTTTTATTTTAGAAAATAAATAAAAAAAATCAAAATTGACAAAAAAGGACACATGAAATCAACATGAAATCTAATTTTTAAAATTATTTGCAAATGCTCATTTTAATGCATGAATCGTCCTTATCTGATATGTAGTTTTTATTTTAGAAAATAAATAAAAAAAATAAAAATTGACAAAAAAGGGCACATGAAATTAACATGAAATCTAATTTTTAAAATTATTTGCAAATGCTCATTTTAATGCATGAATCGTCCTTATCTGATATGTAGTTTTTATTTTAGAAAATAAATAAAAAAAATAAAAATTGACAAAAAAGGGCACATGAAATTAACATGAAATCTAATTTTTAAAATTATTTTAAGGATACAGTCTTGTGGGCAGTAGCTTAAGGAACATTTTGATGCATAAATCGTTCTTTTATGATGTATGGTTTAGAAGTTATGGCTAAAAAATTAAAAAATCCCCAAAAAACCACGTCAAAAATGATTCATGTAAAAAATTTTAACTAAGATTCTTGAAAAAAAAAATCAAATTCCAGTAAACTTTTTTCTGAATATGCAGTCTTGTGTATATATGTATTAGAAACAATTTGGTGTATAAATCGTCCTTGTAGGATGTATGGTTTGGGAGTTATGACGGAAAAAGCACATGTTTTTGGCCAGCTTCCACTCCAAAAAGTGTTCTACAACTCCTAAACTACAAGAGATAGAGCAAACGGCATTTGGACAAAGGAGTATCCCTTCTTAAGGACGAGGACCTGGTGCTCATTTTAATGCATGAATCGTCCTTATCTGATATGTAGTTTTTATTTTAGAAAATAAATAAAAAAAATAAAAATTGACAAAAAAGGGCACATGAAATTAACATGAAATCTAATTTTTAAAATTATTTTAAGGATACAGTGTTGTGGGCAGTAGCTTAAGGAACATTTTGATGCATAAATCGTCCTTTTATGATGTATGGTTTAGAAGTTATGGCTAAAAAATCAAAAAAATCGCAAAAAACCACGTCAAAAACTATGATTCATGTAAAAAATTTTAAATAAGATTCTTGAAAAAAAATCAAATTCCAGAAAACTTTTTTCTGAATATGCAGTCTTGTGTATATATGTATTAGAAACAATTTGGTGTATAAATCGTCCTTGTAGGATGTACAGTTTGGGAGTTATGACGGAAAAAGCACATGTTTTTGGCGAGCTACCACTCCAAAAAGTGTTCTACAACTCCTAAACTACAAGAGATAGAGCAAACGGCATTTGGACAAAGGAGTATCCCTTCTTAAGGACGAGGACCTGGTGCTCATTTTAATGCATGAATCGTCCTTATCTGATATGTAGTTTTTATTTTAGAAAATAAATAAAAAAAATAAAAATTGACAAAAAAGGGCACATGAAATTAACATGAAATCTAATTTTTAAAATTATTTTAAGGATACAGTCTTGTGGGCAGTAGCTTAAGGAACATTTTGATGCATAAATCGTTCTTTTATGATGTATGGTTTAGAAGTTATGGCTAAAAAATCAAAAAAATCGCAAAAAACCACGTCAAAAATGATTCATGTAAAAAATTTTAACTAAGATTCTTGAAAAAAAAATCAAATTCCAGTAAACTTTTTTCTGAATATGCAGTCTTGTGTATATATGTATTAGAAACAATTTGGTGTATAAATCGTCCTTGTAGGATGTATGGTTTGGGAGTTATGACGGAAAAAGCACATGTTTTTGGCCAGCTTCCACTCCAAAAAGTGTTCTACAACTCCTAAACTACAAGAGATAGAGCAAACGGCATTTGGACAAAGGAGTATCCCTTCTTAAGGACGAGGACCTGGTGCTCATTTTAATGCATGAATCGTCCTTATCTGATATGTAGTTTTTATTTTAGAAAATAAATAAAAAAAATAAAAATTGACAAAAAAGGGCACATGAAATTAACATGAAATCTAATTTTTAAAATTATTTTAAGGATACAGTGTTGTGGGCAGTAGCTTAAGGAACATTTTGATGCATAAATCGTCCTTTTATGATGTATGGTTTAGAAGTTATGGCTAAAAAATCAAAAAAATCGCAAAAAACCACGTCAAAAACTATGATTCATGTAAAAAATTTTAACTAAGATTCTTGAAAAAAAATCAAATTCCAGAAAACTTTTTTCTGAATATGCAGTCTTGTGTATATATGTATTAGAAACAATTTGGTGTATAAATCGTCCCTGTAGGATGTATGGTTTGGGAGTTATGACGGAAAAAGCACATGTTTTTGGCCAGCTTCCACTCCAAAAAGTGTTCTACAACTCCTAAACTACAATGAATAGAGCAAACGGCATTTGGACAAATGCTCATTTTAATGCATGAATCGTCCTTATCTGATATGTAGTTTTTATTTTAGAAAATAAATAAAAAAAATCAAAATTGACAAAAAAGGACACATGAAATCAACATGAAATCTAATTTTTACAATTATTTTAAGGATACAGTCTTGTTGGCAGTAGCTTAAGGAACATTTTGATGCATAAATCGTCCTTTTATGATGTATGGTTTAGAAGTTATGGCTAAAAAATCAAAAAAATCGCAAAAAACCACGTCAAAAACTATGATTCATGTAAAAAATTTTAACTAAGATTCTTGAAAAAAAATCAAATTCCAGAAAACTTTTTTCTGAATATGCAGTCTTCTGTATATATGTATTAGAAACAATTTGGTGTATAAATCGTCCTTGTAGGATGTATGGTTTGGGAGTTATGACGGAAAAAGCACATGTTTTTGGCCAGCTTCCACTCCAAAAAGTGTTCTACAACTCCTAAACTACAAGAGATAGAGCAAACGGCATTTGGACAAATGCTCATTTTAATGCATGAATCGTCCTTATCTGATATGTAGTTTTTATTTTAGAAAATAAATAAAAAAAATCAAAATTGACAAAAAAGGACACATGAAATCAACATGAAATCTAATTTTTAAAATTATTTTAAGGATACAGTCTTGTGGGCAGTAGCTTAAGGAACATTTTGATGCATAAATCGTTCTTTTATGATGTATGGTTTAGAAGTTATGGCTAAAAAATTAAAAAATCCCCAAAAAACCACGTCAAAAATGATTCATGTAAAAAATTTTAACTAAGATTCTTGAAAAAAAATCAAATTCCAGAAAACTTTTTTCTGAATATGCAGTCTTGTGTATATATGTATTAGAAACAATTTGGTGTATAAATCGTCATTGTAGGATGTATGGTTTGGGAGTTATGACGGAAAAAGCACATGTTTTTGGCCAGCTTCCACTCCAAAAAGTGTTCTACAACTCCTAAACTACAAGAGATAGAGCAAACGGCATTTGGACAAAGGAGTATCCCTTCTTAAGGACGAGGACCTGGTGCTCATTTTAATGCATGAATCGTCCTTATCTGATATGTAGTTTTTATTTTAGAAAATAAATAAAAAAAATAAAAATTGACAAAAAAGGGCACATGAAATTAACATGAAATCTAATTTTTAAAATTATTTGCAAATGCTCATTTTAATGCATGAATCGTCCTTATCTGATATGTAGTTTTTATTTTAGAAAATAAATAAAAAAAATCAAAATTGACAAAAAAGGACACATGAAATCAACATGAAATCTAATTTTTAAAATTATTTTAAGGATACAGTCTTGTGGGCAGTAGCTTAAGGAACATTTTGATGCATAAATCGTCCTTTTATGATGTATGGTTTAGAAGTTATGGCTAAAAAATCAAAAAAATCGCAAAAAACCACGTCAAAAACTATGATTCATGTAAAAAATTTTAACTAAGATTCTTGAAAAAAAATCAAATTCCAGAAAACTTTTTTCTGAATATGCAGTCTTGTGTATATATGTATTAGAAACAATTTGGTGTATAAATCGTCCTTGTAGGATGTACAGTTTGGGAGTTATGACGGAAAAAGCACATGTTTTTGGCGAGCTACCACTCCAAAAAGTGTTCTACAACTCCTAAACTACAAGAGATAGAGCAAACGGCATTTGGACAAAGGAGTATCCCTTCTTAAGGACGAGGACCTGGTGCTCATTTTAATGCATGAATCGTCCTTATCTGATATGTAGTTTTTATTTTAGAAAATAAATAAAAAAAATAAAAATTGACAAAAAAGGGCACATGAAATTAACATGAAATCTAATTTTTAAAATTATTTTAAGGATACAGTCTTGTGGGCAGTAGCTTAAGGAACATTTTGATGCATAAATCGTTCTTTTATGATGTATGGTTTAGAAGTTATGGCTAAAAAATTAAAAAATCCCCAAAAAACCACGTCAAAAATGATTCATGTAAAAAATTTTAACTAAGATTCTTGAAAAAAAAAAAAATCAAATTCCAGTAAACTTTTTTCTGAATATGCAGTCTTGTGTATATATGTATTAGAAACAATTTGGTGTATAAATCGTCCTTGTAGGATGTATGGTTTGGGAGTTATGACGGAAAAAGCACATGTTTTTGGCCAGCTTCCACTCCAAAAAGTGTTCTACAACTCCTAAACTACAAGAGATAGAGCAAACGGCATTTGGACAAAGGAGTATCCCTTCTTAAGGACGAGGACCTGGTGCTCATTTTAATGCATGAATCGTCCTTATCTGATATGTAGTTTTAATTTTAGAAAATAAATAAAAAAAATAAAAATTGACAAAAAAGGGCACATGAAATTAACATGAAATCTAATTTTTAAAATTATTTTAAGGATACAGTGTTGTGGGCAGTAGCTTAAGGAACATTTTGATGCATAAATCGTCCTTTTATGATGTATGGTTTAGAAGTTATGGCTAAAAAATCAAAAAAATCGCAAAAAACCACGTCAAAAACTATGATTCATGTAAAAAATTTTAAATAAGATTCTTGAAAAAAAATCAAATTCCAGAAAACTTTTTTCTGAATATGCAGTCTTGTGTATATATGTATTAGAAACAATTTGGTGTATAAATCGTCCTTGTAGGATGTACAGTTTGGGAGTTATGACGGAAAAAGCACATGTTTTTGGCGAGCTACCACTCCAAAAAGTGTTCTACAACTCCTAAACTACAAGAGATAGAGCAAACGGCATTTGGACAAAGGAGTATCCCTTCTTAAGGACGAGGACCTGGTGCTCATTTTAATGCATGAATCGTCCTTATCTGATATGTAGTTTTTATTTTAGAAAATAAATAAAAAAAATAAAAATTGACAAAAAAGGGCACATGAAATTAACATGAAATCTAATTTTTAAAATTATTTTAAGGATACAGTCTTGTGGACAGTAGCTTAAGGAACATTTTGATGCATAAATCGTTCTTTTATGATGTATGGTTTAGAAGTTATGGCTAAAAAATCAAAAAAATCGCAAAAAACCACGTCAAAAATGATTCATGTAAAAAATTTTAACTAAGATTCTTGAAAAAAAAATCAAATTCCAGTAAACTTTTTTCTGAATATGCAGTCTTGTGTATATATGTATTAGAAACAATTTGGTGTATAAATCGTCCCTGTAGGATGTATGGTTTGGGAGTTATGACGGAAAAAGCACATGTTTTTGGCCAGCTTCCACTCCAAAAAGTGTTCTACAACTCCTAAACTACAATGAATAGAGCAAACGGCATTTGGACAAATGCTCATTTTAATGCATGAATCGTCCTTATCTGATATGTAGTTTTTATTTTAGAAAATAAATAAAAAAAATCAAAATTGACAAAAAAGGACACATGAAATCAACATGAAATCTAATTTTTACAATTATTTTAAGGATACAGTCTTGTTGGCAGTAGCTTAAGGAACATTTTGATGCATAAATCGTCCTTTTATGATGTATGGTTTAGAAGTTATGGCTAAAAAATCAAAAAAATCGCAAAAAACCACGTCAAAAACTATGATTCATGTAAAAAATTTTAACTAAGATTCTTGAAAAAAAATCAAATTCCAGAAAACTTTTTTCTGAATATGCAGTCTTCTGTATATATGTATTAGAAACAATTTGGTGTATAAATCGTCTTTGTAGGATGTATGGTTTGGGAGTTATGACGGAAAAAGCACATGTTTTTGGCCAGCTTCCACTCCAAAAAGTGTTCTACAACTCCTAAACTACAAGAGATAGAGCAAACGGCATTTGGACAAAGGAGTATCCCTTCTTAAGGACGAGGACCTGGTGCTCATTTTAATGCATGAATCGTCCTTATCTGATATGTAGTTTTTATTTTAGAAAATAAATAAAAAAAATAAAAATTGACAAAAAAGGGCACATGAAACTAACATGAAATCTAATTTTTAAAATTATTTTAAGGATACAGTGTTGTGGGCAGTAGCTTAAGGAACATTTTGATGCATAAATCGTCCTTTTATGATGTATGGTTTAGAAGTTATGGCTAAAAAATCAAAAAAATCGCAAAAAACCACGCCAAAAACTATGATTCATGTAAAAAATTTTAACTAAGATTCTTGAAAAAAAATCAGTTTTTATTTTAGAAAATAAATAAAAAAAATAAAAATTGACAAAAAAGGGCACATGAAATTAACATGAAATCTAATTTTTAAAATTATTTTAAGGATACAGTGTTGTGGGCAGTAGCTTAAGGAACATTTTGATGCATAAATCGTCCTTTTATGATGTATGGTTTAGAAGTTATGGCTAAAAAATCAAAAAAATCGCAAAAAACCACGTCAAAAACTATGATTCATGTAAAAAATTTTAACTAAGATTCTTGAAAAAAAAATCAAATTCCAGAAAACTTTTTTCTGAATATGCAGTCTTGTGTATATATGTATTAGACACAATTTGGTGTATAAATCGTCCTTGTAGGATGTATGGTTTGGGAGTTATGACGGAAAAAGCACATGTTTTTGGCCAGCTTCCACTCCAAAAAGTGTTCTACAACTCCTAAACTACAAGAGATAGAGCAAACGGCATTTGGACAAATGCTCATTTTAATGCGTGAATCGTCCTTATCTGATATGTAGTTTTTATTTTAGAAAATAAATAAAAAAAATCAAAATTGACAAAAAAGGACACATGAAATCAACATGAAATCTAATTTTTAAAATTATTTTAAGGATACAGTCTTGTGGGCAGTAGCTTAAGGAACATTTTGATGCATAAATCGTTCTTTTATGATGTATGGTTTAGAAGTTATGGCTAAAAAATCAAAAAAATCGCAAAAAACCACGTCAAAAACTATGATTCATGTAAAAAATTTTAAATAAGATTCTTGAAAAAAAATCAAATTCCAGAAAACTTTTTTCTGAATATGCAGTCTTGTGTATATATGTATTAGAAACAATTTGGTGTATAAATCGTCCTTGTAGGATGTATGGTTTGGGAGTTATGACGGAAAAAGCACATGTTTTTGGCCAGCTACCACTCCAAAAAGTGTTCTACAACTCCTAAACTACAAGAGATAGAGCAAACGGCATTTGGACAAAGGAGTATCCCTTCTTAAGGACGAGGACCTGGTGCTCATTTTAATGCATGAATCGTCCTTATCTGATATGTAGTTTTTATTGGGGGTTGGAATTAGTTTTAAAGGTTTTCTAAGAGATGGCGTAACTATCAATAGATCGCATCGGGCACACCTGTGACTATATTCATTTCAAAGCATTTCATTTCATTCCACTGAAGTGTAAACAACATTTATTTTTTTCTCTGTGAATATGTCGACTTTCGTTCCAACAAAACGCAATTTGCGGGAAGGTTTACTTTTGTGCTTCCATTTGAAGCACAACGCACAACGAGTATAAATTATAAATTATAACGAGTATAAATTAAATTTTTCGGTGCAATTAAATGTTTCTATATTGAAGGATGATTAAATAAATTTGTGTCCCAAAGTCTTGATATCGCAATAATTAAATTCATTGATCAACCTTACAGAACTGTGAACATTGGCATTTATCGCAACAATTAAATCCATTGATCAACCATACGGAACTATGAAACTTGCCATTTAATTCTCCCGGTGATGCAAAAGTATCGTATTCTTCAAACTTTTAAAAAAATGGCAATAATCATATACGAGGTTAATACGTCTGCATTTACATATAACATAGTAATAAAATACAGAAATGTTCACTTTTTACATTGAACAAAAACATAAAAATATGTAAACCTCTTGTGCTTTAATAATGCTTTAAAAACCAAAAAAAGGTCATCAAAATTTACCCAATAAAAGCATGTACAGAAGACAATAGTCACATATTGTATTAAATAAATACCTTAAACTTCATAAAATAAACTAATAACTTGTAAATATTTAATAAAAAAAAATAACATCGTTTCAATATATGCTACTATACAATTATATAAATTATACTCACATGAAATTTTACTCAAAAGTAATATATATGAAATAATTCAAATCGTTAATTATATCTTATATTTTATATATACTGCCTTAAAATGTTCAAAACGGTTTATTTTTAAAATGTATGTTTATTTTAAAATGCTTAAACCCAACCAATTAAGAAATGCATGATAAAAATGCTCACAACAAATTTCGTCACAATATTACATTTGTACAAAATTATTCTAATAAATGTTAAAAATTTTATCATTGCATTTTAATTACGTGATAAACAAAGAATATAAAAATATATAAAAAATTAAAATGTTCCAAATGAAATTGCTTTACTCGGATTAATTATATACATTTCAACATAAAATCTATCTGAAATAAATGTCTTAATATAACGAAATGGAATTCTTAAATATTTACCAATTGAATCAAAATATACTTTTGATTATGCTTGCAGGGTTTTCTGATTGGGCAGGTAGGTATATTTTTGTTGGTGGTTTAAGATAACCTAATAAGAATACTAATAAAATTATAAGTACATGTTTATATAATAATAAATATAATATTAATATATACCTATACTATTCTATACTATATTTATATATATATATAAACATGCATCTACGATCAATGGTTTTGTCGTAAAATTGACATTTTAATAAAAAATAAAATCATTTTCTTAAATAAATTTCTTAAAATAAAATCATGACTGCTTGTAACTTTGGTATCTTTTAATAAAATACCTACATAAAAACCATTTCAACAACATTAAAGCAAATGGGTAACAAGCAATTTTCTTCTCTTCATGAAAAAAAAACATATTTGCAACTCCTTATTAAAGAATAATTATTTCTTTAGCCGAATCTGAATTCCGTCTTTTTATTCGGCTAATGAAAAAAATTATTATTTGCAGATGCAACCAAAATCTAGCTAGAATAAAATCGCAACAACAATGTCCAGCTAGAAACAACATCAATTCGTCAAACACAAGAAGATCCCAAAAATTAACACAAAAAAATAAGCTGTAAAAGTTGTGGCAAATAGAAGTTACATTTTCATTCACATACATACTTACAATATAATATTGTTTTCTTCTCCTTTCGTTACTTGTCGTATTCATTTTCATGTTTACTTCTTCTTACTCACAGCAATGCGTCAATAACGAGTACAAAAACTCGTTGGTTGTCATTGTTTTGGTTTTTCTGTCGGTGGATGGCTGAAAGTCTGGAAAGAAGTTGGAACGCTGGATGAAGCAATCTCTTGGTATAATTTATACTCGTTGGTGGATGGCTGATAGTCTGGAAAGAAGTTGGAACGCTGGATGAAGCAATCTCTTGGTATAATTTATACTCGTTGTGCTCTCACAGAACATGTTCCTTGAGATGTCACAATTTATATAGCGAAAATATTTTATGCTACTTCGCTACTTGAGCACTTTTGCGGCTAGAATGCGGCCAATGTTATTGCTGCTGTATGCTTTTTTGTTGATATGTCCTCGCAGCGCACACTCAAAGTGGTGGCGAGTTTTTTTAACCGACTTCAAAAAGGAGGAGGTTCTGAAGTTGGTTGATTTCTATTTTTTTTTTTTTTTTAAAGTATGTACATCAATAACTCCTAAAGTACTTGCCCGATTGCCACAATTTTTTGTCAACAGATAGAGACACTAGACGCGGAGGTGCCCGTCTAAAAAAGTAAGCGGTATTCGACACAGGGGCGTTGCAATATAAGAAATACTTTATATATCGACTAACATGAACACTAGAGTACTGAAATTTAGTGCAGGGATTGGCACAGTTATTAAAATTGATGTTAAAAAAAGTAAGCGTTATTCTATGAAAGGCGTGACTGTATTAGAAAAACGCTGTAACTCGAATAATATTGACACTAGGATACTGAAATTAGGTACAGGTGTAGGCATAGTTATAAAAATTTACTGTGAAGAAAGTGGGCGTCAAAGTGTGAAGAAAGAACAAAAAGGCGTGGCAATATAAGAAAAATACCGTATCTCAGTTAATATTGACGTTAGAGTACTGAAAATTGGTACAGGGTTAGGAACAGTTATTACAAATTAAAAAAAATTGTTATTATAATCTCAAAAAAGGAAGAAATAAAAACTTTTTAACAAAAAAAAAAACCCATCTTCAAAACCACTACAAAGTAAAAAATAGTTTTAATTTAATTTTCACATAATTTCTTGGTCAAATTTGTTAATTTATTTATATATATTATTAAATTGGAAATCTTATAACTATACATTTTTTTTCTATTTCGTATTATTATCATAAATATATTAATTTCTCCATGAATAGAAAACCTTTAAAGTCGGCGCTTATATAATCAGACTTTTATAAAATAAACGCTCCGGCTTTAAAGGTTTTATATTCATGGAGAAATTAATATATTTATGATAATAATACAAAATAGAAAAAAAAAATCTATAGTAATAAGATTTCCAATTTAATAATATATATAAATAAATTAACAAATTTGACCAAGAAATTATGTGAAAAGTAATTTAAAATTATTTTTTACTTTGTAGTGGTTTTGAAGTTGGGTTTTTTTTGTTAAAAAGTTTTTTGTCGTAGCATTTTCAATATCACTTGTCTGGAATAATTTTATGTTTTGATTTACTGACTGCGTGTAACATTTGGGCCTCGTCAGATGCTGAAAACCTATTTTTGCAATTTTTTTTAAAGAGACATTAGTTATGTGTGCTCATGTTGTTGTCTTTGTTTTTATTTTTTTCGTCGCCATCGAAGCTTTAATGTTTTTTTATATTTGTAATTCAGCTCACTGCCACGACACCTCTGCTTTAGATAGTCAACGGTACGAAAAAATAGATTTTTAGTCATAGCTTTTGATTGGAAAGAGATATGAGGGCCACATAAATTATTTTTGACACTTGGTTGTTTTGTAAAAAACATAAAAATATTTTGGAAAAAATAAATTTCGCCAAAAAATCCTTGTTGTTTTGATGACAAAAACAGTAAAGCAATTTTTTGCGCAAAACCATATGGAAGGTAGTCAGAAATGCAATTTTAACTTGTTTTTTTTTTAAATTAAAATAGCTGTCAAAATAGTGTAAATAAAGCCCAGGGTCGCTCAGAAGCAGGGCTCGCAAGCAAACTCTAAAGAAAAGTATTTTTCGGTTCTGTTTGTTTCTTCTGAAGATCACAACAAGTATTTTGGTTTATTTAGTTTTTTCTCTCCGATTCAAAAAGTAGCACAAACCGAAGCAAGTAGAGATGAGAGAGAAAAGTAAAATGAAATGTTTCTTTTTTCGAATAGAAAAAAACTTCCTCTCACTGTTATGCTTTTGAATCGCGTGCACAAAAACAATCAAAGTAAAGTATCTTTAGCGATCTCTTGTTGGTTTCTGGAAGCACCAAAATCCGAAGAGAGATCTGAAATGTTGGTTCGTTTCGTTTATGAAGCGACTTTTTTTTGTGTTGAAAAAGTTATTGCGTTGGAATTTTTCTTTGTTTTGTTTGCTTTTATTGAATTTGTTCAATATTTGAATTCAAAAATATGAATTTGAAACAATAGGAGTGTTTAAAAATAAACCAGAGACTGTAAATAATAATTATTTTTAGATTTTTAAACAAAAAAACCATTATGAAAAAATTGTCGCACCGCCGTTTTGAAGGTGGAATTAGAATGTTCTCACATTGTAGAACTTGATTTCATATTGATTTTTAGAATTTTGATTTTTACAATTTTGAGCAAAACATAATTATTTCTGCTTTTTATTTTTTTTAAGGCAAAAATAAAAATCAAAATTCGCCCGATATTTTTTTGATCACAAAATAACTGGTATGTATACATATTTTGGACAACAAAATAACTTGTAAGCATTGATTTTAAATGTTTTTATTAAAAAATTAAAAGCAAAATCAGTATTTCAGTTTAGGTTTGAAAAATGTATATTAAGGAATTTATGTCATCTCGTAAGTGCTTCATAAGGGGCCTTTCAAGTATTATGTTAGCAGGTTCTTTGCAATTCTAAACCTAAAGCCCCCTCGTCAGCAAAAGTAAGAAAAGCTTGCCCCCTCCCATTCTTACGTAAAAATTAGTACATGTATTTTTCAATGTGTTCTGGTTTCTTTATTGATTGATTCATGAGCAGCAGTTGTAACATAGCGTCTCTATGAGGCATAGCACATGCCATAATATACATCACGGCATCGAAAAATCTAGTGGAGACCGGCTATGCCATGCGATAAATGCCAGGGCATCTATCTCTAGCATGAACTGTATTGCATACCTGAATTTCAATGGAATCGAAAAATTTCAACAAGCACGCCATGATGGCATAGAATACTTTGGCATATTTTGTAAGAAAATACTTTGGCATATTTTGACAGTTGGTGATCATGCCTTGATGTATATGATGGCATGTGATATGCCTCTTGAAGACGTTATGTAATTTAAGAAATAAGGAATGGGCTTGGAATATTATAGTTAATGAACATAATATTTATTTAAGCAAATCTTATTGGCATGGTATTTAGTTATTATAATATATGTTATAATGAATAATATATAAACGATCAAAACAAACTTATATTAAAATTCTGGTATATTAATTCAAATTAAGAGTCCTCGTTAACTAACTTCTGTACATTTTGTACTTTTTCATTTGTATGAGATATTTTTAAACTTTCGAATAACTTTTGGTGTAACTTTGATTTGTCGATTTGAAACGGCAATAAAAACCATTCAACTTTAGCGAAAGTGAATCAAAAGTAAAACAAACATTAATTTACAACATGTCAAATCGTTAAAAGTACGCTTTTAATTTTTGAATAAAAAATAGAAATCTATTTACAAGTCATTTTGTGCTCTAAAATATGTTGGGCAAATTTTGCTTTTTATTTTTGGATTAAAAAATAAAAATCAAAACATACCAGTTATTTTGTGACCAAAATATATCGGGCAAACTTTACTTTTTATTTTTGCTTAAAAAAATAAAAATCAAAACTTACCAGTTATTTTGTAACCAAAAAAATATCGGGCGAGTTTTGATTTTTATTTTTGCCTTAAAAAATATAAAGCAGAAATAATTATTATTATTTCTTGCTCAAAATTTTAAAAGTCAGAAGATAATTATTATTTTTTGCTTTTTATTATAAAAGACATACTCAGTACGGTCTCTGAAATGAACAAATTATTAAAATTATAAATAATGCGCACTTTTTCATATTTACATATTTCTCTGATACCGAAGCAAGCTGATAAAATGCTGCTTAAAACATGACGAAATTCTTTTGTCGAACTTCCGTAGTAAAACGAACACAACATTTGTTACGTGTTGTGGTTGCGATCGTGACAACAAAATCTAAAAAATTAAATACTTGTTGTTTTCGTAGAACACAAAACAATAGTTTTCTTTCTCTCTTAATTTTCTGTTCGCTTTGGTACGCATTTCTGGTTGTAGCAAAGATCCAAACCTAAGCAGATAGTGAAACTGTTTGCTTTCGCAGATTTAGGGCCAGTTTCACGACCGCTAGTTAACTAATTGGTTAACTAACTAAAGGTTGTTAGTTAACTATAACTTTTCATGATTTGGGTTTCACAATGCTTTAGTTAACTAATAGCAATTTTGTTAAAAAAATATGGCAGCACTGTAGAAAACATATGTTTGTGACATTTGCTTAAATTATTTTCTTCTGCACAATTGAAAAAAATAATGGATGCAATAAATAGTGATAGTGCGAGATGTGCTAACTTTTCATCAAATTAAATTGATTTTCTTTTGGAAAAAGTGGACAAATACAGACACATCATTGAATGTAAAAAATCTGATAAGTATCATGCAGATGAAAAGGAGAAAACATGGCTGAAAATTCAATCAGAGTACAATTGCCAGAACGCGGAACGGACGTACAGGAATTTAAAGGTTCTAAAAACTAAATATTACAACCTAAAAAAGGATCTAAAAAGGAGAGTGGCAGCTGAAAAGTGGTCTTTGCACGCAACTGGTGGAGGGCCGCCTGCAAAGTTGTTGCTGACTACAACAGATGACAAAGTGCGGTCCATATTGAACGAGCGTCAAGTATCTGGTCTGGATTCCATACACGACTGCGATGCCTTGGACGTAGTCAATGTTCTGGATTGTGAAATGGATTTGACCCAGGAAGAAGCGGTAGATGAAACCAGTAAGAACCAAACTGTTTATATACATTAGCGAAACAATTTATATATTTCTTTTTCTAGCAGTGGAAGTGCCAGATAAAAATCTGGAATCTATCAGCTAGCAAACATATAACCCGCAGAAGCTTAAAACTCCAACGAATACTAAGCTTAAGGCACATGAAAGAGACAAAAATTCAAAGACAACAAAATGGGCAAAGCTAGCAGATATTAAATCTAAATGGACTGAAGAAAAGATGAAGAAAGAAATTGAAATCTTGGACAATGAGCATAAGAGCATTTGTGTTTTAAGTTTACTTTTGCATTCAAATATGTGTTTGTATTTGGAAACCTTACTTAATATTATAGTACGGCTGTGAATTAAAGTATTATTTCTGTTTTAAGTAAGAGTGATATTTATATTTATAAATAGTTACATAAATAAAAAATTACATTTTTACAAAAAAAATATAGTCGTGATTGTATTATCCTTTTTCGACGAGTAATTGAAACACTCCACACTTCCTCATAGTCCGAATCGCTATCAACACCGTAATCCCAATCGGAATCCATCAATATTTGAGGTTTCACTTTTTGCTTTTTTTTCTCTATTACAGAAATCAGCTGTTAGTTAACTAATGGTTTAAACCACCACCACTGGTGGCTTAAACCATTAGTTAACTTCGATTGTGAAACTCAAATCTGTTAGTAAACCTCTGGTCAGTGGTTAACTAATGGTCATGAAACTGGCCCTTAGCAGATGTAGAGTTAGTTTTTTCGTACAGTTTATTTGCAACCCCTGCTCAGAAGTACCAAAACCATTGCGTTAAAGCAACAGTTTCACAAGATATATTGTTGCAATGTAAAGCTCTCCTATTTATAAATGATAATAATTGATTTGAGCCTGCGGCGCCACGAGATGTAAGTTATCTGAGTGATTGCTTTTCTGCGTATGACAAATAATTGCAAATGAATGCTAGAATGCCGTCCTTTGATAGATACCGAAATCAAAAATGGCGAAAAGATAAATAGTCCTAGTGGGTCTAGCGTTGTCTCTGCAAACGATAATTTAGCAAAAAGTCTTTTTAATAAACACTAACTGAAACTGTTGAAATTTTTTTGTAATTAATTTTGTGGTTGGCATTAACTGAAACCAACTCACACTCAACACACCCACCCAACCCACTTTGCAAACACCAACATCAAGGTTCCAACCTATAGACTACTATAAAAAAAGGATGTGTCCTTACTAATAACAAACAATTGTGATGCGACATTGTGTGAACTTTTAATTAAAGCTATGAATAAAGTTAAAAATTAAAACAACAACAACTGCAGCAACAATGAAAGTTTTGAACGACAAAAGTTGAGAGCCGAGAAATAAAGAGATAGAGTTAATAAAGCTAATTTTTTAATTCACTTCAAGCTTGCAAGATGACTTTTAACAGTACATAATGGAGTGTTTTACTACATCAAATGTCCTTAAAGGCAAGAATTTATAATTTTAAGGCTGAGCAGCTAATTAGATTTAAAAATATTGCAACTTTTAAAGAATTTGTTTAAAGCCGAACAAAACGACACACATACATAGCTTTATAAAGGATACTCTTTATGTATGTGTGAACTTTTGCTGCCAACAAGTATTTGATTACTTTCGTTAATATAAAAAATTTACATACATTCGTTTTTACATCTATGCCAAGGATTGTTTTTGTAGAAGTAAAAGCGAAAGCATTTGCAAACATGCGAGTACATAAACAATATATATTAATACAAAAAAGGTACACAGATATGCACCACGTGTGTCTGTTCCGAATAAAGGAAAATTTTTATTTTTATTTAAAAACAAAAATCCTATTTTCGTTGTTTGTGCTTGCCAAATATTTAAATACTTATTTACGAAAATGTTTGCATAGTTGGGAGTAGACATTGAAAATACATATCACACTCACAACTACAAACATTTGCTTAACTCTTTTAAATAAGAAGCTTTCGCATCGTAACATTCTCCTTCACTCATTTATTCTTTTAGCTTTTCAATTCAATTTCTTTTCATTTTATATTTTTGCTTTACCATTTCGTTTAAGGACAACAGCATACAGCAGATGTTGTCATAGACGCTTAGTTGTATGTGTGAGGGCACACTCTTTGGGAAATCTTAGTAAACTTTGATCTAAATGTGCTGTGTCGATATAGAGACAGAAAATCAAGTCTCTTCGGAATAGAATTTTTAATTTCCAGCAAAATTGGTTAAAAAACTTTGAAGATATACATTTATTTTCCTGCTTGAGTAAAGGAATTCTGAAAATAATTACATACAAGGTTTCTACTTGATTTATTTTTATGTGTATTTTGTATGTTCGAAAATTACATTTGAAATCTTAATGTGTTTGGAACTTTATTTACATAAAATGTGTGCCGATGAAGACTATTTAAATGATTTTTGTTACTTCAATAAAAAGAACAATAAAACGCCATCAATGGGGCTTAAAAGTTATACTAAAACTTTCTATAAAGGCTCAATGACAAAATGCGCAATAACTACACCAACTTATTTTGAAAAAATGCTACCTCCGCAATGTTCAAAGTTATTTTAATACAGAAGAGGCTGAGAGCAAATAACAATGCCTTGCTTATTTTATTTAATGTATTTAGTCTTCTATGTATAGAAAACAGTTTGTCCTGACTGACTGACTCATCAGAAAACAGCCCAGAACCTTAAGACGTAGGTAGATGAAATTTGGTAGGCTGATGTCTATAGTAACGTGGACGTACACTAAGAAGGAATATTTACAAATTTTACCACTAATGGCCTTTAAGTGCTAAAAACAGGTTTATTTTGAACTCTTTATACTACCAAGAACTTTCAATATGTGTATTTGATTTAAATTTTTCTTACATAAATGCTGAAATGTATTTTTAAAAAGCAGTTCCAGGATTTTTCAAAATTCACTTAAATTCGGCAGAGAAAGGGTTAAATATAAATATTATGGGCACACTTAGAAGTAACATAGGTGCTGACTTCCAAAACGCATTTAATTTGGTTTTACAATTTTATACTTCAAATCCAAATTCAAGCTGCAAAGGGTTAAAATGTGGCTATTGAATTTATCATAGAATATACAATACATTCAAGTCTGTAAAATCCAAATCGCTCTATTAATTTCGTTATAATTCGATACGCATATTGTGTGCATCCTAGATAAGATGTAATGAACAAATTCGATAACTCGTGTGCATAACTTTTGTCTTGACGTGAAATGAGCAAATAGTTAAATTAGTTTATATTGCACCCTATGCGATAACAGCTTGGCACCATTGTTATGCTTGTACATGTGTTCAAGCCAAATTCTGAAAACCATTCCGGAAATTAATTTGGTTAGTTTTACTAAGCTATCAAAAACTAAGAAACTTCCTTTTTCATCTGGTCATCGAACAGAAAAGTTGTGTCTTTTTCTACTAGCAGATTAAAATTTGCATCAAATAAAATCAAGTAAGTCTCAAAGAATAAGCTAATTGCACAATAAATAGTTTAACTAGTTTTCTGTAAAATTTCATTTAACGTTATGCGTTATTTAATTGCGTTATTTAATTTATTTTTAATATAGAGAGTTAATCACTCAATGAGTTTCCTAGTTAGTTGTTATCCGGAGAAATACCCAATAAGTCAATCGAGTTAAGAAATTCTGTGTAAGGCAAGCGTAATTAGATATTAATTCAAAAGCGATAAGGATGTAAAAAGGAATTCATTTCACACAATCTTAGACAAAAATCACATTTTTCTGTAACACTCGTGGAATTTTGAGGTTACGAAAGCAGAGGCTACTTTCCTAAAATGTATTGGTAAATTCATTTAATTACATGTTTTATTCCAAGGGCTAAACGAATTGTGGCAATTTTCAGATTAATATTATTTAAATCTGCCAACAGCAGCACGTTTACTCTATTGACCAGCTTTTGAAGTTCCAGTTTCATCACTGTCACCAAGCAGAAACTCATCGCACTCTCGTTAGGCGCAGCATGACAGTATATACATATGACTGCAGGGTGTTTTGGGTAAAACTGTAAACAGTCAATAGTTAAAACGGTGTACGAAAGGTGGAGCAAAGCTCGTGTAGAAAAAAAAATAGTGAATAGTATGGTCTATAAAAATAAAATAAAATAACGTAAAATCTATATAAGCAGTTATTAAAACATTAGCAGATAATAAGTGCTTTAGTTAAAGTTAAGTGCAAAGTTAAATAAGTAAAAATTCTTTGAAGTGCATCATGTAAATCATAAAAAACGTAAAAATACAGAAAATGCGTAAAAACGTTAAAAACATGCTTAAAACAAAAAAAAATGTAGCATGATAAATTTCAGACTACCGAAAAATAATAAAAAAAAAATATATATAAAAAAATACAAAAAAAAATTAACTAGGTACATACAAAACTCTTTGTAGTGTTGCTGCTAATATGACATTCATTTATAAAATGCTAAATTTTTTCATCAAGTGGAGCTTTCAATCTTAATAGAATTATGAGTATAAATTAATATTAAAAAAATCAAAAACAAAAAAATAGTTTATTAGTTTAAGTGATTATGAAATTTTGAAGCACTAAATTTTGTTTAATAGTTCGGGAATCTGCCTATTTAATGAGCAAAGATGTATTTATCACTAAAAGTGCAAATGCTACCCCATTAAAGTTAGCAACAAAAATTATTTCAGCTCAATGCTCTACATCATCATTGAAGGCCTTCATCGATGGACTGCAGCATTCTGGAGCACAATGTGAGTAGTTTAATAATTTTTTTAAATTAAGACAATCTAAGTAAAAACTAATATAATGAATTTAAAATTAATTTGTTAAGATAAGATATTAAAATGTTTAAAAAGAAACAAGTATAATAAGTGCGTAGAGTAAACATACCAACAACAACCGAAAAGGTATGACATTGGAGCCTTTCACCCGCTCTCTCTCTCTCTCTCTCTCTTTTTTACAAGACGTAAACCTATTTAAAATATTTGTTTCTTTTTATCGATACTGTTTGAGCAACAATAACGATTATTCTCTCAAAGATTACATTTGTAGTAAGTGTTGCCATTGTGGCAATAAGAATTAATTTTTTGTTTTTGTTGGCAAAAATAAATTATAAGTGTTTACTTTTAACCTTTATTTTTAATGAATTGTTTACTATTTGAATTGAAGCTATTTATATTTGGTTATTTTTAAGTTTAATTTAAAAAAAAAATTCAGAATCTTTTTTCTGAAGGTTGACGATTTTCTTATGAAAACGTAAGGTTGGTTGATACAATTTTCTACTACTTTTTTATTGCTCCACAAACTTAAAGCTTTTAAACACCACTTTGTGAAAGTAATTTTTTTAAATATATAAATTAAAATCGAATCACCAAATCAATAAGAACAATGTTTTTTGTGAATTTTTTATTATAAGCATTTGTTATGAACAAAGCAATACAATTTTGTAAAAATTTGTTTATTCTTATTCTTATTTCAGCATTTAATAATTTTAATTCTTTTGGCTGAATAAACTATTTTCATTATAATGTCGTAGTGAAAAGTTTTAGTTTTTCTTATTGTGATGTGGTAGGATATTGGTAAAAGGATTATAGTGGGGTTTTATTAATATGAGCGCAGAATAAAACCAATGGTAGGGTGGGTTTTGAGCGCGCATCTTCTTATTCATCCTGAAGATGCATAATCAAGACAAATAGTAAAAATAATTAATAAGGTTGGTACTTGCAACATACTTAAAGGTTTTTTTTTCATGATCGTCGGGGTTCAGTTTGCATATTTCAGTTCAGGTCAATTTTTAGTTAGCTCAGGGAATCTACAAAAATATCTTGTGTGTATGGTTTTATGGTTTTTAGGATTGGTCAAGTGCCCCACCCCAAACTGACTGAAGCTAGTGGCTTTAATGGCTCCCACCAAGACCTCTCCAACTACCACAACAGGTTAAATTGAGTTCAATCAGACTGCTCATATTTTTTCTTTTAGGAATTCTAAATAAACAAAAAAAATACATTACAAAGATTGTGACATACGACTACATACTTTGTTTTAACCACGTCTCTTCCACCCCTTCTAAGCTAATGTTAATTTTGTTATTGGAATACTTTTAGGCAAATCAGTCTTTTGCTAATTTAATTTAAAAAATTTCGGTTATATTAATGCCAAAAACATTCACATATCTACAAAATTGTATAGATTTGTATTGCGACTTTACGACTCTTTCAAAAAACATCATTACTTGAGGATGAGAAGAAAACGATATGAAAATCATAGTTTTGTTTTTCGATGCCAATATCTCTACAGTTATTGAATTTATTTTATTCTAATTTTTTTAACAAATGCTCAATAAAATTGATGAATAAAAATAGTTTCAACTGTACCATTAAGTTAGTAAATATATATTTTATTCTTTTTTTCACAAAAGGCCCAAAATAAAAACATTTTACTCAAAAAATGACTTAAAACTTGTTTTTGTTGTAAAAATTAAAACATGTAAGTATTGCATTTCTGAATACCTTTCTGAATATGATATAACATTCCCTTGCAAAGATTTTTCCAGTTTTGAGCTAAAATTGATAAACTATTTTTGTCATCAAAACAATTAGGTACCTATGATTTTTTTTGGCGAGATTGTTTTTTTCCAATATGTTGTTTTTATATTTTTAAAAATATATTAAAGTCATAAAAATAATTCATGCGAAAACATTGGCCCAATATCTCTTTTCATTCAAAAGTTAAGGCTAACAGCCCTATTCTGGCAGCTTAACTAAGCTCACCACATTAACAAAATAGTTAATATTAACAATTTGTTAAGGTTTCGTATTCTGCTGCAAATTTAAAAGCTCTTTTACTTACAATTTTGTTAATAACAGAAAGAGTCTTAACAACGAATGAAATGTATGTGCTTAGATAGAAAATTGTAAAAATAATAAAAAAATACAAATTATAATGTAATAATGAGTTTAAATACATTAAACTGAAAAATGGAAGAATTTTTTACTTATTTTAAGTGTTGATAATGAATTCTTTCAGTAGCCGTGACAAATTTTTCAAGCGCTAGCAAAGTCACAAGCTGCACTGGAAGCATCTGTTTATATAGCGCATCTCTTCTTTCAATATGCATATCGATTTTCACCATGCATGGTGAACTTAAAAAGCTTGTAAAGCTTTTATGTTGTTAATGATTTTTAAGAATACCAACATTTACATAACTTAACAATCAGCTTAACAAGAGCTCCTTAACTATTTCTTGTTAAGCTAACAACCAGAATAGGGCTGTAAGTATATATTTAATTATACCATTGGCCTTACGGTATAAAAATAAGCTTGAAAAATATAGTAAGCCTCATCTGGTGTTATTAGATGGAGGCAGAACAGCCTATGCTTCTTTTAAACAACCTCTTAATCTTCTTACCTCTGAGACCCCACTGTGCAATATTTTGTAGCACAGCAATATGGCAAAAGTATTACTCGATTGAAAGCTTTTAGTATGAGATGAAAGTACTACTACAATGCTATTAAATTATTTTTGATAGAATTGACCACATAATAGAGATTTTTAAGAGCCTTTGAGGCACAGAGCACAAGAGTTAAGGATTTAAGAGGAAGCAACAATTTAATGGGAGGAGCCACTGTGCTTTTGGGTTGAGATTTTAGGCAATAATTGCCGGTAGTACCAAGACAAATACGATGCAATGTGGTAATGGCATGTTTAAAATTATCTTATGAGTGTCCACTTATTTACAAATATCACTCAAAAAAATATGCGCATTCACTTATAAAGGGTGATTCAATAAGAGCTTTCTACTTTGTTTTCTAAATAAAATACATAAAAATCAATGTTTTGACGCAAATCTTTATTTGAAATGATAGTTCGGTTCCTACAACTGAATGTTTAGAAATTATTTCGTTCAAATGTTGCTCACGACTAGCTCTTAAATGGTCCATTCTGTGGGTCCAACTTTCAAATTTCGACGAAATTCGAGATCGGCGACGAATCGATTGTTCACGGTTTTCACGAACATTCTCTGCTACTGCAGCAATATTCTTAAAACTACGAGCGCTATGCACTCTGGTTGAATGATGAATGCCCAATAGTGTAAAATTGGTTCAAAATTTGGTGATGGTTTGATAGTTTAGACACTCATAACGACCAAAATGATGTTGAAGAACTCTTTAACATTCTCTAACTGATGACTGATTTTGGCTTAGGAGCAAGTCTATTCATGATTGAGTCGTATTGAATACAGAACACAAACGTCATATGGAGAAGCCTTTTGACACATAACAGCTGTCAAAACAACCCAGTTGAAAAAGGGACCTCGTATTGGATCACTCTTTATTAAGAGGCGACACATCTTCTGGAAAATTCTCCGAACTACTGCTAAAAAAAATAATGGAGGGTATTCTGTTTTTGAAGGTAAAGTGTAAATTTCTACTGATTTGGGGATATTTGTAAAAAACATTGAAGAGCTCATTTTTCGCATTTATCCCGATATTGCTGACATAAAAAAGAAAACCAGGGATTGGTTTTGTGACCGATCTATTCTTACTCCTAAGAATGATGTGGCTGCTATTACATATAAACGAAATTATGCTTAGGTCTTTTGAAGCAACCAAAATGACGTACAGATCAGTAAAGGGGTTTCTCAGTTCAATATCCTGTAGAGTTTCTAAACACGTTGAATCCTGCAGGAGTTTCAGCACACATAATTTTACTTAAAGTAGTAGCTCCTGGGAAACCGGAGCCGTACTTTTACAGGGTAACATGTCTGACTGTCTCAACCTGTGGAGGCCAGCATAATCCTTGTGAAATCGTCTCAAATTGACTCAAACCGCCACGCGGTGTTTCCTGGGCAACGTAAAAACTGACAACCGTCAGTTTGGCGGCTAATCTGAGCAGCGGGCACCCATGGCTTAAAACAGTTTGTGTGTCGGGTTTGAAGCCCACCCATAAAAAACAATTTCAATGAAAACATAAGAATAGAAGAAAAATAATCCCTAAATCCGATAACGACTATCGTAAACGAAAAACACAATTAAGTTTGGGAAGCTACCTCTATCCAACTGCCTGATGTCTTGGAAAGACACAAAGCTGATATCACTGCTATCCAAGAAATGCGATGGAAGGGACAGGGTTGCATTGGGCATGTACCCTGTGATATCTACTACAGAAGCACGAATTTGGATGCGGATTTGTAGTTGGCAAGTGACTACGGCCCCACGCCCTGCGAGACAAGGACGATGAGACCAAGGAAGTTTTCTAAGAGCGCCTTGAAAATGCTTACGAGCACTGCCCCCGTCACGACTTAAAAATCGTGCTTGGTGACTTCAACGCTAAGTTGGGCAATGAATATATATTTGGTCCAACAGTCGGAAAGTTAAGCCTCCTCGACAACACCTCCGATAACGGAATGAGGCTGATTAACTTCGCCGCAGCACAACACATGGTCGTAAGTAGCACTAGATTCAAGCATCTCAATATTCATAAAGCCACCTAGATGTCCACTGAATAAAAACCAGAAATCAAATTGATCACGTATTGATCGACGGAAGGCACTCTTCCAGTGTATTGGATGTACGCACGATCCGTGGTGCAAACATTGACTCGAATCCTCGAATCACTTTGTTGTAGCAGCCAAGATCCGTACCCGTCTGTGCGCAAGAATGCACGCAACCCTGCACAGAGAAAGCTAGACGTCGAAAAGCTGCATTCGAAACAGACAGCTGAAGCTTTCGCCACTCGACTCTCACTCCTGCTTCAAAGCACTCCTCCAATCGATGATATATGCGCGCAGTGGACACACAACTCCATGGGTGCAGCTGCTGGAGAGGTGATTGGCTACCACCGCCCTCGCCGAAACCAGTGGTACGACCAGCAGTGTCGCGACGCCACTGCAGAGAAAGACGCCGCCTACAAAGCCACCCTGCAGTCGGTTGTAGTGCGCGCTGCTAAGGAGCGATACAAAGAAAAGAGGAGGGAAGAGAGACGTATTTTCAGGCTGAAAAAAAAGGGAGGCAGAAAAGCGCGAGCATGAGGAGATTGAAATAAATGGCGACAAGAATGAGACCCGAAAATTTTTCGAAAAAATAAGACGCCTTGACGATGGTTTTAAAACCAGGGCCTCTTTCTGCAAGGATGAAAACGGGAATCTAGTGACAGATATCCAGAGCACACTGACGTTATGGAGGGAACACTTTTCTAAGATTCTAAATGGCGACGCTGACTACAATCCCGCCAATAGAGATGATATTCCGGAAGCCCCAATTACGGATGACAGCTTCGAGGTTTCGCTGCCCGACTATGATGAAGTTCTGACAGCTATAGCCAGCGGCGGATCTGGAAAAAATCTTGGGGGGGGGTAAATTACCAAAGTCACACATTTTCAATTTGAGAAAATGTTGTCTTTTTACAAATAAAAAAATTGTACTTTTTTGAATTGAAATTAATGAACTGTGTAAGAAGCAATTTTCCCAGACACATACACGCACATTTCCGTATTTATTTATATTTCCCTTCTTCTAGAATATCTTAGCGAAAAGTAAATAAAAACTCTAAATTTGACTAATTTTGGAATTAAGGTTGATTTATTAAAATTTTTCACATTTATTCCATTATAAAACATTGCACAATTATATTTTCAAATATGTGCAATGAAAAAACATAGTACTTTTCAATAAAAAAAATAAAGGAATTTGAAACTTATTGTTCTGACGTTACGACTATGATATGGTACACTTTGAAAAATAAATGAACAATACAAAATGTATACTGATTATTAGATAGTCATTAGATAGAGACAAAATTATATGACAAAATCATCGCAGCGCTTCTTTTTTGCGGCAAAGTTATCAATAACTTCGTTAATATTTATTTTAATGTCTCTATGTATATGCAATAATGCGAGTCCATTCAATCGTTCTTGTTGCATAGTTGAACGTAACCATGTTTTTAATCGTCGCAGTGTAGAAAAACTTCGCTCAGCTGTTGCTACACTGATAGGAAGCGTGGCAAAGATAGCAAACGTTTTAGAAATTAGTGGAAAAATGTCATTGTCACAAAGAGTAAAAACGGTGTTGATATCATTAACCTTAGTTTCGCTCTCCCATTTACACTGCCAAATTTGAAGTTCATGAAATAATTGAATTGGAATTAGTTCCTTATTACCGTCACAAAATGGAATTATTATATTAGAAATGTTAACACTCAAATTGTTTAGCTTTTCATTGTTGTGTTTATCAATTATGTTTGGCAGGATTTCGTTTACATATAGTTTTTGGAAAAATTTTTCGCTGAAACGAGCCGCCATATCAGCAATGATATCATCTAGTAATGGTATAAATATGGAAATTCGAAAGTAGTCTTCTGGTGTTGAAACGAAAGAATACTACCAAAAATGGTTGGAGATATTGATATAAAATTTTTATTTATTGTTTTATCCAATTATTAAAGTATACAAAAATATTTTGTTTTGTTTTGTTTTTTTGTGATGTCATTTGTGTGTACGTGGCGTTTTTATGAAGCGATGCGAGAAGAGTAGGACCATTTTGCTTGTAGAATAACATGATCTGTAATCATCTGAAAAAAACAAAATATAAATATATGCAAAGCAAACACTTACGTCAAGGTAGCGACTTCGCCTTTTTATAAAAATGAGCCTGAAAAAAAAGTTACAGCTCGTTATGTACTCAAATTTACAGCCATTTTTTAAACAATCAACTTTAAGGACGCGTTATTTTCTTACAAATAAAATTTTTTTAAAAAACTCGATTTCAGTTCCTCAGCGTAAGTGTTTACTTTACAAGTATACATATTTTTTCAGGTGATTACAGATCATGTTATTTTGCAAGCAAAATGGTCCTACTCTTCTCGCATCGCTTCATAAAAACGCTACGTACACACAAATGACGTCACAAAACAAAAAAAAAACAAATTTTTTTTAAAGTACTATAATAATTGAAGCGCTCTCGCGAATAACGTTGTAAACGACAAAATTGTAATTGTTCACTTTTATTCATTTTTATTAACTTTTTTTAGTATGCGATAAAAATACCCCAAACTGCTCAACTGCTTACTCAGTTCTGTTTATATATAATATAAGAGAGTGATTCTCACAGTTATTCGCAAAAAAAAAATGTCGTGTACAACGTTATTCGCGATTATGCTTCAATTGTTGAAATCAATAAAAAAACTTTATATCAATACCTCTGACCATTTTTTTTTGTAGTATTCTTTCAAAAAACGCCTTTAGAATCGCTTATGTATACATAAAAGTACTCTTAAGTTGTGGGTACAATTATTTACTTCAAATAAAATATTAAAAAGTAAAGTATTTAAAAGTTCTTGGGGGGGTAATTACCCCCTTTATCCCCCCCTTGTATCCGCGCCTGGCTATAGCTCGGCTTAAAAATAACAAAGCCGCGGAAGCTGAGGGCTTACCTGCTGATCTGTTTAAGATCGGAGGCGAAGCTCTATTTAAATGCACTCACGATCTTCTATGCAGAAATGGTCGGAAGAATGCATTCAAAACGATTGGAATCTCAGTATGCTCTGCCCAATCCACAAGAAAAGTGATCCCTCTATTTTTGCCAATTACCGTCAGATAAGCCTTCTTAATATCGCATATAAGGTCCTGTTGAGCGTTTTATGTGAAAGATTGAAGCCCATTGAAAATAAACTGAATGAACCTTATCAGTGTGGCTTCAGACCTGAAAAGTCAACCATCGACCAGATTTTCATGTTACGACAAATATTGGAGAAGACCATAGAAAACTAAGTCGACACCCACCATCTTTTTGTCGACTACAAAGCCGCCTTCGACAGCCCAATAAGTCGACCTATACTTCATCATGTCTGAATTTGGTATTCCTGCAAAACTAATACGACTTTGCAGGATGATACTGAGCAACACCAGCAGCGCAGTTAAAATCGGGAAGGACCTCTCCCCACCATTTGTAACCAAACAAGGTTTCAGACAAGTTGATTCCTAATCGTGCGACTTTTTTAACTTAATGATGGAGAAGATCATCCGAGCTGCTGATCTGAGACGTAGAGTCACAATATTCCTCAAGAGTGTTATGCTGCTTGCGTATGCTGATGACATCGATATCATTGGCCATAATACGTGCGAAGTCAGTACAGCATTCTCCAGATTAGAAAGAGAGCCAGTTCGAATGGGTTTGTATGGGTGAATGCAGATAAGACGAAATACTTGGTGTCAACAAACAAACAGTCCAGCGCCTTGGAACCCACATTATAGTTGACAATACCTCCTTCCAGGTTGTGAAGGACTTCGTCTATCTGGGATCCAGCATAAACTCAACCAACGGCATCAGCATTGAAATCCCTCTCTCGATGAACGAAAATCTTGCTCTATAAATCACTCATCATGCCTGTTATACTTTATGCATCACAAACCTGGACGGTAAGCAGTCCAAGACTTTAGGAGCCTTCGAGTGAAAGATTCTTCGTAAGATATACGGACCAATCTGCGGCAATGACGAGTACCTTCAACGGTGGAATGATGAACTGTACGAGCTGTCATCGACATAGTTGCATTAAGTCGAGAAGCTTCGATGGCTAGATCATGTTCAGCGCATAAAAGACGATGCTCCAGTGAAGAAAATATTCGATTCGGTAGACCAAGTGGAGGACAACTTGACGCAGCTTGGAATTTCCAATTGGCGCCAGCAAGCGATAGACAGAAATGGCTGGCGCGAATTCGTAAATGAAACCAAGACCGATATATGGTTGTAGCGCCAACTAAGTAAGTAAGTAGGGAGCTCCTATTATGTTGTTGCGCAATCTTAATCCACCAAATCTCTGTAATGTAACAGACTGCAGGTAAAATCTAACCACAAAAATTTCATAGAACCAACAATATTGACTGACTGCACTCGGGGTGATTCAGTTGTTATTGCTCGAATACAACTCATACCGACAGATAACCCATTCCAGCCTAAGAGGCTACTGATCAGGGTGCATTGGCAGCTCTTCAGACTGAATTCGGCAATTGTGTTTGTTGATGTACCCATTGAGCCAAAAATGAACTTCGTCGCTGAAGACAATTATTTGATAAACACATTTCTCACAGAGCACGAATTTTGATTATAAAATTCAGTGATTTGCAAGCACCGTTCGTTTGTTAGTCTATTCATGTTAAAATGCCAAACCTTACTGAACATTTGTGGCTTTGCCACATGTTACGAATCGTGCGTGTGGTGTCAAAAAATGTACACTGAAAAAACAAATAGCTAAAAATCACCCTTTATTATGTTAGTATTTTTTCAAAACTAATGTTCAAAAATGTTAATATAATGTTTTTTGTTTCTTCAGTCCTATACGATGCCGGGTTTATCAGCTATTTATATTAATAAAGTTATTTTCAATAAATTATCTAAAAATTAACGAAACACTTATTTAAACAGCGAAATAAAGAGTACCTACATAAAAAACATTTTATCAACTTTAAAAATAAGCTTGGAAAATGATTCACACAAACTATTACGGTTCACAAAAACATTAAAGCTTTTAGATTAATTGGCAAATGCAGCTGCGTTTCAAAGCTTAAACACTCCATCAACGAATGCAATTTATTTATTTTAATAAAACAGAAACAACAATTTTTGTCACCGTGGTTTTGCGCCAATTTTATTGTGAAGCTTTCGCAAAAGTTTGCATTTGGCGCAATATTGTACTGAGTGAGTGATGGTTGTATTTCTATAGAGTTTTTATGCGTTTCTGTTTTTTTTATAAAGTTCATGGCAGGTATTTTGTGACGTTTTTTTAATTATTTACATTTAGTATGGCTAAATGAATGACACGCAGCTGTTTATTTAACTGATTGATGTTTTTTGCAGCATTTTAGAAAATAGTGTTTTATAATCTCAGAAAAAAGCTTTTTCCACATGATCAACTTTGAACTTATTTAAAATTGTTCCTATAATTGGCTAGTTTGCATGACTTCCGGTTGAAGTGCACGAATGAACGAACGAACTATTTTGCTAAACAACAGCAAACAAGAAACAAAACAAAAGCTTAACACCAACAAATACACAGTGATAATAGTCAACTGTCAACAGAAGGAAGAAACAGAACCAAAAACAACACAGATCTCACCATAACCAAAGTCAACCTTATTGTTTACTTCCGTTTCCGTCATATTCAACAGCCACTAGCGAACAATACCAACCTTAGGTTCGCACACAAACAAACCCAAGACCCACACCAGCACACGAGGAGAAAAAAGATTACACAGAAAGCAAAATACAACAAAACAAAAACAATTTATGCGCTCGTACCACCAAACACATTGGCAGGATAGAGATTGTCTGCCATGCCATCGTCCAGGCGGAAAGGACAATAACATAAAATGTGATTGCTATGAATTGCGACTCATCTCATCTCAAAATGACTCGTTCAATGCTAAGGACGCAGCATCAAATTGGATGCTTTGCAAGGACAATAAAATATGAAAAGGCATGAAACAATGGCACCCACAAAGACAAAGAATGCTGTTAGAATTGACAGCGAAATGTGAGTGAATCTGACGTAAAGAATGAATGACTGGCGAAGAACACAGGTTCATAAAATCGTGTCATTGTCTCGAAGGTGAGGCAAGGTGAATATTATCATAATAGAATTGAAGAAGCTGAAAGTTCTGCCTTGTTTTGGTCTCTTTCTTTTAGAGCGATTAGATTGTGTGTGAATGCATTGGCTGAGTTCAAGTAATTAGCTGGAATGAGCTTAGCGATTCCCTGATCTATAGCATAGAACAAAAGGATAATAAAAAGTTAAAAAAAACACAAGCTGATTGAATTTCACAAATGCAAGCAAAAACATAAAAAAATGGCTTAAAACAGGAAAAAGGTGTAAGATTATAAGGCACTTCGTTAAACAACAAAACATCACAGTTAAAGAAGGAGCTAAAAGCGCACATTAATCTGATAGATCTACAAAGATTTGCAAGAATTTTGTCCAAGGGGTTGAAGAGTTCTTAGAAATCCCTGAAATCCTTACTGATTAAGAGAGCTGTACTTCTTGTATCTTCTTTACATTAACGAATCGTTAACGTCAAAAGTTCTTTACAGCAAAAAAGTCATAAGAAATAAATTTACAAAAAAGTTGTCTCTACTTAAAACAAACAACTGAGATATGAGAAGTTATAAATATTAACTACCAAGTGAATAAGCCAACTAAAGATTCGGTGTATTTATCAAATAATTAGATTAAATACATTATTTCAACTTCAAAAATATTTTTCAAGAATTTTTTTCGGTTAATACTTCGAATAACAATACTATTTAAAAAACAGTGAGAGCGTACAACCCGCTAGTAGAATGTTTTTGATGATGACATTGTAAAGTAAGCGGGATGTGACCAAATCTGATTTGTGTTGTTAACACTCGATACTTATTTTTCATAGTGAAACTTTTCTATGAAATATTTACATAGCAACTTTTTTTGTGAAATTATAAAACATAAGAGCAAATAACAAGATTCTGTACTACTGCTACTCTCCCAGTAGCAACCCACTATCATATAAAAGTATTTAAAAAAAAACAACCAACAACATAAGAACAAATTTCAAAGGTTAATATGAATCTAAGCACCATAATACATTTGACTAACTGAAAATAGAATATATGAGAATATGTACTTTTGAACTATTGTTATGTTAAATCGTTACTTATCCTCCTTTTAACTCTTTCCGTGGATTAATTATTTAAGTAATTAATTCCGTACGCATTACTTAAAGGCATTAAATTTACAGTTTGTTATTGTTTGTTTTGTCTTGTTTGTTTTATTCGTTGCATAGAGACTACAGTTATGCATAAATGTGATTGTAGTAGGCGTTCGATATGTTTTATCAGTAATAAGCGAGCTGTCAAGAAATAGATACGGAGTAATTAAAAACAACAAATTTCAGCAGCAAAGCAAATATATTCCGAGTGATCAAGCGATAGTGAAAAAAAATTGTGAGTAATGATACAGGTGTAAATAAACGTTTTGTGAAAGAATAATTATGGAATCAAAGACCGGCTACTCTTGGCGACCTTTTTTCGGGTGTCGAATATATTCGACATTTACCTTGAAAGGTCGTTTTTTTTTAGTGCTCTACAGTGTAAAATTAAGTTTTTGTTCGGAAATTATATCAATTTTCCCTTTGTTTGCATAGATAATGCCTGGATTGTTGGATGATGACATATTGGCCATTCTAGAAGCTGATTCAGATGTGTACGAGGTTATTGAAGATGAAGATGAGGTTTTATTCGAAGTGCCGAAAGTACAATCCATGGATATTGTGCCTAGCGACCACGAAGCTGTCTTTACGGAAAATATTGACGATGTCAAATATCATATCGAGCATATCAACACCTCCACTAATCATCAAGCCGGTAGAATAGCATCAGATACTTCACTCACTTGGACACATAAAAAAAACATAAGTTGGCGAACAGTTTGACAATTCACAACTCGAGAAGGCATAGCCTATAAACCAGCATCAGCAACAGCAGAATTATTTGAAGTTGGGACACCGTTCTCATATTTCAATAAATATTTAACGGATGAGTTCTTCAGGAAAACGGCACACTACACAAATATGTATGCGCATGGAAAGCAGTCATTCAAATTATGTACGGTGGACGATGGAGTGGAGATGTTCCACGATTCAGCAATAAACATAACCTTCTTCACTGAGAATATGGAGCCGAAACGATTCTTTGCCTTTCGAAATAATTTGCATCTGGTTGACATAAATGTGCGGGAACCTGGATGCAAAGATCGTCTCTATAAAGTGGCACCAATAATGGAACTGGTCCGAAGTCGTCTAATACAGTTACCATTGGAAGAAAATCTTAGCATTGATGAGCAAATCATCCCGTTTAAAGGTAAGTTCACTGCTAAGCAGTACATAAAAGGGAAACCGTGTCCAAGGGGAAAAGTGTTATTCATGTGCGGTAAAAGCGGAATGCCGTATGACTTTATTGTCTGCCAAGGCTCAACAACACCCTTGAACCAAGAATGGGTAAAAACACTTGGATTTGGTTCAGCTATTGTGCTTCATCTAACGCAACGCATACCGAATAATGAAATTGGTCATAATCTATTTTTCGACAATTACTTCCCATCCTATACATTGTTTGAAATTTTAAAGAAAAACAATATCAATGCTGCTGGAACAATACGCATAAACAGATTTTCCAATCCTCGCTTGTCAAGTGAAAACGAACTCAAACAAAGAGGAATAGGATCATCCGCTGAATGTAAAAGTGCCGATAGCAATGTAATTATCACTCACTGGTACGACAATAAAGTTGTGAATCTTGGCTCCAATTTTATTGGAATCGGCATAGAAGATAGAACTAAGCGTTGGGACAGCAAAAAATATGAGTTTGTAGTCATTGATATGCCTCAAGTTGTTTGAATGTATAACGAAAGCATGGGCGGTGTGGATTTGTTGGATGAAATGCTCAAACGCTCAGTCAAGTGGACACTGTGAGTTATAATGCATTTTGTTGATTTGGCATTAGCTACGGCATGGATGGAGTATCGTCGGGACTGTATCGCAATGAAAATGCCGAAAAATATAATCCTAGATTCCATGAACTTTCGGATTCAGGTTGCTAGAGCTCTGCTCGCCTCTCAACCAGAAGATGTGCCACAGTCGTATACGCGACGACAACGAGGAAGACCATCAAAAGAAAATTTCAGAGGGGACCAATCAGCACCATCACCATTTACATCCGCGAACGCGAACCTCAGCGATAGCTCAGATAGCGCCGACTCGATGTCGCCACCACCCCGAAAAAGAAAGAGAACTTTTCAAAAAATACCACCACAAGAGGTTCGCCACGACCAGAAGTTGCACATGTCAATCTTTTTGCCAGCTAAGAGCGCCGGTCGGTGCAAGGCGGAGGGTTGGGATAAAAGTTCCTTTATTATTTGCAAGAAGTGCAACGTTTTTCTCTGCGTAAAGCGTAATTTGAATTCTTTTGAAAACTTTCATAAGTAATTAGTTTAAAAAATTAATTTTGTTCTTGGTTTATTTTTTGTATTTTTTTTCTAAACAAAAAGTAATAAATAAAGGAAAAAAACTGATTCTTTTTTCATTATTCTTCATAAGAGTAGGTGATGTTCATAACAACAGTAGATGTCTTAGGAGATCAATGTCGAATATATTCGGCATCCCCTAAAACCCATTAGGTGCCTTTGGAGGTCTATTTCGAATATATTCGACATCCCCTAAAAACCGGGAGGTGCACCCCAGATGAAAATAAAATTTTTTTCTGACTTCAGCACCATCATATTACCCTAAGTACAAATTTTCAGATTTTTAGCGCGACATAAAATATTTTTGCCACTGAGAGGGTTAAAAATCACAAATAATCACAATTTACAATTTATTTTGCACCAAAAAAGTTTATGTGGAATAGAGGAAAGGCTTGCAGGTTGCCACATCATACCTTCTTTGACCATTTCTTGCTTAAGAAATACAAATTATAACGCAAATTTTTAGAAGCATCTGTGATTGAACCTTTTAAATTTTGGCTTGCAAGTTGCCACCTCTTAAAAATTGCTGCAAGTGTAGAAAAACTCAAGTAAAAGCACCTAATTTAGAAAACAGTTAAAAGTTATTGAATTTTATTTCAATGAATGATTGAAAATTCAGATTTGCATAACGGGCATGGAGACATGAAAAATTGCCTTCAGAATCACAATTTGAGCAAGTTTACGAAATTGCAAGCCCAAAAAACTCTATGTTAAAATTATCAGATGTATCTACATCGTGTAGCGTGCTATCAACGACAATATGCCTTGTTTTCATTGTATTCCCTTTCATTGGCTCTATTAACGCCAGGACTTTCACAATAATAATAAATGGCGTATGTTGCAGCAGATCACAATAATCTTTTTAAAGGATACACAATCCTTGGCTCTGCTTCATTTCCTACTTATTTAGCAGCTATCCAAACAACAAAAGTAGAAAAACTAAATAACAAAAATGTTGCTTCTACGTTCTGCACGATGTCATCAGCATCGTTAAGTAGGTGTTTTAATTTGTTAAAGTTAATGCGGTAAGCTATATTGCAGCAGATCACAATAATCTATTGAAATCCGCAGGTGTTTTTTTGAAAGGCGTGTGTATTGGCTTTCCTACATATTAAGCAGTTTTCCAAACAATAAAAAAAAATAACAAAAATGTTGCTTCTACTTACTACACGATGTCATCAGCATCGTTAAGTAGGTGTTTTTTTAGTGATGTGAATGCGTTTGTGATATTGTTGGTAATTTTTTTTTTTGTTTTTGCATAGCGCGAAGGAAAATTAGCAACTGACCACAACTGCGTTGACATATGCGTTTTCTTAGTTACAGAAAAAAATATGACATCAAATAATATGGAATTAATAAGCGCGGGCATGACATAGGTAAGGTATCTTAAATGCTTGTTAAAATTAATTTCGTGTGTATACTTTAATATTTTTTAATTAACTTTGTTATTAAAAATTTTTGAATTTTAAAAAAATTTAATCAAAATATTATTAAATGAAATTATTAAAAAAAACATTTTATTATTAAATCTTTGAAACTGCGTGTTAATAGTTTCTAGATTGCAAATATTTAAGATAAACTTAACTTTAATAATTGAAAACTCAGCGCCCACGTTCGCTTTAAACTCATTCTTTATTTAACTAATTTGACACTTCAACGTGTATGAGAATATTTTAGGAAAAGAGAATAAGAAACAATGTAATAACATTTATCAGAAAGAAATAACAAGAGGTAATGATAAAACAGTGGGGCACAATTAGTGCATTACTGCTCCGGTTTATAAATACTTAACACTACGAAAAACTTTGCTTCTCTCATGTGTCCACTGAATCATTTTTTATTTTTTTGAAACATGTGAATAACCTGAGGATTTCAGGAGGTTATTTTTGTTTCATTTTGTTATGTTTCCTAGCAATGTCCTTTCAAGCCTTCTTAACTTACAAATATAAATGTTTTCTATCGTTTGATCACAATTTTATTGAGCAAACTTTTCTAATGCTTGCCATGTTGTTGCAAAAAGTAGCCAATTTAAGTTGATTTTAAGCTATTGACATTAAAGAATGCTATTAAAATCTCCTTAAAGAGTCCTAAATAAACTTGAATGTTTTTTGAAAACGGAAATGATGCCAAATCTTTGTTTATTTGTTTTGAATTGATTGATAAAGTTGATTGGTTGTTGATTCATTGAATTTGATATAAGACAATTTACATCATCATAAAAAGTATGGGGCAAGGCTAAGGTTTTTTGAGTATTAGAACGCTTCAATGTTACATTCAAAAGGGAGTGGGAGTTTATTTGTAAACTTAGGTAATGAATATTTAGACTTAATTAATTTGATTAGTTCATGGAAAAACAAACGTGCTTAAGACATTTCATCGGCTCAGTTTGAAACTGTTTCCAACATCTTATAAGCATTTACAAAAGATTAATTTATTAAAATTCACAAAAAAAAAGTTACAAAGAATAATGGTAGGCTCCCCAGAAAGGAAGATACGTACACGGGTAGAAAAGTATCAAGAAAATAAGCTATCAGCTTACACTCAAGCGTAAATTTCTCAATTCAAGAATCATTTTGCTCGAATTTAGCATATTTAAAACACATGATATTAAGAAAAAAATGTTTAATTCAAGAATAATTTGCTTATAAATCCAGAATATTTTTGAAGTGAAACTTCTTAGGCGACGATTTTTTGAGGGTAAAATTTTTTGAGCCTCCCCAGTGTGCCAAACGGATCTGTTACGAATCCGTAACGAACTCACTTCTTCGTACATTTTGTCCGAAACGGATTGCGTTTCGCATCCGGAACGGATCCTTTTTCGTATGAAATTCCTCTCTCCGTTACGGACTTCAGTTACGAATCCGTTTCGGACTTCAGATACGAATCCGTTTCGGACTTCAGTTACGAATCCGTTTCGGACTTCAGATACGAATCCGTTTCGGACTTCAGATACGAATCCGTTTTGGGCTTCAGATACGAATCCATTTCGGACTTCATATACGAAACAGACG